>JANEHU010000300.1:0-33591 GCA_027563435.1 Nasonovia ribisnigri | reverse complement strand
GTGATACTCCGGCTCGTCTTTTCATTACAGTGACATATAGGGTATTATAGCTGTTCAAAATGTTGCCGAGAAGGAGAACATTTTGATCAGCGAATGTGTTTTACAAATATATCTAATTATGTTTTAAGAACAGATAACTGTTTTATTAATCAATAATATGATGATTATCAATTATGTCGGTATAATCTTATTGATATTCTTAATGTTTAACCTATATCAGTAATTCCATTTGATATACCTAATGAGCATTGTGTAATAATAAAACATATCACCTGCCCTTGAAGGTCTTATAGGTTCGCTTTGGATTATTTCTATTAAAATAAAGTATTAATTACTATATTATGCTACGATAAGAATAAGATTCAAAACATATGCAAATACGTATAAAATAAATATTTGTGGTAGAAATAAAATACTATCACACCATAAAATGCTGTTTGACTAACCGTTGTAAATTGTAAACTATCAAATAGATGATGAATTGCTACACTGGACACATCAATTTGTACTATATATGTTTTGATTCAGTACTTTTATAGTATTCATACATTTTTTTTTTGTTATTAAATTCAATTATCTACAGATGTTTAGTATTGTTAAAAAAAAAAACATAATAGGTTCAAGTGTGTTGAATACGATCTACCCTCTTTTAATCCAAAATATGCCTGTTCAAGTAAATGAATTTAAGATCTCGGAGAAGATAATCGACGATATTGTATATAAGTGATGTGGAAGATGATCTTAACTTGAATTATTGGGAAAAATAACATAAAATCAAATGTGTCAAATATATAATGATCGGTACATAGGTACATAGGTACTGTCATAGGTACAACATACTAATTGATCTAATGAAACGATAAGAACTCTAAAAACAGATTTGTATTTATTTATTTATCTCTAATTTTTAATTTTTTGATTTTAATTTCTATAAAAATTGAAATATTGCAAATTTTGAATTACTCTTTTTTAATATAACATCTTTACAAATTTGGGAGAAAATTATCAATATCAAAAATGTGGGATAATCGATTTTAAGAAGTGTTGACGACAAATTATTCAAATCTGTTTTCAGAATTCTCATCACTTTTCATTATATAATTTAGTATGTTTGGCAAAGAACACGTCTAAAATCCTATGTCACACGTGTGAACACAGAAAATCACTGGATGGAACCCCGTCAATAAATTAAGGAAAAATGTTGTCAAATGGTAAGTGTGGAGTTTACCCATTGTGTATTGCTATAAGGTCGTGAAACATGGACAATGAACAAGATAAAAAGAAGCTGGACGCCATGGAAATGTGTCTGTAAAAAGGTTATTGAAAGTCAGTTGGACAGAAATTAAAAGGACACTAAACGTATTAAACCAGTATATAAAAAAAGGGGACTGTTCAGTACCATATAAGAGAAAGAAGTGGAAAATATTCGACGAAATTATTAATTAATTTAATTAGATTTTCATAATAATCTTAATATCATATTAATGCTTTTAGTTTATTACATAAATAAAACAATCATACCTGAGTGTTGAAAGTAAAATTGAACTAAAACAACATTGGCGCAAAATGCAAAAACAAAATTTTCATACACGTAGAACGAACGTGAGTCAAGAGTCAATCGAAAATTGAAAAATGTCGGACGACAGACAAGCTTTACAATAGAGAACGCGAGTTTTGACCAGCTGTGGCGTTCCGTACGGGCGTCGGTTCTCGATACACCAAAACGAGTGTGCGCATGCGCATTACGGGCTTCGTTTATGGTGGCAACTGCCACGCGGCAACATCGTACACAGAACCGGCAACACCGTACACAGAACCGGCAATATCGTACACAGAACCAGCAACATCGTACACAGAACCAGCAACGTCGTACACAGAACCGGCAAGGGGATATAATATTTTGTTCCAAAAAAAAATCTGTGCCAATGAACATTGTTCCAAAATATAATATGCTTATGGATATTTGTTCCAAAACATAATTGTGCCACATTTGTTCCAAAACACTGTCGGGACAAATGGTTTGTGGAACAAATGTCTATTGGTGTTATTAGTTTTTGGAACATATATTGATTGGCACAAATATTTTACGGAACAAAAGTTACGTCTTGTAAGTTGTAACAAATCTACTTCAGACAAAAACCACCTTTCTAATAATTATTTTTTTGGAATAAAGCTCCTCTTACATTGGAATAAATTCTGGACTTTTGTTCCGCCAAACATTTATTCCAAAATATAGTTTTTTCAAAGATATATTTATAATAATATATTTATATCTTTCAAATGTTATCAAATACCACTATGACAGAATATGTCACATTGTTACAGGTATTCCTATTCCACAGAAATAAGAAGTCAAGAACCTTGTTGAATGTTGGCTGTCGTTAGTTGTTACTTGTTAATATTTTTAGTGGCTCGAGAGTAATACGTTTATACTTAAAAGTCTAATATAAATTTACTAACCAATTTTAATGTTTTAAAGCCACATATTACCTAATCCTACTTTGAAAAAATTTGAATCAAAATTCATAGTTTTTTGTGGAAATTTTGTATAAACTATCAATGTTCTGAAATACTAATATTTTTATTAGATTATGTTTTTTGGCAAGCTTACATAGGTAAGGTGTTTTTTCATGTCACATTGAAAAGGTTTTTTATGTTAGCTGGTGTAGTATCATACGTTTTTAACCACCTAATTTATATTTTAAAAAATGTATAGGAAGTTTTATTTATTATTGTTCATTTATTCTACAATGTATATATTATCAAAATACATATTATTTTTTCCTAGATCTGAGGACATCAAAACATGAAAATCATATATTTAGAACATTGGCACATTTTTTTTTTTATCAACAACAAAATATTTCTAAATCAAGTTTTAAAGTTATGTGAGACTCGGGTAATCAAATGACTTGATACCTATCTGGTTCAATGTTCAAGAGTATCAAGCAATATATAATTAATATATATTAGTTATAGGTAATGTCCATATTATAATGAAATTATTTAAGAATTCAAAGTTATAATTTCCAACAATCGTTACTCTTATTTTTCATATTTTTACACTTCTTTAATTTTACTGTGCATATTTTTACATATCTTCAATTTTATTTTTTTATGCATCAATTATTTTAATTACTTCCTGCGCCCAGCAGGTGGGGGAAACGTGGTTCTAGTTCTAAAAGCTATATTAATTTTAATACTAATAGAAATTCCCTACAAAACTTTTATTAGTTGCCAGTCATAATATTACCTTCCTCGATATTTGCAAAAAGTTCTGCCCAACTAACTCTTGCGTTCAAACGTTCTCGATCTCTGCCATTGCCTTGTATTCTGGGTCATCGATGACCCCGATTTCCTAAGGGTTAAAATACTGTATTTAATAAGGATTTAAATTTTGTATTATTTTAAAATTGTCAATTTACTTCTTTTACGCACACCCCTCTGATCTCTAAGATTTTGTACAACCACTGCACCCACTGCAGGTACTTCAACTATCGGTGGTTGTATAGCCTCTGCTGGTTGTTGGGCCATCGGTGGTTGTATGACCACTAGTACTTCTTCAACTATTGGTAGTTGTACTGCTGGTCGTATGATTGGTGGTACTGGCATTGGTCGTAATAAAAATTTAGGGGGCCTCTGTGGTAATTGACCAGGTGGTACCATTGGTCTAGAATTATACCCCTGAATAGCAAGCACTGCAATTAGAAAGTTAATAAAATAAATATAATAAATTCATACATAATTAAGTTTTGAATATAAATTACTAGGTTCAATATCCAGTGCACCAATCTCATTCCTCAAGATTTGTTCACTGGTGTATGAAATATTTCTTATAAAATCTTGAAGACTATAAGTGCCATTTTCCACATTAGCCCATCCATTGTTTATTATTGTGTTATTTCTCGGATGCATTCGGTAACTCACTCGTCTAACCTATTAATTACAAATAAATCACATGTTGATACATTTGTCTATAGATCATAAATTCATTAGTTTCTTATTTTATTTTATTAATACTAATTATTTTTCAGAATCAAAGTTTTATTTTTCACATTTCATCCAAATTCATGTTAAGACATTTAGGCACTAGGAGAAGAGTAAGGACCTTACAGGGTATAGTTTTTTTTACATATATCATTAAATCAATCATAATTTTGAGGGTAGACGCAAATAGGGAGTTACATTGGCGGTGGCTCAAGCCCTTTAATATATACAAAAAAAACCCACCCCCCACCAACCACATCAAATAAAAATATTATTATTATTTTTTTATTAGCTACTAGTATAAAATTATTACTTATTAATGTACATATATTTATTATTAACTAGATAATTGGTTACAATATTAATTTTATTCTTCTGTTGGATTTGGCAAAGTCATTTAAAACTGAGACCCTGTCAATATAGATATCTTTTTCAATATTAATTATTCCTAAACTGCTAAATCTTTCTTGGAGCATCGTTGATCACATCCATGTTTTCAACCTCCTCATTGTGGAAAACGACCTTTCACAAGTAGCGGAATTGATTGGCAAAGTTATTGCTACATCAAATAATTTATAATAATTTGGAAAGATTTATTTGCTATTCAATCATTTAAACTGATTTTTCAGAACTTCCAAATCAACATTAACTTTCAAGACATTTTTGATAACCATAATTCTGATCTTAAAGAGTTTTTGGAAACACCGAATAAATCCTAAAAGTTATTATTTACAAATTAATTTTCAAAAGTATATGGTAAATAAAAAGTAGATTCGAACATTCAATAATATTGTTTAGCACTATTTATTAATATGAATACATTATAAATTAATATTAGATTTAGTGTTTATAAAAATAAATACTTCTAATAATTCTCATATTACCTTTGTAAACTTTCATTAAAATTTAATTTCAAAGAGTTATTTACAGATTGGGTTATTTCCATACTTTCTGGTGAAAACCGTTTTTCCATATTGACAATAATAGTATCAAGTATAGGATAAAAACAATGCATTTTCCAATAATTTTTATTTATTGAAGTACCCATTAGAATATCATTAACACTGTCTTCTTCTGCCGAAGTAGTTGATATTACAGCATACTGTTGTAAAAATGTAGGTTCCCTTCTAGAGCCACCTAAATTCATTAAAATTATATCAATATTTTGAATTATAAATTTATTTTATTTTATTTTATTAGGTATTATTATAATAACACACCTTGTGAAAGAATATCCAATGACACATCATGTTCTTCACAAAATATAGTAATATTCCAAAAATAATAAATCCATGATATGAATAATAGATCCATACAAAAATCTACAAAATTAATATTTAGTATGTTAACATAAATAAATAATTTACAATAATGAATATATATATATCAAAATAGTTTAAGAATAGTCATTGAACACTTACTTTTTTCCAATTTCTAAATCCTTTAGTTGAAAATTCCATGTTAGCTACAGTTCTAGACCCAAACATTCTACAAGGATAGCAAAATATAGCATCCTCAACCACACTATACTCTATCCAATCAAAACGACTATATACTGTAGGAAAAAACCTCTATTTTGTGAACCAAATTGTATCTGAGGGTATTTCTAAACAGAAGAAAATTATTGATTATTATTTAATACTCATTAGTTTTAAAACTTGAGCTACAAAAGGCTATGTTAGAAGATAAAAATATATTAGAAACACCATAATGTATATTTTATAGGTAAGTAATATACTATTATATTTATTATTTTAATATTTTAAAATAAAATAAAAAATAAAAATAAATACAGATTATAAATATCTAATTATTATACTGCACAATTTAATGTCAAAATACATCATTGTATAGGTATATAATTAAATTGTAAAACTTACTTCTAATATAGGTTTAGTAGGACCTGAATCGATGTAACCCAAATCATTTACCCTGTTATTTAACATAATTTTCTATGGTACAGACTACGACACTACGTTGAGAAAATGTGCCAATAAGTAATAAACTAATAAGTAATAACAACTGACAAGACAGCAATAAACTAATAACTAATGTCTAATAATAGTAATAATCATGAACTAATAAATAATAATAAAATAAGGTATGACGTTATATCGGCAATATGCTTGATAATTGCTGGAAAACCCGCTAGCTGTTTACCAGCTTACGCGTATAATATACTCGTACACATATATAATATCATAATTCATAGTATCCTACCATTTGACTATAACTTAGGCTAGGAACACATTTTAACGCACGATATGTTAATCGTGCGATGAAGTCATGATGCACGTGACTATTTTCGAAATATCGCGCGATATTTATGTTCCCAATATTTCATAAATCAATTAATCTATAATAAAAATGTAAAAAAAAAAAATAATATTGACCATATTCTACCCTATTATAGTCATAGGGAGCAGTCAAAAACAACATTTGGTTATTAATAGGTACATTAAATTTTAATATAAGAGTAAATATTGGGGGGGGGGGCGGCTTAGCCCGGTCAAGCCCCACCCTATTTGCGCCTATGGTTTTGAGGCTTCCTCCCCCCTCCAATTAAAAATATCCAAGTTCTGTTAAATTGGAAATTTAAGTCAATTGTTCAACGTATAATTTTTTTTTTCTCTTTGACCCATGCGCAACATGTTGAATTTTTCGTTAGCAGAATCAGTATTGACAGTATTGTACTTTCAGCCTTTTTTGTTAGGTCTATGCAAAATATTGCAATAATTTTTAAATGCTCATATTTCTTAGAAGAATTAAAATATTGTAAAAAATAAACTCAATGTATAAAGTAGAGTTACTAATTTTAGGCTCGATAAAAAGTCATTTCACACTAATATTAATGCTAACAACAAAACTGTACAAGATCGGTTCTGCTGAATACAAATGTGCTATGTTGCTTGTGGGTCTGAAAGAAAAACAAACTAACATCTACGTCCACTAAATATAATATTTAAAGTTTATAATATAAAATTTTAATATTTATACACAAACTGTAAAGCCTTACTTGCTATCCATTCACTGCTCTGGCAAAATCATTTCTTGAACGTTCCTCTATCATTCTCAAATGATCTAAAATTTAATTTAAAAATAAATAAAACATTTTTCATTCTTCGTGACTGTTATAACTTATAAGCTTATATTTCTTTCAGAGTCTAATCAAATGTTACCATAAAATTGATAAAGAGATGGATGTTGACCCATTAGTCTCAGAAGAGAAGCATGGTAAGACTCAATGAAATTATTGGTTCTGTATTGGAGTCGATATACTGTAAATCTTAGTGGACCTACAGTGTCCATCCAATATCTTTGAAAATAATGAATCAAATCATGCAGCTCCTCTTCAAGGTTGTAATCTCTCACTATTTAATTAATTATATTTTATTAAACAATAAAATAATATTTATATATTAATGAATTTTGTATGGACAACTAACCCAATTCTTGTACAACATCAAATTCTAATTGGATTGAAAAGAGACCTCTGTGAAATCTGATTTCATTAGCTGGAAAATGAGGTAAAGCCATGAGCTGGAAAAACAATTACTAATTAATATGATAAAATAGAAATGTGTAAGGAGTGAGTGAGTGTAATATTGCTATAAAAACATTAAATATAGTTAATTTGATTTAGACGTGCAGAAATTAAATACATTATAATAATAAAAATTAAATTATTTCTAACTTTTCTTTGAGTCATTTTTATTCATATTAAATATTGAAGTCTTACACGATAAAATTATTCTTAGTTTAATTAAAATGTATATATTTTTAACATTTTGACTAGTATTTTATAATTGTTTGGTGTCTGAAATATTGAAGATGTGAACAGTTATACTTATAAAGCAGCTGTATAAAAGCCTAACATACATAAAATCCAAATTATGTGGGTGACAAAATAATCGCTTTTACACAATAAATCTATCCGATTATTTTATTGCATCAACTAGGTATCTTTAATTTAATTAACACCCAACTTTCTATAAGAAATAATCGTATTCATATAATAGAAACCATGAAAAATGGTAGGTAGTACATTGTACATACATTTTACTGAAACTAATTTATAGGAAAAATAAACTTCACGCCACCTTTAATCCAATCTATAAATTCAAATTTACCATGCGTAATATTCTCCTTGCGTTTTCATTAGCTCTAAGAATACGAGTCAGATTATGTATCCTCGGGTAACGAATAATGCACTATAAAAATAAATTATTCATATTTTTTAGTTTTTAACATTTTAAATTATTAAGACCTCTACACACTGCAGTGGTGACGGTAAA
The DNA here is from genome assembly GCA_027563435.1 of Nasonovia ribisnigri. NCBI lineage: Eukaryota > Metazoa > Arthropoda > Insecta > Hemiptera > Aphididae > Nasonovia > Nasonovia ribisnigri. Next base: position 25,309 of record JANEHU010000300.1, on the reverse strand, counting down.
TTGTGTCCAACAGTATTTTACTGCTGCAGTGTAAGTGGACCTCTGATGATAATATAGATTATTGTTTGTAAACTAACTTGAACGAAATGAAACTAACATCCCGTATTGTTGGCTTCAGCAAGTACTCGGGCAATGGCATTCCTTGAGCCTTGCTCAAAGTCTGATAATTTCAAGCTGGCCATAGTTCAAATTCAGTTGCAAATCATTCCTAAAATACTGCAGAACTCGACAGTATGATTCTGTCTGACGGTCGATTAAAAGTGCATGAACAATTGGTATTGCCTTAAAAATAAATGAAATATATTTAGATTAATTGATATCTAATTGTTTTATTGTTTTAGCTATATACTAACCACATCATTGAAAACTATTTGAATAGTAAATAGTTGTTCAATGTTAGGTCGTTGTCTTGGACAAACTTGAAACGTCCCATCCATACACACAGTTCCAACAGCCAGAAGATGAACATTCATTCGTTGTAGAAATGCTAGATTAGTAAAGGCTATGTCAACAAAACGAACGGTACCATCATCTCTGAGCACTTCCAATGAAAGGTCCTTGATAAAATTGATCTACTGAGCCGTTGATGTACATTAGTCTCTGACTCCATTCAATTGAGCTCAAAATATTTGGCCAATTGCTCAATGAATCAGGAACTGGTGGACTAACACTACGCCTGGCTCTTGCTATAGCACGGATGGCTGCGGGTCGGCCAATGTCCATTGCTGCTTCTGGTTCCCTAATTAATGTATATTATATATTTGTAAATATTTACTTACATTACATAGTTATTTTTATTGTGTTTACATTTGAGTTTCCTGATCAACAATTATGTTTGGTGCAATATTTTCATCTACACCTCTCTCTCTTAATCTATTAAAAAACTGTCGAACACCTAATCTATTGCAAGGTGCAGGTTCATGACTGTGATCATGGCCCGGAGATATTACAATTTGTGCTCCTACACGTGTAACCATTTTGGCTGTTACCTTCTTCTTTCACATCTTAAATACCTGCATTCAATAAAATATAACTATTTGTATTAAAATATATCACATTCATGTAAACAATAGTAATATATAATTCTAGATTCTGAGCAAAGTTGCTACTAGTCCATAAAAACCTTTATATATATATGATTGTTTTAATATTATTATATCTAGGTTTATTATTTACTTTGACTATACAAATTGTATAAATTATAAATCTTAATAGAATATAGATTAATATTGGTTACTAAAATTAAAATCAAATATCCTCCATATCTTTCAAATCCATTACCAATTACCATGAAGCAATATTGTCCTTAGTACACAAAATTAAATAACTCAGAAACTTCTAACTTACATTTTGATTTTGATCTGTCAACATTTTCAGAAAAATTATCTGATGTATAATTTACAGTATGAAATAGAAGAGAACTCATGAAACAGAAGTTTGTATCCCCACAGAAAATGTCTTAAGTGTAGCACAAAAAATATCAAGAATTTGAATAAATGTATTATTAAGAGCCTGCAAAGTGGGCGAGCGTGAACAGTTATTTGCACAAAAATATATGCCTTACAAGAAAAGATCACTACTCACTCATTGTTGGAGTTTGATTTCCATAATTTTTCCATTTTTATTAAAAATTAAAAGTTAACTCAGTTAAGTTAAAAGTTGTTACACACTTTTTGTTAAGTTTAAAAAAAGTTAATTTTTTTATGCAATGTTAGCGTACTTAATTTTTTTCCAACCCAAAATTAAATTCTAGAGTATAGTGTTTATACTTTATAGAGTAATTCTATATAAGTTACATTGTAAATTGGAAAAATATAAAATTGTTAACTTTATACAATTCAAGTCAAAATATTTTGAAAATGTTATGGTGTGTAGAAAATACTCATATAAACATTCAGTCAAAATTTCATGCATCTCCTGTCATTTGTTTTAGAGTTACACCAAAACCCAAAATCAATTTTGTCGAAAATCGGTTTTGCGTAAAAATTCCCGTTTTTTCTTTCATTTTTCATTTTTTTTTTCACGGCGCTCAAGAAAACTACTGGGAAATTTTTACTTTTGTCCCCCCCCCCCCCCAAAGTACCAACTAGATTCACTTATCTCACTTTCCTATCAGAAAAGCTACTATTGAAGACCTCAAATATGTTGTTTTAAAAGCAGATGAAAAATATTAAAAATCCATAAAAATGACAAAAATGTTCTTTTTATTTTGAGTTAGAAATTTATAAAAATTTTCTTTTTAAATCTAAGATTTGAAAATTTAATAAAAGATTCCTGATAAGTTTGCCTAATTTTATCAAAAAAATTGTGTTTAAAAGCAAGTCAAAAAAAATTTTAATGAGTGTTTAAAGTTTATATTTTTTCAACATTGGATTTTCTATCGATTTCTCTTGTAGCGATTTACTTATTTTGTTGTAATTCTAAAAAAAAATAACTGTAGATGCATGAAAATTTCACTGAATGTTTATATTATCATTTTCTACATACCATAACATTTTCAAACTATTTTGACTTATTTTTCGCAGTTAATAAACAAGTTTAAATTTAAAAATGGAGTAATAGAGTTAATTAATTCTAACAAAAAGTACACTCAGATTACGCATACGGGATTTTGGTTCAATTTCCACAAAGAATGCTCTAATTTTGTTTGTTGGAGGTGTTCAAAAAAAAGCTCTGTGAAGTTCCCATGTTTTAAAAAACAGATTTAAACATAGATAACTTGTCTAACTTTGATTTCTGTGAATAACGATCATGTGCATCAAGGAAATAAAAATCTGATTCCTGTGTTTTATTACTTTAGACTTGTATTAAATGTTATTTTTTTTTTTTTTTAGTAACAAAATTACCCTAGGCGACAGGCCATTGGGATACAATTATTATAAAAGTTTATATTGAGAAGTTCTATGATTTTAAGACAATTTTGTACACAATTACTATAAGTTTTTTAGTTATTGTTTTGAAGGTTCGATTTTATAACGAGTTCTATGGTGGCTACTAGTGAATTAAATTTTATTTTATTACATATTTTAATATGTGATTTAAGTAAGTAATTAACAACTATACATTTTTATGATATTATATGATATTGTTATATAACGTTAATATATTCTCAATGCAATTTTAACATATTTATACTGCAGTTTTAATATATTTTCATACTGTTTTATTTTTTTACGCATAATAGATATCCATGGAACATCTTAGAAGTATATTATAATAATATAATGTACCATTATGTAAAAAACATGTAATTAAATATAATACAATATATGGCAATAAATCTAAATTTATCAATAACTACTAAAATCATCTAAATACAACTATAATATAATATATTAATATATACTAATAAGTAATAATATGCAATAATTGTATAGATTTGTTAAGTCCATCTATGTTTTTATTCTGTTGCAGTCAATATGTTTAATTTCTATTGCTAATATATTGTATATTAGAAAATACTATTTAGAAAATTAAATTCAAAGTTGTAACTCTATCTAGATAAATTAAATTTTTTATATTAAATAGTAGTTTTACTGATTATTCTGTATGCTTTTATAATGTTAATAATAAAAACTTTTGCAGTATTTAATAATTGTTTAAAGACAGTTTAGGATTAAAGTCCTCACTCCAAAAAAAAAAATCAAATCCTAAATTCTAACTCCGTTTATGGTCTGATCACTAATGTTATAAAACAATTAAATAATACAAGACATAATAAGTATACGTCATCATAAGTAGAGAGCGGATCTTTAGGTTTTTACATATTTTTATTGGCTTTATGTAGCTTTACAAGGGTGGAAAATGTGGACGATCTATCCATCATAGAGTTCGTAGGAAAAATTTTAGTTTGCATATTTTAGCATATTTTGGATTTAAATATTTAGCCTATTTCTCATATATTAGAATATATTCAATTATTGTTCATAAAAAAAGAATATTTAATTAATTTCTCGAAAAAAATTGATTTAAGAATGTTGAAAATTAAAAATCGTTGAATTATCTACTTGGTTGTAGTTAAATTGGTAAGCCTATGGCCTGTCCATAGATGTTTATAATGAAATGTAGGAAATAATAATAATTATAAAATGTGAAAAATAAACTAAAAATCAATTTGTTTTGTTTGTCTACACTACACTGAGCAAGCCACTAGTATTATTAGGGGGCCCCAAAGTTTCACTTTGCTAACTTACCCACAAGCTGCGTCACTGAAAAGTACGGTCTCCTATGCAACGTCGTGACGCCTCGTCTAGACGCTGACCCATGTCGGGACTGGTAATTGACCCTATACGCCACGGCCTGATGCTTCGGGAAAAACGCACTTTTACAGTTAATTTATAATAATCAACTCTAACCGGGTAAGAATGAAATAATTTCAAAAGTCCGATCTAAACGCACCTACACTATTATTACAAAAACTAACGTGTATTGTGTTTAACGACGCGCCCGTGCACGAAAATGAGATGAAACTTAAGACAGCGATGGCATCGACTGACACTTCGACGCTTGCCCGAAGAATTATAGAGATTTATGCTACATTGCTACGTACGGATTTTATCTTTTATAAAATGTGTATTTTTGCTCGTTCTTCGTTTTCGATTACAGTTTTCGTATTTACGAATCGTCTCGCATCGAATAGAATTTCGTTATACGAAACGAGTGATAAGTGATAAGTGATAACTGATAAGTGATATTATGATTGTGTTGTACGCTGGTGGCGGACCGTCGGCGATCTTTAATCGTGTGTGGGTGTGTGTGTGTGTGTGTGTGTGTGTGTGTGTGTGGGTTTACATTTAGTACGGAAGGAGATCCTATACGTATGGAAATGGAGCAGCGCTATGAGATCATTTTTCGTTGTGAGCTCCAAAATGCCGGATCTGATAACGTTTTCATTAATTATTGATTGTAGAAGTGATATATATATGTTTGCGTACAAAATTGGCTGGATCTCGAAAAGTATGATTAATAAGAATCTTGTGTGTGGGTTGTTTCTGGTGTGTGGCCTGTAGACCGCGCCACCGTCAATGGTGTGTGCAATTAAATAATAATAGTTTGCACACTATCACGGAAATTGGTGCCTTTACCGAGATCTATTCATCGGCAACGTCGCATTTTTAACACGGATCTAATAAAATCGAATGAATGTCAGTAAAAACTAATAAGTTACTTTTCACTTGAACACGTATGCATATGACTAAAATATTATTAATTATTATATAGTAGCTGATCCCGCGCACTTCGTTGCGCTTCCGTTAAAATGTCACAACTACTCTATATGTTTGAAACTTTGTTCAATTCGTTATTGAATATTTAATAGGTATTGTAACGATGTTCAAATTGAAAAATGTTCTACTATTTGTTCTATAATCTATAATCAATGATAACAATTATTATTAATTTAAAAAAAAAAATGTTCGATTTCCATCAACCGTCGTGAATCGCAAAATACTTGTGCAAACATAATTTCCAAATGCGAATTTTGGGAAGTCCTTTTTTAGTGTATACTTTTTACTTACACGGTGGTACGAAGATACCGTGCACATTTAAAATCTCAAGCTATCATTGATTAGGTTTTACATTAATCAGCCAGTGAGTCAGTCAGAGAACACGTTCGTTTATAGTATATTATAGTCATCCCGCCCGGCGTTGTCTAAGCCAAATAAAGGGGGCCCATGAGACTTGTGATTATGAGCAGTAGGTATATTATCAATATATCATCAACCCCGTGAGATGCGTACGTTTGTGTATAATATCTAACACTGAAGTTCCAAAGTTATATCAAGTTTGTCGTTTTTACTAATCCAACCAACAGCGAAATAGATGCAATGTGCCATCGCTTGTCCGGTGGTTTTTGATATAGGTTTATATAACCTGACTTCATCCGGGAAAAAATTAACAATTAATACAAAATACGGTGTTATATTGGCGTATTTTAGTTTCTGTGTCAGTTTTGGTGTTCTCAATTCAGATTTTATAACTCTCGGTATATTTCCGAAAGTGGTTCAAAGTACTCTCTAAACTCTCCTGATTAGCAATCTCTGAAATTGGCGTCAAAATCGATAGAGTATAGTTTTTTATTCTATGGGCATTTAATACATATAAAAGAATAATTTTATAAATAAACTTTCGTATTAATTTATTGTTTTAATATATAATTTGTTTATTCGAGGCCAAAACCGCGACAATTTTATACTTGCTAACTTGCTTTTACTTCATCTGTCCGAGTAACCAATGTCAACTAATTACAAGCAAAAAAAATATTCCAAATTTCATTATGAATTTAAAAATCCTTATTTGTACACCTCTTTAAAATACAAATTACGGAAAATCCTTTCTTATTGCATATCTAGATCATTAGAGGAACCACTATTCCAAATAGTGTTCTCCAATTTTAATATATTACCTAAAAGCTTTTTAGTTATTTCTAATATTTCTTACTGTGCCATTATCGCCATATCGCAGCAAAAATACATCTACCTATACTTATACCTTTAATAGTTTATGTTGTTGAGATACTACTTCTGGTTCAGGTTTAAAATATAAGGATTTACACTCGGAACATAACTTATAATATCTGAAGATTGTTAAGTTAAATTATTTAAGTATTTAATTTTATTGTACGTATTCTTCATTTCAATAATTTTCAATATCAATATAAATAGTAACATTTTTTATAGTACCTAGGTAATATTTTATATTATTTTAATTCAATAGGTATATCCTTATACATAAAGCTGATCCCGTGCACTTCGCCGCCCGTAAAATATGACAACTCTTAAAAAATTGTGATTATTCAACTCATTTTGAGTGTAACTCGCTGCAGTAAGTGCAACTCAGCCACCCTTGTAGGCAATCCGACTACGTTGGATCGCGGACAACGCCGGTGAGCGGCTATAATATGTGTAAATTTTCGATTTAAAGTATGCTTGTACCTGATCTGCCCAAATAACCAATAGCAAGTAATAGTAAATAAATACTAATTTATACTAATTATTTCTCCTATAACCAATAGCAACAATTTATGAACAAAATGTCTATCGTAAATCTCAAAATCTCTGTTTGAGCACCTCCCCAGGTTGGACCTACCGGGTCAATTGTAAATATATACAATTCACGGACCCACTCAAGTACAAAAAAAAAAATTTCATCAAAATCGGTGCAGCCGTTGAACTGCCGTTCAGTGACATACACACGTACAGCAAAAAAATTTACATACGGTCCTGAGTCCATGCATTCACACAGCAGTTCCCCACACCATACGCGTCGACAACGATAATTAATGTGTTATCTGTATACTGAAATAACTCAGTTATTATGTTTCTGCAAACAAAACTAAGATTACGCCATATAACTGATAAAGTAATAGCTGAGTGAAAAGTAATAGCTGAGTAAAAAGCGGAAAAACAATGCAAAAAATAAGTGTTTGATACCGTGGTTCAAACTCGAGACGCTGTCTTTGAAATCTTATAAAAGTACCACTGCACAAGAAAAATCTGTGCACGAGGTGATAATTTTATGCTATTTAAGTATATTCGGATGTAATGAACAAATAATTTTTTAGTTTTTCAATTTTATTAATTAAGTTCATGAAGTGCTATTAATGAATAGCTTCTTCATCAAGCCAACCATGACCAATGATCTATAATATTGTATTATCCCTCCATTGTACTTATTGTAATTATATTTTATACAGATTGTACAAATAAAAAACTAATATGACAAAATTAATTAAGTTATACGAATAAATTGTATATTAAAACCTTCCCTGAATCTAGACCTATTGAAAACTGTACTAAAATCCGTTAGGTACTTTTTGAGTTATGCGCGTACATACAAAAAAGGGGGTTCTATCTTATATAGTAGTATAGATATATTCTTAAAAATTAAAGAGTTCGGATATCTAAGAACAGCATTTTTAAAAAAATGTGTGTAACCTACTCAGGTAATTAATTTGTATCTGCTGTTTATTATTTTAAATATAACCGCTTGTTTCTAAATCATCCTACAACATTAACATTTAACACAGTTATTTTTAGTTAAATAAGTCTTAACAAAATCCATTTTTGAAAATTCCAACTTCTAAGGACCGAGAACGACTGTAGGTATGTACACTGGTTCACTGATCAGGGTCTACCTATATCAATAATAAATTATCAATCACAATTGAATGCTGTTGTGGGCGTTGTGGCGTTTCGGAAGTTCGATCTCGATTTTAATAATAGTAATAATAATGACAACGAAGGATCTCGCAAGACTTATTGAATTCTGTCTTGTAAGGTTCTAGCAGTATATTTAATTTAAAAGCATGGATCTCATATGGTATTTGTTCTGCCACAATCCTTCTGTATATAACTTCAGATATTATTTCAACAATAATTGCTAGGTGACCAGTGATTATATGGAAGGCCGCGGTGGCGTTTTGGACGACATATGGAGTAATGACTATTATAGACAGATCTCGCAAGACTCATTGAATATCGTGACATCGTGTACTCGGATTAATAAATAGATTTAATAAACATGGATCTCGTATGGATTTATACTTATTCGAATAAAAATAATATGCTATTCGTTAAATGTTACTATTTAGGTGTTAACGACGGATCTCTTAAGACTCATATAAAAGGTTGTTTTTTGGGATTTTATAAATAGATTTACCTAATTGAAAAACAAGGATCTCGTATGGAAATAAATTGTTGTTTGTTACAGATTTGCTTGAGATCATTTCCGTGTTTTTTTTTATGAATAAATAATTTTTGTCTGGATCTCTTGTGGTATCATCAATAATATAGTCTTACGAGTGATTTAGTTTTAATGAGTAATGAAAACGTTGAATATAACTGACTAATATATAATTTATAATTTGCACTTTGCAGTGTATTACGTGATCTACGTAACCTACATACAATCAAAAAGATATTCAAAAATTGTCCGGATCTAATACTTATTTTACGATAAATGTCAGAATAATTTAAAAACCTCAAGGAATGTGATATAATATTTTTATATTGTGGGTACGTGTAATTTTAGCGAAATAAATAAATAATGTATACATAAGTAAGACATTAAAAAAAGTAGGACATTTTGGAAGTGTGTTGTAGTAATCAATGTTACTAACTACTGTTAATACATACCTTAAGAGATCCATAATTCAATACAAGTAATTATAGTATTATTTCAAAATAGAAACTATAAAATAAAATTACACACATTATCTTTAAATTTAGTGGCATGTGAGATCACTTTAATTTTTAGGATAGAAATTTAACACGTTCAAATATTTTCTATAGCTACTACTGTACGCTATGAGATCCACACAAAATAGAAGCGAGTAACACATTTTATGATCTCACAACGTGTTGATGTTGAACAAATCAACTCGATATAAAATTCTAAAAATAAACAAACCGCATAAGACGCGATTGTCGATTTTAACACGTTCAAATATTTTCTATAGCTACTACTGTACGCTATGAGATCGACACAAAATAGAAGCGATTAACACATTTTAAGATCTCACAACGTGTTGATGTTGAACAAATCAACTCGATATAAAATTCTAAAAATAAATAAACCTCATAGGACGCGATTGTCAACTAAAGTAATATAATTTCTTGTAAGGCAGCGTGTTCCTAAAAATCATATGGATCTCACGTGCTACTAAATTTAAGGATATCAGATATTATGTGTTGTGTCATGTGTGTGGGATTTAATTTTATCGTTTCTAGTTTAAAATAATACTATAATAAGTAGATCATAATATTATATTGAGTTGTGGATATCGTGAGGCAGGTACATCGTAGGTACATAGTCACATACAACACAATTAACAAAATCTTAACACCAAATTTGTATTGATAGCGCCATACTAGATCCAGATAAATATTAATTTAAAAATAAAAAAAAATAATTAATTTAAAAAAACTATATGGTTTATATATACGTAGGTATACCTAAATATTTTTTTATAAAACTCTTGTGGGGTTATCAATATACATTTTACGGGTGATTTAATAAAGTTGAATTAAACATAATACCTATGTGCTATAATGAATAAAATTGAACAAAATATGAATGTATTTTTTGCAATCATAAAAGTGCGTATTGTTACAGAGTTAATGATCAGTGTGCACATAATATTATAACAGTCCATCGATGAGAGCTTTGAAAATAGTCTGAATCTATTATTCAATATTTTACTGAGGCCTATCGTTATGTGTATGTAATTTAAAAATAATAAATAAGACGTGCGGTTTGAATTTGGCCATTTCGGTGGGTTTGAAAAAATTGCAATTTGTTTAGGCAATTTAGCATAATATAGTTGTGTTTTTTTTTATAATATGTATAGGTATTTAAAATTGACAAGTCCGTTTTAATTTTTGGATCCCACAAAGTCATAACGAATTTTAAATCAAGTTCTATTAAAATTGTATTAAACGGATCTTGGTTAGGTATAATTTTTAGGATAATATTTATCCTAGAATAGTGTTTGTTATTACTAGTGCTCTAATTGGAAAAAAAACATGAGAACGGACGCTGATTTTAGTTCAGAAAACACCTTTTCAGTTTCCTAAGCGGATACACTTTACAGTAATCCACGGGAAACTGTGTTCCCCACAACCCCTATAACACATAATAAATTAAATAATTAACACAAAAACATTATAATATGACAATTGTTTTATTGTTAAGTGCCTCATAATATGTGACATTGTGCCATGTGTTCCCCGTGACCCATCCACAATTGGTTCCGCGATTACGTCGAATAAAAAATAAATTATGAAAGCAAAATAATATCATTATATTGCAGCTTTATATTAAATTGCGATTGTTTTGTTATATAATTTCATGAAATTGGTTTTTATTGGAATTTGTAGGTATTAATCTTAATTAAAAAAGTCACAGTTTATCTGCAGATCTCATAAAGTACGATCGTATTATGTGTGTTGAGTTTCAGTCACATAAAATTATTCCGATTTAACATGACTCTAACAGTATTGATTTGTGTCTTGTGTGTGGTTGAATATTTCTGTAGATAAGATGATGAGCGTCTTCGACGAGTGACGACAACACAGACACGCCGGACACAGGGTTGTCTGTCATGAAGTTATTTTTGTTTTTGTTTGCGCTAATATAATCGTATCCTCCCACCAAATCTCCAATAAATCTACATAATATATTATTATTATTATTATTATTATTGTGAGATATTACGATATTGTTCGATTATGTCTACGTCTAATCTAGTACCGAATACCGATCTAGTTGTTACTCATCGTTCATGCCTCGTGTGATGCACGTTGTCTTGACGTCTTATTCTATTTCACTATTTATATTTTTCGTTCGGTCAAGTGTTATTGGGCACCTACTTACAGGCTAATTCAGAGTAATAGGTAGAAGAGGAAAAAATATGAAAAATTGCAACTATGAAGGTAAGTCATATTTTTAATAAAATAAATAAAAACTCTACTATAGGCTATGGGCGAAACTACCTAGGTATACAATTTAATTAAGAGGATATCAGATCTCGTTTAGTTGTTTTTGTCCATCTAATGTGCAGCATAGCAATATCACGATTCATGATCAAACCTAGATTAAGATAATTTTGGATCCAGGGCCAAATAATATTAGGAGCCCATAAACATAATCAAAACTATTGTTGACCCTCAAATTAATATATTTCAGATAAAAAAATATTTTTTTTTTGGATAGGTACATTTTAGATTCTGAGTGGACCGATGAATGTATTGATTTTACAATGATTTGTGTTTTTTTGTTGTTTTTTTTTATGTCTGTCGTGACCTTTTGGGGCAGTAAAACTGCTTTGATTTTTTTCAACAGTATCTTTTCTGATAGGAAAGTGAATTTAATTGGTACTGTAGGGGGTCAAAAGTAAAAAATAATAGCGTTTTCAAATGCGTAGGTAAGGAAAAACCAAAGAAAAATTTTAAAAAAACGGGAATTTTTACGCAAAATCAGTTTTCAGCAAAATCGATTTTAGATTTTGGTATAACTCTAAAACAAATGACCCTAAACACATGAAATTTTCACTGATTGTTTATATTAGTATTTTCTACAAACGATAAAATTTTCAAAATATTTTAAATGTTTTGAACTGTTTACGGACATACTGAGTTTCCTATTTTTTTAGGTTTTTTTTTTCTATGAATGTCAATTAAATTTTATTTGTTGGGTAAAAAGCTTGAAAATGTAATACAAGGATTCTGATTTATTGTTACAATGAATCTTGACAAATATTAAAAATCTAGTCACAATTTTTTTTTATAAGCATTTAAAGTTCAAATTTTAGCAAAATACGTAAAAATCACGAAACGGAAAATGTGCAAATTATTTTCAGTTAGAAATTCATAAAAATTTTTCCTTTTAAATCTAAGGTTTGAAAATTTAATTCAAGATTCTTCATAGGTTTGCCTACCTTAAAAAAAAAAATATATTGCTGAAACTAAAATTTCATTTTTATGAGCGTTTGAATTTCAAATTTTTAGATCATTGGGAATTCACTCGATTTCTCATGTAGCGATTTTCTTATTTTGCTTGATACTTGAAATTTATAGCATATATTTATTTTATCAATTTCTATAGTTACTAGATAAAATTTTCAAAATATTTTGTTCCGTTTTGAGTTATTTACGGATATATTCTTCACTCCATATGACATTCAATATACCCTTACACTAGAGTATTATAAAAATTTCAAATTATAAGTAAGTAAGTTATATTTGAGTGACTTACTACTACTTTAATATACATTTTTTTCATAATAGAATGGTTAGCCGTACGTTTTAAGGAAGATAATATGTTATACATGTGACCAAACATGAATAACAAAATTATAAAAATTGGATCTATCGCTATGATCAAGTGGAAAGATGGCTACAATTACAAAGCTAAACTTTTAAGTAAAGGAAGTAAGTTCATAGTTATTATTTTGTAGTTTGTTCATTGTAGTATACTATTACCTAATTTTTTTTTATTTTTTGAACAACTCTATATTTCCTTTAAATTTTAAAAATGATCACAAATTATGGTACATTTAATAACTATAATATGTATTTATATTTATTTCAAGCTGAAGAAAATGTAAAAAATTATTTGGATAAAATTGGTGAAAAGTTTAGTATGTTTACAAAAACTCAAAATCCAAATAATGAGCAAAATTACATAAAAAAGAATAAAAATTGTACTGAAAAAATAGCAACTTCAGTTGATAATGTTTTGCCACAGCAAATTAACCATACAGGTATGAACAAAATAATTTATACAATTCATTTTTTGAACTATTATTTTCTTTTACACTGGATTGTGTGTCTGTTTCTTGTGTTATATGTCTGGTGATATACCCAATTTATTTATATGATAATTTTTTCATGTTTTATGTACATAGCATTTCCATCGGATATTGGGAAAACAGTTGTAGATGATGAAAATAGTAATACAATTACACAAAAACAGCTTCTTTCATCGAGTAACAACATGTCACCTATTAGTTATATAAATGATATAAATCAAAATGAAAAGTGTAATGATGAAATGAAAACTTCAGTTGATAATGTTTTGCCACAGCAAATTAACTATACAGGTATGAACAAAATAATTTATACAATTCATTTTTTGAACTATTATTTTCTTTTACACTGGATTGTGTGTCTGTTTCTTGTGTTATATGTCTGGTGATATACCCAATTTATTTATATGATAATTTTTTCATGTTTTATGTACATAGCATTTCCATCGGATATTGGGAAAACAGTTGTAGATGATGAAGATAGTAATACAATTACACAAAAACAGCTTCTTTCATCGAGTAACAACATGTCACCTATTAGTTATATAAATGATATAAATCAAAATGAAAAGTGTAATGATGAAATGAAAACTTCAGTTGATAATGTTTTGCCACAGCAAATTAACCATACAGGTATGAACAAAATAATTTATACAATTCATTTTTTGAACTATTATTTTCTTTTACACTGGATTGTGTGTCTGTTTCTTATGTTATATGTCTGGTGATATACCTAATTTATTTATATGATAATTTTTTCATGTTTTATGTACATAGCATTTCCATCGGATATTGGGAAAACAGTTGTAGATGATGAAGATAGTAATACAATTACACAAAAACAGCTTCTTTCATCGAGTAACAACATGTCACCTATTAGTTATATAGATGATATAAATCAAAATGAAAAGTGTAATGAAGAAATGGCAACATCCTCATTAGGAATACATACCACTAAAGAAGGTAATATTCTATCCTCTCTTAATTTTTTTTTATGTTATTAAACTTAAGTTTTCTTTAAATATCTTATTTTTCATTTTATTACAGCCAATATTAAAATAAATAAGTTTTTGGAGAACATTCAATCCAATGGGATCAGTCATCATAGTCACCATCGAGGTATTTTTAATGAATTCTACCTAGTATACTGTTAACAACTATTAATTCTAATATTAATTTTGGTATACATATAGATTTAAGATCCAGTAAACATAATGATCTTTTGAATGTTCATACAACTGAAAATGAAAGTGACTTATCTAATAGTGTGGACGGATATGAGGATTCTGGATCTGAATATTTGCCATACACACCAAATGATTTATCATTCACTAGTTCATTACTGCGTGAAATGGATAGTGAAGTAGATGGTAATGAATCAGATAAATCTATAAATCTAGATGCTCCAAGTACTTCAAAAATAATATTTCCAGAAAATAATTTAGGAGTGCCTTTTGTACCAAAAAATTTCAATTTCGATGGGGTAGTAGAAATAAGTAGAAAAAAAGCTTTTACAAACAAAAGAATTTGGGACAAATTAGATTATTGTATATTTATAGGCTCTGCTGACAGAAAGCAACTGGCTGACGTTTTAAGAAAAAGAGGAAATTTTTTATGTAATGTAGAAGAAGGTAATAAAATAAAGCCTGTACGACGTCCATATGAGTTTGTGAGTAAACCAATTTCTGTAAAAGAATACTTGCCATGTAAACATTGTCTTGGTATGTACAAAAAAAAATATTTGCATCGTCATTTTAAAATTTGTAAGAATAATACAACAAAATCTAAGAGTAGAAATCGACCTCAAGCTGATGGCCAAAATTTGCTATTAACATTTACTGAGACAGATGAAGAACTAATGAAAAAAGTTTTTCCAAGAATGGCAAGTGATAATATTTCATTTGTTGCAAAATCTGATAAATTAATTAAAGCATTTGGATCACGATATTTAAAGTGCCACAAAGAGAAACATCTCATAGCTGTTGTTTCTCAAAAAATGCGAACGTTGGCTCGTTTTCTAATATCTATGAGATCTTTAATTCCTGAAATTCACTCACTTCAAGAATGTTTGACGCCAAAATATTTTGATATTTTAATTAAGAGTGCTAAACAAGTTGCACAATACAATGAAGAAACAGATAGCTTTGGATCTCCATCTGTGGTCTTAAAACTCGGGCAATCATTGAAGCAATGTTGCGAAATTGCTGAGTTTATTTTACTAAAGGAAAGTGATGGACTATGTTTGTATTCAAATGAAAAAAATTCGCTGAATAGTATAAAATATATGATTGAAAAACAGTGGTCCTATGAAATATCAACCAACGCTACCAAAGATATTTACCAAAAAAAATGGAATAAACCAGCCATTTTACCACTTACATCAGATATAAAATTATTCAGGGATTATATTGTAAATATAGAAAAAGAGTCTAATGAAAAATTAAAATTAAACCACAATAATTTACAAGCATATCGTGAACTACAAGAAAGTATTTTGGCACAAATTGTTTTATTGAACCGTCGGCGGTCAGGAGAAGTACAAAGGATTCTTCTTGAGACTTATAATAATTCGTTTTCTGAAATTTCTCAAGAAGAAGTACTTAACGCCTTATCTCCAGTAGAGTTGGAACTAACCAAAAGTTTTAAAAGAATTATCGTTAGAGGTAAACGTGGAAGAGGAGTTCCAGTACTCTTTAGTCCTCACTTGCAAAAACGTTTAAGTTTCTTAGGATTGTTAAGAGAAACTGTTGGCTTCATTTATAAAAATAATCCATATCTATTTCCGTTACCTCAGTCATCTGAATCCTGTATGAGAGTTTCAGATATAATTCGTAAATTCTGTAATAATGCAGGAGTTTAACACCCCGAAAATATAACATCGACTCGGTTAAGGAAATATGTGGCAACAGTAACTCAATTGTTAAATTTATCAGAATCTGATATTGAACAATTAGCAACATTTTTAGGTCATACCAAAGATGTCCATAAAGAGTTTTATAGACTTTCAGATAGCGCCTTTCAGGTAAATAGGCATCTATTCTATTTTTTTTGCATTTTAAGAACCTATGTAAATTAATTTTTTTTTAGGTGGCAAAAATCAGTAAGCTTTTACTCATGATTGAGAAAGGTCAAGGAGATCAATACCGAGGAAAAAGTTTGGATCAAATAAATATAAATGTCAATGATTTAATATCTGACGAATCTAGTGATGACGAAATTATTGAATCTTCAACCCAAGCTACTTCTATTTCAAGAACTTCTACTCCAAGAGCTTCTACTCCAACTTATTTTTTTCCAAAATCACCTATTGTAAGTCCACCAACAAAACATTTTACAGCTAACCAAATAACAAATAAAAACAAATTAAAAATATAAAACAAAAAATTACCATTATACCTTGGAACGATGAAGAAAAATCAATAACTACTAAACATTTTAAAAAATACATACTTTTGGGTAAAGCCCCTAGAAAAAAAGAATGTGAAGAATTCCTAAAAATAAATCCAAACATTAATAGGACTTGGAAAAAAATCAAAGATTTTGTTCATAATACTGGGAATTCTAAAAAAAATAAATATTTAGTAATTTTTTAGTATTATGCATTTATGGGGCCCATTAACTAAATTATTTTGTTAAAAAAAACACATTCCTATGTTTTATACTTATTATTATATCATTACCTATAAGGCTAGGTAGCAAAATTTTTTTGAAATTCATAATTAAATAAACAGATATTTTTTAAGTCCATTAAATAATTTAGAAATGCATAGACATTATTCATTTTTATTGATTATTACATTTATTTGTTTTTTATAATATAAGTTTAAATATTGTATAATGTTATTTACATGATTAATAACTAATATTGTATTGTGATAATAAATACACAAAATAATACCAGACACATGTTGAATTTTATAGTTATATACCAACAATAGTATTATGTATTAACACTTAGTAATTAAAAACTATTTCAAAGGTAAAAAAACAAAGTTTAATTTCATCAAATTAATTATTAGTTGTTACAGTAGTACTGAATTCATATTATACATTTCCAAGTATAGATTAGTTTAATTGCTTAATACATTTTTTGACAAACTTAATAACTTATTTATAGTTATTTGAGATGTTATATAATTAATTATACATAAGTTTTGAAGGATATGTTATGTAACATGTTATTTACACAATAAAGAATACCTTATTCATAATGATGGTAGATCATTATTTTTCACAATTTATTGTTCAGTAGGTATAACAAACGGTGGTGTAATTTTAGAGTTTGTGAGGGGGGGGGGGAAATGTTTGCCTCCTCCTCACAACAAAATTGGAAAAAAACCGTTGGCTACAATTAGGTACATTATATATTACATTACAATTGCATTTTTATCTGAATACAAATAGCCTTCTTACATAATAATTATTGTACAATTATTGTATGCTTACTATTTAGGCACTATCACGGTTATCTGAGAAAATACCCTAACCTGCCCCCCCCCCCTAATGACGCCACTGATAACAAGTATATATTATATTGAAAATGGTGTGGTTTCAAAACTTAGATTTAGTCATTAACATAAACAAATAGTTACTCTTAAAGTAAATGTGAATTAAAGCAATTTAATCTGAATTTAACCTGTTAATATTAACTCGGGTGGAATTATTGTGAAGTGATTCCTACCTGCACCATTATTCAAATGGAAAAATGTATCTACCTAAATATTTTTATAATTTAATTATTAAAGTATAAATAAATTGTTAAACTGTATAGCATATACTATTGTTAATATAATATAATAGGTACTTAAATATTTTAGAAGTAATTCTTTTAAGATTTATTTGATTTATTTAGACTTCACAATATAAATTAATATTTAAAAAAAAAAAGTGCTTTCTGAGTAGAATCTAGATATTAGGAGGTTTGTGTTGATTAAACATGGATTTTCAAAACGTACTTAATTCATTATTGAAACCATTGATGTATATATATATAGTTCTATTGATCATACTATACAACCCCATATGAGATCCAGTCATATGGTATTATAATATTGCAATTTGACAACATTGCATGGATCTGATAAGTGGTGTGATTTAAAAACATTTAACACAAATGGATCTAATAAAATACTAATTTTTACTTATAGATCTACCAAAGTCATATATAAACTGGCATACACTCTGGATCTCGGATAGATAGGTTACAATTAAAAATAAAGTTTAGTGTTCTTACAATTTTAATCCATAGTTCCAATTAAAATGGTTTTAAGATACTTGTACATTAAGTCCAAAGTTGTTATAATATGTTTAAAGGACGGATCTCGTATAGAAGTGTTTACCATATGGATCTGTTGTGATACCATGCGTATGTCTGTGTGTGTGTGTGTGTGTGTGTAGGCATAATGCCCTGAGCGGAAAGCCCTAATGCTCAAGTACGTAATATTTTCATAGGCCCATAACTCATAATTTATGAGTTATTAGCAAGAGAAATTCAGAAATTAAAATCATAGGTAGACACACTTTTATTTTCGGCATATTCACGACAACGACAAACGATGCATTCGAGTGCCGAGGTATGTCGATAACCGACTGTTACGGGCCGGGTACGAAACAGAAATAGTCCGTGCGCCCGGCTACCAAATTTCTTCTTTCTTCTTCGCTCTGTACCTACACACCGACCGACTTGTGTTGTATGTGTGTATTTATGTATAGCACTCAACAGGAAGTGGACAGGTTCGCCGAGCAAAACCTGTGAGTGCTAGAGTGTGGGCGGGTGTGTAAATGTGTACTTGGGTTAATGTGTGTGTAATGTGTATACGATAATTGATAATAAAATGGTAACACGTTTGAGGTAAATAATAAGTTGCTGTATAATACACGATGTTATTAATAATCAATTTTACAAATATATAAAAATTACAGCAACACAATAATATAGTAAAAAACAATCTATAGATAATAATATCGGCCATTGAACCGTAAGCTCGTAAAGATATAATATAAGCTACTGGCTCAACAATATAATATAATAATAATATGGCAAGCTATTAGAAGTGCTAAAGAATATAATAATAAATAAATAATATAGAAAAAACTCACAATTTGTCGGTGAACCGCTGGCCAGCTGGACAACCTGTGCCTGTATAATAGTTTTATAATTGACACACAACGAGAATACAAGTTTACAATAAATAATAATAAAAATGTGCAAGCGACTATTCGAGCCGGCGTTAACAATGTATTATAATATATTATAAAAAGACAATAATGATATCCGACTATTCGGGCCGAATCATAATATTTTATAACAACAATGACAATAAGTATTTCAATTAGAGCAAAATTGGCATGTACGTGTCGACTGTGTGCGACCATGGCTAAATAACTAGGTATGATCACATAATTACCAAATTTGGTTCAATGAGCGCATTCATGGAAAAAACAGCTAATTTATCATTCTTTCCATTGAATTATGACGTCAACCGGCAGTAAACTTTTAGGGCACTGACTGCCAGTCGTTTTGGCGGGTTCGGTCTCCGTTTAAAACAGGTGTCACAGGACCACAGGTGCAAATAACGTTTGGGATTTTGGGGGGGAAGCCTTACTTTGATAATATTGAACAAGCTTAAAACTAAATATAGGAAATGTTTGGGGGGTTATGGACGTTTTTGGAAGGGCTTAGCCCCTAAGGCCCCCCCTATTTGCGCATATGCATATGACATATTCACATCATAATATCGACAGTGTGTTCCTTGACTTAATATTAGCTTAATAAGTTGCTCATATTGTATTATTAATTTATTATGTATCTAGTTTTATATATATGTATATGTAATTTATATAATATGTACTAATTAGCAATTATTCATATCAATAAACAAAGTAACAATTTGTAAGTCATTAATGTTCTTGCTTTCTTGGTCTTGTATTGTTGTATATTTGAACCTTGCAGTCCTTGTAGTATTATTAATTTATTAATATGTCTTGGTGTACAGTAAAAGACTGTGAAATAAATAAAAAGAAGAACCACAAAGATTCTAATGTACGGTTTCATAGATTCCCAAAAAATCCAGTTTTTGAGAATAAATGGATTTTAGCATGTGGCAAATCAAATGTGAATGCAAAGTCTGGTAAATAATACATATTGTTAACTATTAATTGTTTATAGCTTATAATGTTTATACAAATATATATTAAACTTTTAAATACGTAATATAGTCTTTAGTAGGTAGTATTTATTATAATATATAAATTTTCTGCTTTTATAAATAGTAAGAAAATAATTGAAAAAAAAAAGAATATTAAGGCTAAATCATAATTTTATTGTTCCTAAATTCTAGCTAGAATCTGTTCAACTCATTTTGAGGATAACTGTTATGTAAAACTATTAATTGAAAAATTGTGGGAATATTCTCCCCGTCATAAACGAAAATTAAAACAAGAGGCGATTCCAACAATAAATGTACATGGTCCAAATCCAAAAATCAATAATCTTGATTTTAAAGTTCAATTAGATACTGGTAAATTAATTTTTTTTTTAAATTAAGAATTTTTTATTTAAAAATAACTATATTTGTTTATAGAAATTTGTGATGACAGTTTGAAGGACCCAAAACTTACTGAGATTGGAACTCTATTAGATTCTGGTAATTTGTAATTATTTTAATTTAGTATTTTTTTATTTTGGAAGCAAATATTTTTTATAGAAATTAATGAAGACCAAGACCTTTTAGATGATAATGGGTAAGTACTAAATAATAAATATTCACACAAAATTATTTTTAATGAAATATATTCTAACCCTAATGCCAAACAAAATTAAATAAACTAATTAAACAATATTATTCTGTTTAAGATACAATTGTGGGTTGAATTCATCTAAAAAAAATAATGTCAGAGTTACAAAAAATGATGACGTTGAGAATATTGAAATTATTCCTTCAGAAATAATGACCAAGTAAAATAATAGCCTAATAAAGTTTCAATAATTTAATACTGATATAAATGGTAATTATTTTTTTAATTATTTAGGTATAACGAGGCTGAAAAAGAAATTTCAAGGTATAATGTATATTATTAATAACCAAAAATAGTTGTTAGCTTTGTGTGTTTTTACTACTAAGTACTAATATTAATTGTTGGCATTTTTGTTGTTGTGACCTATACATAGATGAAATTAGTATTCAAATATAAATATTATAGGCAGCATTTATTGTCAGGCACTCAGGCAAATGTGTTATAATGTTAAATTATATTATATAGTTATATGTGCATGTACGCTAACTACTAAGAAACTAATAATATATTATATTAAGGGGATTCACTACCGACCTGTTTTAAGGAGTTGAATATAGGCAATTTATATAGTGCGTGCGTGCAAGGCATGGTTATGTGTGTGTAGTAACTGATTATTAGTGTGAGTGACCCCCGCCCACCACTCACCCGATTAATAATTGTATATGCTAGTAGGGACGAATGGTTATTATCGGCGGCATGGGTAATTGAGTAGCCCGGTGGCATTTTAACATACCCTACATTGTTTCACAACCGGGCTTCCCTGATTGGTTTAATTTAAATTTGCGCGCATAATATCTATTAATTATCTATATAATATCAGTTATCTATTATTCTCTTATCAATAATCAACTATGAATTATTTACTTATTTTACTATTTATTTATTTAGATTTGATTATTTGTATAATAGTACCTAAAATCAATAAAATAAAATTATGACTTCACTGTATCCATATATTATATTATATATTAGTATTTAGCCATGATATTACCTATATAGGTTATAGGTAACAACTTATATTATAACTTTTATTATAAGCAATTAAATATGCATTTATTATGCAACATATATTTTGGTATTTTTAAAATAATGTTTTTAAACTAGGCATTGTTTAAGAAACTTAAATTTTAACAATCAATAACTTAATTATAATATATTTAATATTATTGATTAAGTTAGGTATTTTGTTTCATCATGAAAATATATGTTAGAATTCGTAATTTTACAATCTAGGTCTGCTTCTGTGACCTATATTCGATTCAATTTTAAAAATAATTAAAGCAATTAATATATAAATTTAAAATTATAAAAAAAAACTATACACATAATAAATTGTCGATTGCTTCCGCCTAAGTTAATTATAGGTATATACCTAGTACTTCCGACGTTTTTGTAAAGTTTGATAAGTAATCAACATTCAATATGATTAATTTATTAGGTATACATTATAAGTTACTTAATATTATATAAAAATTGTATAGCAGAGTGGAAAACTATACATCACATTATCATATTCATATAGGTAGGTAGGTAGTACAAAAGTTTAGTCAAATTTGAATTATGTATTTATATACTTTAGATAATAGATAATAATAATTATTGTATAATTAAATACAAACCAGAAACCTATTTTGATGTTTTGATAAAAATATATTTACTTTTTGTAGTTCAGACGTTCCTATCTATATTAAAAATTAATGAGATGAATGTGTTATATTTTAATAGTTGCGTGCCTAAATATAGAAAAATTAATAGTTTATATTTTAACTTAATGGCCACGTCCATGGGGTTTTGCGTTTGGAAGATTTTTATTTATGTTAGTCCCTAGATTTCTTTTTCTTTTTAGTGTTCTATTTTCTCCATTAGCAGGACGCCCAACTGGAAATCGTTTGCTACCTCGAGTTAAAGTTACAGATCGTCTAGTAATTGAAGTAGGCTGTACTTTAATTGCACATCCCGATCGTTTACGCAATGGTACAGATGATGACCCAGCATTGTGTAAGAAAGTCTCCCATGTTCCCTCACTATTAATTTTTTTCAATCGAGTTTCCAATTGTTTTAACCCTTATACAGATGAGCCATATTTATTGTTTAAATTATTCATTAAAGTTACTATATTTTCCATTGATACATTTATAGGCTCTGGTGTGATAACTTCACTAACTTCAGTCAAAGGTAATTGATCTTCTTTGGATGCGTTATTATTTATAGTATCATGTAAGTCTTCAAAATTATTATTGCAACTAAGTTTATTTTGTGATATACTGGGAATAAGAGGTTCATAAAATGTTAACGGAAGTGAGTCATCACCATCAGCTAAAATAGAAATTGAATGCTTATCTGTCGGTGACACTGGAGGGAAATTTACTGACACCGCATCAAAGTGCACATAAATTGCACATTGGTGAATGCAAAACGAACCATATTTTCCTTTCTGACATGAACATATACCGATTTTTGTGTTTACTTCATACGATTCATCACTAGACATTTGTATTATATATTCAGTTTCAGAAAGTTGACTTATATTTTCTGGTTTAATATCATTTGCTTTTTTTGACTGTGCTCGAAGAAATAATCTAGCTTTAGATGTTCTGGAATTTGCAAACTCCCTAAATCTTCGGCGGTAATAATCATTTAATACTGTACAAACAAAATCTATTAAAGCTATTACGTTGTAAGCTTTGACTCTTGAGAGTACAATGTCTTTAAAAATCCTGACAGTTATTTCTGAATAATTATTTGTTTGATGACCTCTAACCGTTTCATCTCTCCATGCAAGACACCATTTAAATCTAAAATCCCAATATGAGTCTAAATATTTATTCCAGTTTTCATATTCCGAATGTTTGGCTATTGCGTATGCTTCCTCTGCCTTAGTTATTGTATCGGCATACAACACTTTTTGAAAACTTTTCATAATATCTTTTCGTTTTTCTTTTGGTATTTTGTTTTTGGTTTCCCATAACCAACGCAGTCTGGCGTTGGTAGTACATGAAATACACAAAGCAAATGTGTGCTATTTGGCCAGTTATGATTAAGTGCATTTATTTCTGCTGAAGAATTGTCGGTCATAAAAATCTTTGGATATCCAACACATCCAAAACTATAATTACTAGGCAAAGCTTCTTTTGCCAAATTAAATCCAACTTTGTAGGCATCATATGTTTGTCCTAAGGCAATACAATTTGACATTATAATAACACATTTGTACTAAAAGTAGGTAGGCACTTAGAACATGCACTTTTTAATACAAGTATACATTATAAATTATAATAAATTAGATATAATTTATTAACTATTAAAAGATTAACAGTAGATAAGTAATTAAATTCTAATAAGAATTATAATTAATTATAATCAGAGGCACACATTGATATTATAAGGATAGAACGGCTGAAAAACATTGTATGGAGCAAGATGGGTGGGTTTTAAATTTAAATTTTTCCATACCCGTTGTAAAAATGTGGGTGCCACCGAGACAACTGAGTATATTAATTTATCATATTCATACCTTTAGTAATGATAATAGCTAACGGAACAGCTCCTGCAGCACAAGGAGCAAGCATAAATGTTATCGCATGATTTTGCGGATCACATGCAGAAGTTGTATCTACAAAAACGATATCACTAGATGTCCTAAGCATATGGGCTCTTTTCATCATTGGAGTTATAATCACTACTGCAAATGGACCTTCTTTAAAATTAACAATGATGTCTTGCTTTTCATAAAATATTTTTTTTTCTAAGAGTTTCTATCAAAAAAAAAAGTAGTTAAACAATCTAATTAGACTACTAAAAACATCAGGCAGTAGTGGAAAAATATAAAAGTTAAAATAAATGTATTTTAATAGAAATTTCAAATTTAAATCATTTTATTTATTAAAAATGGTCCAACATTTTGGTATTCTAGTCAGTAGTTTTCTACTGTCAATAATTTAATTATTAAATAAAACAAAAAATAATGAAGGCCTATCATCTATGTGAAGAAAACACTCTAAGCAATTATTCCTAATATTATATTATAAAGTTATTAATAAAACAATTAAAAATCACAACTGATAAACATTTTAAAATTAATAATAAAGTAAACAGATAAAAATAATCAAGTATATAGAATTAATATAGTTGTATTAGTATATACTTAATGCCAATGTAGTAACATGTAACAAACTAATTTAAATTTTTACTATGTCAATAGGCAAT
>JANEHU010000299.1:0-66794 GCA_027563435.1 Nasonovia ribisnigri | reverse complement strand
CTTATAAGAGAACAATGGAGAAATGATATAACTAAAGCATTAACTCCTATAGGTCAACAAGGTTCAAACTTCTATAGTGCAGAAGCCAAAATAGTTAGAGAGAAACTAAAAAAATATTTTAATGGACCCGGTGCTATTAATTTTCAACAAAATCACAACTACTAGCATAAATAATATGATTAGGTAATAAAATTGAGTTATATTTCAGATTCATTTAAAACATCATTTATAAATTTTGCCTGTAATTTAAGTTTCTTAGCTTTTGGAAGATGTTCCATAATACTGCATAAATAATCAGAAAATTTTTCATCATTTGTTGTGGCTGGGGGTGGAGGTGGAGTTTTTGGTCTAGTAGATTTTAATTCATTCAATAATATATCAATATTATCTTGAGAACATCTTTCTAGAAAATAAATAACATTTAAAAATACAAGTATAAAAATATGGTCACTAAGACACTAAGAACTATTAAAAAGTTTTGAAGAATATTACTTTTTTTAATTGTTTCTGCCAATGGTGGTACATCAGGACTATCAGAATCCAAGGAAGTAACATTATGTTCATGAACATTACTTGTAGTTCTAAAAATAAATTAATAGTATTAATAACAAATATTATACACATCAACTAGAAAAACTTTTGATTTAATACTAACGGTTTATAGGTAACAATATCATCAAGAAACCTCAGTTGTCTCATATGATGGCATTCTTTTGATGAACCAGAACCACTTTTTTCAGAATTTTTACGCCTTGTATATTCTTCTTTCAAATATTTCCATTTATTTTCTAATGCATTTATATCATATTTGTCTAAATTATAAATAGAAACTATAACTTATGACTTTTGATTATAATATACAAAAAAATTACAGTTCAATTCTTTATGAATTTCAGACCATAGTTTATTTTTTATTCCTTTAGATCTTTGAATTACAGGCATCTTATAATCCCATAATGGGCGACGATCTTGCAAACATGGTATCAATACCTGTTCAAAAG
The DNA here is from genome assembly GCA_027563435.1 of Nasonovia ribisnigri. Classification (NCBI taxonomy): domain Eukaryota; kingdom Metazoa; phylum Arthropoda; class Insecta; order Hemiptera; family Aphididae; genus Nasonovia; species Nasonovia ribisnigri. The sequence goes on along the minus strand of JANEHU010000299.1, from coordinate 65,793 downwards.
TAAAATCTTGAGCATGCTGAGTACGTATAGGACCATCAATTGATTCTAAAACAAAATAATTATACTGACATTATTAATTGTTTTAAATTTTAAACTTATTTGAAAATATTATACTTTGAGTTAACACAGTATTTTCACATTCTTCAGTATTATTTATTCCAACTTGCTTTATTTCAGTATACAATTTGCTATGTATATTGCATTCAAAGGAATTTGATTGGACATCTTAAAAAATGCATTTAAAAAATATTATTTATAGTTGAATTAATGCATAGTGCCATAGTTCATATTCCATAACATATTAAATAAACATATTCAAATAGTAATAACAAAATAAATACACTTAAAGTTTACAGCTTAGAATATTTATTATATTATTATATGAATATGGGCATGTAATGTTTGGTACCGTTTATACTATACATCTATACACTACTTATACAGACATACAGTATACCATATTATTATGGATACTTTATTTGTATACGTGTATTTTATAACTATTATTGAAAATAAATAAGTAAATACTTACTTCGTTGACATGTGTGGCTTTTAACCGTATTAGGAATGAAGTTTTTGCAAGCAACACAAATTTTTCCCTTTTTTAAAGCAAATAAATATTATAAAAACGTTAACATTTTAATTTTTTTAAACAAATTATAAAAAATACTTTTCAGTAACTACTTACAACGACAGCCATGATTAATATTAAATTATAATATCATAATACAACAACAACTTTACTACAGTAATTAATTGTATTATTAATTTATTATGAACATTATTAACAAGATAAGATAATAAAAACTATAAATAAATAAACGAAAAATTATATTAGATATTATACCGACAATAACCACACGGTGAAAAGTTGAAATAATTCAAGTAGTAACAAGTGGTAACGTGGAGTATCATGGTATCCAAATTACGGTTATGAAATTAACTATCCAATCATATCAATGGATATCACACGGTCTACACGGCCTACACGGAACACGGTGTTAGTGGAATACCGCCTTTAAACCCCCAATATTTAAGTTTAAAAACTGACAACTGTTCTAGGGACTCTTCCGCTTCGATACCCGAAGCTTTCAAGACGATACGATCAATATTGAAGTTTTTAAGTTTTCCGGATATATATTACGATTTCTAAAAAATCAAATCCTTTAAAAAAAAGCACTATCTTTTTGAAACTTTCAACCCGGAACCCGGAAAATTATATGTTTTGTTTTTGAGTAGCCACGCAATTCTACGTACTCCTTAAATTCGATCTGTAACCGGTTAATTTATGGTCGTTGACGATTTAAGGTTTAAACGGTGAAAGGTAGTCCTACGTTAACTGTATTCTTTCAATCCGATCTGTAACCGGTTAATTTATGGTATTTTGGTTACCTAAGTGTCGATAGAGGTGTATCACTGAAAAGTCACGACAATATCAATATAAATATTTAATGGAGGTAAGTGGGGTTTATTATGAACCTAGCCTAATGGTTTCACAAATGTACAATTGCATTATATTATTAAATATATTTAATTTATGTCTATAAAACTACTACCTATGTTTATAAAATACTTAATTAATACTTTGTATTTCATTAATTTGAATTCAAATGTTCATAATAAGTTTTAAATTCATTAACAGTATACTTAATAAGTAATAGCATAAACAAAAGAACATTCAAAATTCAAATACATATTAAATGGACAAAATATGACTTTAATATAATCTTATCATAATTATAAACAATTTAATTAAATTCATAAAAATTAATTTTTTATAAAAATGTAAATATCTAGTACACAAGAAAACTTTTATATACTGGGAAATGGTCTAGTGACCCTTCACCTTCGATCGTTGAAGGTTTCAAAAAGATAGTGCTTTTTTTTAAAGGATTTGATTTTTTAGAAATCGTAATATATATCCGGAAAACTTAAAAACTTCAATATTGATCGTATCGTCTTGAAAGCTTCGGGTATCGAAGCGGAAGAGTCGCTAGAACAGTTGTCAGTTTTTAAAAGTTTTTAAACTTAAATATTGGGGGGTTAAAAGTCGAATTCAAAACGTGAATTTTTCAAAAAAAAAATTGGCGAGAAATTTTGTTTTGCAAGATTCTCCATCTTAAAATCTAGACGCGAGTTTTTTTAGAACAGAAATTGAATCTTGAGGTGTCGGTGCGTCGAACCTCGAAGTTTTCAAAACGATATGACCAATATTGAAGGAGCTAGTATTTCAAAATTTACGTCCAGCCGTTCCAATTTGTATTGTTAGCTCAAATACATATATTAGAGTGAATTGACCTATTATTAGATAGGTTTTAATAATTTATTCTTATACACCTATCGATTTACATTTACATGAATAAATAATGAGCTACACGTCTACTATACGCGAAGTAAAGTTCAAAATAATTATTACTCAAAATTTTAAAATATACGTATACCATAAGGAAACGTCTGGTTATACGAAAACTCACATTATTCGTTTTTCAACTTTTTGCTACTCCGATTACGGGCGGAATAATGGGCGTACGTACTTTGAACATAGACCCTTTTTCAATTCTCGTACGCCAAATGACTAGAATCTCGAGTTTAGTAATGATCGAACGAAAACTCAAAATCCAAAATACATGTGACCATGTTATTTGTTAAGTATAAAAACACACGAAAAATCATAACTCCCGAACCAAAAGTCCAAGAACCTCGATATCGGTACCCATCGATACGGCGTAAGGTCTTCTATAACATACAGCTACGAAAACGGTTCGCCGCGCCAAAATGTAAGTGTTCGCAAATTTTGAACTTTCGAAGCCCCGAAAGATGGGGAAATACGGCTCCTACGGACTTGACACCTGACGCCAAATTTGATCACCAACCTCCAAACAATACAAAACTTGAGTTTTAGAAACGTTGAACAAAAACTAAACCTTTTCCGAAATACACCTCAAGGGGGGGGGGGAAAGGACCCCCTGACTCTAGGAGTACGTTTCAGAAGGGCCGATCCTAAAGTGAAACGTTTGGTAACTCAAATTTAAAAGTATAAAATATTATCTCATGTGAACGTCATCTACAACTTATAGGTAGGTAAATGATTTATTCAACTTTAAAAACTATTAGGTACACAATATGTACATACGTTTGTTCACATTTGGTAATTACGTCAGAAACAGTATTTAGAACATTCTATGCCAGTAGTTTATGCATATTCATTATATAAACACATCGATAATAAATCTATTTAAGACTGTTTAGTGTTTAACATGAACAATATTGTTTAAATAATTGATGAATTTTGAATTTCAATTATCAAAATTAATGATTTATAGGTCTCGAAAATTCTTATAATTAAATGTATTTTGTTATAATACTATAATATGACATGTCTTGAAATCTACTAACGCTGGACAAAAGGTATAGTAAATTAGTAAATAACAGATGTATATTTTATTAGGTATGTATTCTATTCAGATTTTCAGAACCATTGTGGTGACGAGTGACGTTTGTGGACGAGGTTAATCCCACATAGGAGAACGAGAAATGCTGAAATCTAGAGTTTATCTATAGAGAATTTTATGGAGATTCCGTTTGAATGATCGGCGTAACGAATTTTTTAGTAGTTAAATGCATAGCTTCAAAAACCCATAAAAAATCCAAAAAACCGTACAAAACACGCTTTATCAAAAATCATAGATTATAAATTATGATACCGGATCATTAATCACTATAACCACGGTTCATGTTTTATATGGTTACCGTTTCAAATGACAACAATATTGAGGTTATGTTCGTATCTTATGTCAATAATATTATTAATTATTATACGTTAATATTTGAAGTTTTTAATTTTTATTAAATTTCTAAAATTTAAAATGTATTAAATACTTTTTACTATTTCAAGTAGGTTTTATATAATTAATTAATATGTTCACTACCTGTCCTTGTGCAGTATACAAATTACAAATCTAAACAGTTCACCTTTCATGTGACTTCCGTAAGTCGTACATAGTTTTTACTAACCTGCTTGTGTATTATTTAGTATTTTATTTTAAACTACAGTGTAATTACTTGTAGGTACAATTTATTCGACAAAGAATTAAAACTATTGCGAGAACCAAGTTAAACAGAATCAAGTCCATTGATGAAAGACTACTACCACCTACAATAATCAAACATTCAAATCTTCATGATTCATAACACATCAAGTAAGCTTTGTAGTGATATTTATCTCTCTGTACTTTGTAATATTAATTAATTTAGTGTTTTAGTTCTAGTCAAGAGGGAACAATAGTGAGTGATGTAGGAATGTGCCTGAGCCTCAAGGAGATAACCTATTTGGAAAAATGCAGTGCTGCTCCAATTCATCATTATATAATTATTTAAGGTAATGTTGGATGGTTAATATTAATATTTTGATATTGTAATTTTATTTGAATAAAAGTAATTTTTTGAACAAAATTAAGTTTAAGTTATATTTCACATACCTAAGTACTTTGTCGTAATGTTTGGTCGATAGTAGCCTGTATTCTAAACTTCAAAGAATTAATATAATATTGTGCACCAAATGGCAAATATAACATATTCTATTATATATCATGATTTTTAGAAAGACCTTAGTTATCAAGAGTTTTTCTTACTCGAGCCTATCTAAGTTTTTGATACTGCTTTTTATTTATTATATTCATAATTTAAGTTACTTACATAACACTTCAATGGTTAAAGTGATGTACTTATGTTACACTTATAATATATTATTCACAAATCTTATATTAATTAGTTTGTTTTTTGTTTGTTATAGTCAACAAATAAGAGCTTAGTTTTGGATAAACAAGGTAAAGAATATTAAGAATATCTTGGAACTAACATTGACTTTTCAACTATGATTCAGCTCATACATCTTCTTTGGACAATCACAAGTTTTTATTTTCAGCAAATTAATTTTTATCCTTACTGTTAATTTTTGTATATTTAACTGTTATTGGTGTTTTATTTACTTATTTTTTAACAAAAACATATTATGGATAGAATTTATTGACAAAATGTTAACACTGGACCCCGTCAACATAATATTGTATTTGATTATGTATTTACTGTAAAAGTATATGCTATGTGTTATTATTATTATATTATTTTACTATAATTATTAATAGAAAAAATATATTTCATTTAATTTATCAAACTCAGATTATAGTTGTATCATAATTCATTGCAAATATTTTTTCAGGTCGGTAATAATCTGTTTTATTACAACAACCGAGTCGCGAAAATACCAAATATACCGACAGCGTAAAATTATTATTATTATTATTATTTACCTAATAGGTATTATAATTTTTTAATATAAATTAATTGGAATACCAACTGGTTAATTATTTTAAATTTAATACTGCTATTTTTTAAATATAAAGATTTGACAGAGATTAACACTGGACCTCATTGATTTATTATTTTAATCTTTAGGACTCCAATATATTATATTCAACTATTAAACCATGTTTGTAAATTTAATTTACATGTTAAAATATATTATTCTACATAATTATATCTAATAATCATATATTTATATCTAAATCTCTAAATGTATTGCTGTGTATGGATAACAAACCTGGGTAGCTATAACAAAGCTGTACCGAAATTATTTTTAATTGAGTTAAGTTTGTAATTTTTTTTATATTAACTTTAAATTGATAATTTGCTCCACTTAAACACAGTATGTTATAATTTTTACGCCCCGGGTAACCATATTTTTAAGCCCCAACCCCACCAAACAATAGATCCACTTTTTTGATTTTTCTTAATACACTTTAATTGTCAATTTGTCATGTTTTAATTACTATTATTAAAATGTAGGTATAAGGTAAAATAAAATATAGTATATTATTATACATAGCAAAAAAAATCTACAAAAAAGAATACAATAGGTACAAATAATAGTATAAGTTCTTTCCAAAAAAATATTTATTGTTACAATATTACACTGGACTACAGAGCCACAGCTGTGCCCGGCTTCCCCCTAAATATTTGGCCGCAAATGTCCCCATTGCCACCCTCATAAATACAGGCCTGTACATAGCATTCCATATTTCCATGTGACATCTCCACCACACAACTTAATTTTTTCCATGATTCACACTTACAGTCACAAATTAGATATTCAATAGACAACAGTAAACATTTTTTCACAGTTATGTATTTGCCAGAACTTAATTTAAAAATGAGTTTTAATCTGTAGTATTATTATGGTGTAGTATTATCTATAAAATGTGTTAAGCTGATTGATGGTAAATTAATAACATTTTAACATCAACTAAAATTGATTTAGTTTTGCAATTATGTACCTGTGTTTCAAGTGTTAAGTGCACTTTTTCCTTTTTGATTGGTAATTAAGTGGTTTTTAGAGTTATACAATAATATTCGAAACGCCCCATAATTATACGATAATATTTGAATATAAAAATAAATATTTTCACGAATACATAAATTAATTATAATAATTTGTAGGGAATATTGTTTTCTATGTTGGTACAAATGTTCGGGAATTCGCTGGTTTTTTTTTTCCTCCATGAAATTTCGGGAAAAGTGCCTGATGCCCGCATCTATGCATTGTATCTATTCTGCGATACGCGTTCCACACTAATACACTATACATTTTTAGTTCTGTGTTGTAACTTGTAGTTAATAGGTCTATGGTAGCGACTATAGATGAATTCACCTTTCAAAATAATATGTTAAATTGTAGTAGCGTGACAGTCATTATGACATAATATAAGCACTAGGCTTAAATAATTAAATCTCCAGCTGTTTAAATTAACTTTAATACTGAGTATAAAGAGATTCATAGTTGTGTCCTAAACTCCTGTGTCGACCAGCTGTGAGACAATCTTTTTTCCGTATACAAAATACAATCTTCATTACGTCATGTCATCGTGACTCGTGACCACGTGAATTATTGTATGTAAGTATGTACAACTAATGAACGTCATTACGTCATGAATTCACGAGTTAATTACTTTAATTACTTATTAAGTAGTTACTTCTTATATTTTATTAAATATTTTTAAATTAATAGTTAATACCTAAGAGTCAATTCAAGTATTACATGTAGATTGTTAAAGATAATACCTGTCTTATAAACATAAATGGGCTGTTACTATCACACATAGGAATCTAGGACGTTTCCTACTTTCCTCCACAAACGGTTCCTTTTCCCCCCCGGACAAAAAAATAAATATTAAACATCAATAATATACAATGCAAATAAATAAATGTGCAAATGATTAAAACTGATACATACATATAATTGTATAAATGTAAATAAATGTACTGTTTGCAAAAATTAAATATTTTGTCAGCCTAAACCTTATTTTAATAAAAAAAAAAAAAAATATATAGGTACAATGCAAATAAATAAATTATCAAATTATTTAATTAATGTATAAATGTAATGTATGAATGATGTATAAATATAATATATATTATTGTATAAAAGTATATTTTTATTTTGTTATTCTGGTAAGATAGCTTACTGAAATTAAAAAATTTAAAATGTCATCATTGAAAAAACTATCACATAACTTTTTTAACCTATCATCTTTACCTAAATTATTACGAAAAGCTCCTGCTCTATAATTTAAAATTTAGATTGATGAACTTGAATTGCTCATCTGTAGAGCTTCAATAAAAAGCCCAATATGTGGATGATTAATTCGTACTAGTGTTGTAAATTTATTATTCCACCCTTCCGAAATACTGTTTGTTCTACCTATACTAGCTTTAGTCAACTCAAACACGTTCCATATTGAAGGTGGAAATAATGGAGGTGTTCTGGTAAGAATATACTTTAATTCTACGTTTTTTTTATTTCTATAACGACCATTAACATAAGTTGTATCAAAATACGTAAGAATTTGATCAGCACCTTGGTTATGAAAATGTTCATATAAAATTTCTATACCTAAAACACAACCATAATATACATCTACCTATTTATGAATAATAATAGTTATTATTCATAATATACGTATTTTTTTTTGACATAATTGACTGGAAAAAATGCAAGACTAGTTATCATTGCAACATCTTGTTGGAACTGTTTTTCTTCTTTTTATTTTTTTGACTAGCCCATACTCTTGGATTTTACGCCATACTGACTGACACAGGTGAAAATTGCAACAGTGAATTTTTACTTTCGGTAGTTTTTTTTCTACTGCCAAAACGACAGCTTTCTCAGTCTATTGTTATTTGTACCACTTCACAATTTGGACATTTTGCAAAAATAACGGAAAACATTTCGGTATAAGTCTGTTTTGTTTTATTTTGAAGTATGTACACCAAAGGAATTGTTACCGAGCCCATTTTAACATGAATAATGTAAACATGATTAAAGCTTGTAGGAACAGTTGAAAATGCTCCATCCATATACCAATATTTTGATGTTTTTAATACTTCCAAACTTTCAGGAGATGAAAAAATTATAATTCTATTTTCATTGTCATATAATAAAAATAGCTGAAGATTTTCACCTCCTGTTGTTGCCCATATACCAGTCACTTTCAACTCATTTACTGGTACTAAGGGTGGATAAGATGCATTTTTAACTCTTCTTAAACTTATTTTTGGCTGGCATTAACAACTTTGCTTCGTTAGATAAATTTATTGTAGCTTTGGAAAATATAATAAAAGACGGCTCAGAATGAGTTTTCGCATTATTTTTCATTGATGATAACGTTTTTACTACCTCAACTTCAATTGGGCAAGATTTATGGTTATTATGGTCAGTTGTAGAAACAATAACTTTAATACTGTCATCGGTTGTAATACTTCCTCGGCAACTATTTTCATTATTTTTAGATTTTTTTATACAATTCCAACGTACCCCCATTTTAACATGTTTTTGTTTAACATACACAAAATTTTTAAATATGATTTTTTTACCACCTCTTTATGTTTCAATTATTTCTATTATATCCATTATAAAATTCTCAAGAACGAACTGTTTACGTACAGTCACGAACTATACTAACTACTAAGAGACATAAAAGCAAAAAATTTTGTTAATAGTTTAGATCATTTGCGGTAGGTTGTATACCATTAAATTGGGTGATAAATAAATAACGTGAATTATGACAATTTATAGATACCGATATGATATATGATATTATATTATGATGATCATATATTTTGGGTAAGACCAAAGAACCTATTTTCAAACTTATTATGTGTAAAAAAAATATATATTGAGTTGGGGGGAAACGTCCAGGTACCCACACATAGACATGGTATAGAAATCTATGATTATATATTACGAAGTGTTGATATAAATTGTCATATTCCAATTCTAACTTACAGTAGGTATATTATATTTTGAATTATTTCTTTTACACCCCTTTCATTAGGTGTGATGTTAAGTTTGTCACACGTAATTTTCCGTTTGATTGTTCTTAGTGTATGGAATAAACATATGGTTAATGAAGCTTTAGGAAAGACTTGCTTGATCACTTTTCTCTCGTTCGTGTTCTTGTCCGTTTCATATACTCGAGTATTAACCAAAATTGGATTATTTTTCTTAAACGTTTCAAAAATCCAGCGCAAGGTTAGTTCTTCCTCGTTTAAAAGACCAATTGCTGCTATTTCGCTCTGGCCGTTTCCATCCCCAAGACATACGCGGGCTGTCTTTAATCGATCAATTTGTAAGTAGGTAGCATCAGCAAAAACTAACTTTAAAACAATATTGAATAATTATTAGTATATACTAGATATTATATAATATTGTAGTTTTAAAAATATTTTTAAAATGTCATAAAATATTAAAATATTACTTCAGGAATTACATTGAATGATTCAGCCATATATCAGTCCTGTATAAAAATTCCATTAAGTTTATTTGCCTCATCTCTCAAAACTTCAACAGTACAATTATGTTGAGACTTCAATTTATTAATAACCTCTACCAAGTTGTTATTTGAATAATTTTTTTCTTCAAAAAGTAAAATATTTAGAGAAATACCAAAATCTGAAGAATACCTCTAAATTAAATTATTACTTTTTTCTTACTGGCTGTAGTACGAATATTTGATAAGTCTTTCAATTTTTCGATTTTTCCACTTCCTTTCATCAGTTTATTTTGAACCATTTTTTTAGTGGCCCTAATAAGGTCCATTAGCTCTTATACAATCGCCTTACTCTCAGGTGTGATTTTCCTTTCATTAGGGAGATGACAATACAACACTTGGGAAATTTCATAATCGTGGATTTCTGTCATTTTGGCAATAACTAACAATTTACCATCATCAAAAGCTTTCAAATAAAAGCTTTACATCCTTGGCGCATTGTACTTAAATCATCTAAATATACATTTTTAAAAATTAAATATGTATGTGTTTAACTAATGCATTATATAATGTGTTTAATAAATTTACTTACAATGTCACACGTTCATCAAGACTATTTTTTTTTTATTTTCCACCATGTATACAACAATATTTAATATAATAATATTTTAATTCTTTTAATGCTGTACTCATTCTGCCATTTGGGAATTTAGCATTAATAGAATCAAGTGTTTTACAATCTTTTGTAAAATAGTTTACAAAATTAGTGTCTTTGTAGACCATAAAAACACTTTCAAAGGTTTCAAATGAACTAAATGTATCTCCCAGCTTCATTATTATATTATTATTTCACTTTATAATACTTTAACACTTAACAACACTCAGATGATTTAGTATAAATACTGTATAAGCTTGTATAGATGTGTTACAGACTGTATAAGATAATACAACTAAAAGGTTAGGTATAAGTAATAGTATAAGGTTATTATTAGGCTTACACCAAATAAACAATTTTTCCAAATAAATGAACCAATGTTATATATTTAAATTAGGCGTCCAATTCTACACAGTATTTATCCAATATTTATCCGGGCGCCCGGTTTCCTACACTGACTGGGCGCCCGGTGCTCTACAGTGTGACCGGGCGCCTGGTGCTCTATTAACTATACAGGCGCTCAGTGCCCTAGACACAGCGTTGAGCGTATAGTATACGGCATTGACATATTTTGTATTTGTCAGAATGAGCTCTAAAGATGAGTTTTTATCCAAAACTGAACGGACCAAGTGTTGGTCGTCTCGTGATTATTTTTGGGAATGTTTACGTTCCAACGATGATAAAGCAGACAAATGTACAGATCTCAGATTAATCTATGAATCATCTTGTCCAGTTCAATGGGTAAATCAATGTACTAATATTTTAAAACTGAATTAGATAATACCTTTATAATTAACATCAGAAAAGTATAACCATTATTGTTTGCTTATTCATGTTGGTGCTGTTAAATGTTTTCAATCTGTAAAACAACTGAGTAGTATAAATAATGAAAATATAAATATTTATAATTTTTGCTTCCGTTTTACTGAAGTAAATTTAAAATAATCATTAAGGGCATTGCATGCCGCGATTGTCTGTCTTTGTCTAACACACGGAATACAGGAATGACGACCTAAACGCCTGACAAAAATTAGGGCACTCCTAGTTATTCGATTTAAAATATATAAAGATGTTTGAATTGATATACAAGTTTACTTTGCATCGGTTAAAGTACTTTTTCGAATTGTAGCAATATTTTGATGAGAATAAATATTTTACGTTTTATAAATTTGTTAATTTTTATTATTAAATATATTAAATAAAACATTAAAAATATGCTTCGACCGATGCAAAGTAAACTTGTATATCAATTCAAACATCTTTACATATTTTAAATCGAACAACTAGAAGTACCTAAATTTTCGTCAGGCGTTTAGTTCGTTATTTCTATGTTCCATGTTTGTTAAACAAAGACAGACAATCGCGGCATACAATGCCCTTAAATTTAGTTTGACATATTGGTTTCATTAAGTTCATATGCTATTTTATTTTTAATTTCAATAACCAATTTATTTTCTATCTAATATTTTTTTTATTTTTAAGCCAAAAGAATATTAACATACTCTCAAATTTAGTTGTTTAGGTAGGTACTATACTCTATTCAGTTTAAGAATGGCTCACCCTATGTAATATGTCAAAACTGGACATCTATGTATTAGGAATCAACTGATTCTACCAGCACTGATACAGCTGCTCATATGCTTAGTGGAAATGATTGGTATACGATTATTTCTGACTTCTGCATTGTTTTGGTTGGGGGTGGAATCAAGTCAATGTGTGACATCATTAAAGATGCTTTAAACTATCCATTCTATAACTAAATACATTATAATACTATGTATTTCATTTAAATTTTAAAAATATATTGTAATAAATTGAATTACATTTTCAGGTAAAACACTTTGATAGAAAATATAACTACTTGAAGTTTAAAGAAAAAATGGAAAAAGATGGTTATGAACCTTTAAATGAAAAATGATGTACCTAATAATATAATGTACTCAATGATTATATTAGTTTAATTGGTAGGTAACCATAGTTAATATAGTTTATTTGAATTTAATTTAATCATATTAATTAATTTATTATTTGTACATTTTGATCCTTTTTATGTTGAAAAATGAAGTAAAGGTATAATAATGATTTAAATGTTAAATATAAAAATAACAAAAAATAAAAATTCTTTAAACCTAATTTGTATTATTAAACCAATAAATATTTATCGCAGTTGTTATTACCTATTTCATTATTTTACTTTACATACCGTCAACCAAGATGACTTAAATCAATCTTGAATTTTTGATTGGTGTTCTCAGCTCGACTTGATCAGCTATGAACATTCATGTTAAAGTTCAATTCAACCACATTACAGGCGACTTGTAACAAAATATTTTTTTTAAAAAATTTGGTGAATTGGAACCACTGTCGTACAGTGAGTGGGTCACTATAATTGATGTGTTAAATTTGAATTCAAATATTCGATGATGTATCATAAATTATTGTAGTCTTGTACACGAAAAATGTTTCTGCACGACCATCATTATTATGTCTTACATTTATTATCACAAAAGTTATAAAATATATTTTCATGGAGATAGAATTAAATAGTATTGTAAAGGTTCTAAAGGTATATTATAGTATTATTCTGTGCTATTCAGGGACTGGAACCTATAGGGTTTTTCCGTTCCGGTTATTCATTTTTAAGGATTAGGTTTTGTTTCTGTTTTCTAAAAAAATATAAGGGTTCTAGAACTGGTTAGTACCGGTTATTTTTGGTTAATTCTTATAACTGGTTATTAAAGATTTTTTAAAAAAAATAGTATGAAATAATTTATTTATTCTTATTTAAATTGTAATTATTTCATGAAAATAGAAGGTATTAATCAATTGGTTGATAGTGTTGACTGTTGATACGTTTCTCTGATTCTACGTCGAGGAATTACAAGTTATAACATAAAATAATAAAAACATTAGAAGATTTGACTTTTATTTTTCTGAACCTACAAACTGACAAACAAAATAGTCATTTCTATAGTTTTACTAGTCCAAATAACTGGTCTAATCTAACCTAAATAACCCTTTTATAATTAAGATTACGGTAACAGTTACGGTTTTTCATTTTTAGAAATAAAGGTTCCACCTCCTAAATGTTTATGGTTAACCGGTTCTTTTCGGTTCCGGTTCTGGTCCCTGGTGCTATTACCTTAGTAAATAATATTATGCTATGCTTAAACAAAAACCAAATGAAGACCCCCCTATTTGTACAAGCTGCAACACAGCTCACAATCAAGCATATCATAACTGAATGCCGCCAATTTGAGAGAGAAAAACGGGAACATTCTCGCCGAAGCCCTTCATCCAGCCAACATTCAAAACACAATATCATTTATAATCAATTCTAATATCAACCTTCTGTAAAATAATATGTGTATTAATATTAAGCAATTACCTTCCAATGTAACCCCATAAATTTGTAGTAGCCAATGGCCCTAGATGCCGAGGCTTTTATTAATAAAATTAAAAAAACCAAATTATCCCATCTCACCTCATAGTTTCAAGTCACCTTGGTTGACGGTACTAAACTATTTGAATTTCACATGAAATTATTTTAAATCAAATACTTTTGTTTCTATTTTTACTATATAAAACAATATTTTTTTCAGTCTTAGCTGTAGTACTCTTTCAAATATGTTGTCATCACATGAATTACTTGAAAAATTCAGTGCGGAAGTATTTGAAAACAATTTTCAATACAATTATACTTCTATGACTGTAAGTATGTGGTATTTAAAATTGTTAAGTAATAATTATAGTTTAAATTTTAAAACACTATAAAAACTATAGGAACTTAAATTAAAGCAATAATAAGCTCAAAACATTCTTTAAATAATCCATAAAATTAGGTAAATATTTTTTATTTTATTTAATATTTTAGTAATTAATCATAAATATATACCATTAATAAATGAATTTTATAATAAAAAAGGTTCATATCAACAAGACTTCCCAATTACAAATTTGTTTAAAAATTAAAATATTTGTTCATTTTTAACAACGTTGATGACAGACAACTATGGCAGTCATAATATGACAATGACTGGTTTATTAATTATACATTAAAATTTGTAAATAGCATAACTTTTAGAGTAGTTGCATTTCTTATGGCTTTACCACATTGGAAATTATCATATAAAATATTGCATATATATGTAATGTCATAATATGTACAGTAATTGTCGAGCTATAATAGTTTTTGCTGATAGCCCTAAATAAAATAATAATAAAAAAAAAAATATTACATTTATATAAAATAAAAAATGATAACTGGTGTAGTGAACTGATAACGTCGCAAAACTCACGCCATCATTCAATATTCGTGTTCCCCTAGATGCCTACCCATAAGCGCTTATTTCTAAATGAATGGTTTAAATCGTTTATATTAACCATAAGCACTGAAAGTAAATGAGCTCCCATGTCTAACGCACCCATTATTTAATTACTTTTCAGGAGTTAAATACTTTTCTTCAAAAAAGTATTAATGGTGATGTAGACTGTTGTACAAAAAACCCAGAATGCCAAGATATTTTAAAAAATATGCACTTTTGTTTAATAGACAAAGTTGATTATAAAAAACATGCAACAGACTATCAAAGTTCTTTTCCTCAAATTTTGTATCAAACATTTTATTTAAGTTATCAGAATATACAAAAACAACAATATAATAATGCAGAAAAAAATAAGTGGACCTTACCTATGAAAATAGATGAATCAGCTATTAGTGACAGTATGACACATTTTGTAAGTCTTGGAAAACAATTGAAATTACCATCAGAAAAGTATGACCAATATTGTTTGCTTATTCATGTTGGTGCTGTTAAATGTTTTCAATCTGAAAAACAACTTAATAGTATAAATGATTCAATTAAAAATATTTGTGATTTTTGCTTCCGTTTCACTGAAGTCAATTTAGTGGCTTTAAAATATTTAACAGAATGTATCACAGTTATAACAAAAGATCAGTGGAAAAAGTCATCAACATTTATTTATAAGGTTCTAATGGGTCAAATGAATCATTATTTACCATCAATTCGCGACCAATGTATTTTACTTTTTACAAAATGTTTAGACCTTGAAGATTTAGATTATATACTAAATATAGTTATGATGGAAATGTCGTGGTCTTTGAGGACTAAGTTTTATATGTTGACTGTTATTGCTTCAAAATACGGTGCCAAAAAGGTACATATAAATATGATATTTTCTAGCTTATAAGTCATAAGTAATATATTTTTGGCTTATTACCTATTATTATAATTTTAGATTTTAGAGAAATATGATATTTTATCAATTTCAATGTGGAAATGCTTAGATGAACCATATTTGATGTCTCCTTGTATGGACCTATACAAAACATTCATCAAAGATTTAAGTGAAGATGATTTTAGTACTTTAGTTATGTACCCAATTATGGGTTATCTAACTAATTACCATTTTAATTCTGAGTAAGTATTATTATTTTTTGTTTGAAATATTAAATTTTAATTCATGACACTACTCTATGTAGATATCTTAGATCATATAGTATATGATCTAAGACAGATATTATAATTAGGAAGTAATATTGTGATGCAACAGATTAAATGATAAAATGTATTGTTATTTGTTGATAAGGTATTGTAATTTATATTATGTTAGAGCTGGTGTCAGGGCCGTCCATACCGCCTCCAAGTCGGCAATTTAAAAATTTAATAATATGAGCTTTTTATAGACAATAAAAGGCATTTAATTTAAATTAATACATTTTATTATAATATCTATGACAGTATCACGGTTTGTTATTGATGTAAAACGCGTTATATCTTATAAGTACCTAATGGATATTGTGATATGATTAATTTGGAATTTATTATAGGTATCTATTATAGGTCAATTTTTTTTCCGTGATTCGTAATATCTAGTAATTTGTGTAGTATAATTAACTAGGCACCTGTGTAGATCCTGGTTCCATACTCGGATCTCCTTATGTGGAATCAAATTTTGCCTAGATGTTGATGGAGATAAAAAATTATGAGCAGTTGTTGGGACATTCACATTTTTTGAATTTTGTATGCTCTATAAAAATTAACAAAAACACACTATCAAGCACTGTTGATTATTGCGTTATTTTCGTATTTGGATAAACAATTTCAAAAATATGCAATTTAAAAATATCAATAAATAATTTATCGAAATTGTTATGCTATAAAAAATGTTATGTTGTATAGAGCTACTAACCATATCAATTTTAGGTGTTCGTTGGTACTGTAACAGTGTCAATGAATTTCCTTTATTTTTTCTTCTTCTACTTAACGGTGTCTTTTTTTTTTGATTCTACAATTTTCCATGTTTATAATTAAATTTAAAATAATCAATAATTAAAACAAAAAACACAATTACTTATAACTTATAACAGAAAACGTGTAAAATAAACAGGAAATAAAATAAAACGTGGTTCGTTATTGCTGTTTATTTGACGAATGACGTCGACGTTGACCACAGAATTATATTTTATAATGTTTTGCATCAAGCTTCATTAGTTCAATTCATTCACAATAATAATATTGTTTATATCGGTTATAATAATAATGTACCTATTTGTGTATAAAACCGAATATCGCATTATCGTAGAGCGCTTAACTCATTCTTAGAAAAACCAGCCGGGGCGACTCTCGTACGGACACGCACAAGTCTGTTACGCACGGCTACTGTTTAGGATTCGTAAAATTGTTCCTTCAAAAACTACTCGTTTTACTTCAATCAGTCCGATTGTTGTATTGGTGCGATAAAAATTCTGAAAATGTATTTGAATTCAGCATGAAGTTTACTTGAGATCGGTCAAACCTCTTTTTCGGTTAAACTTAAAAATGTTTTTTAACCACTACTACAAAATTTAATATTTTTCAAAAAACTGAAATCAAATTTGTGGAATTTTGAGGGCAAAATTAAAAAATGTAATCCGACCGATCTCAAGTAGACTTCATGCCGAATTCATATACATTTTCAGAAGTCTTATCGCTTCAATACAATGATCAGAACAATTGAAGTTAAATAGGTAGTTTTTAACGGAAAAATTGACCGGTACCCAATCGCCTTAAGATAGGTAGTTAGGTATATCATAAAGTTAAAATGTATTAAAATATTTATGTATAATACCATTAATTTTAAATACTAGTATTTGTGCTCCTAATATATTGTTACAATGATAGTTGAAAAATATTATAAGAACAGTCACAATTTTTTTTTATAAGCTTTAAAAGTTAGAATTTTGACAAAATACGTACAAATCACGAAAGTATGCAAATTATTTTGAGTTAGAAATTCATAACAAATTTTCTTTATAAATCTTGGATTTTAAAATTTCTACTTTTATCTAATGAAAAATGTCTACCGGAAAGTCAAATTAAATTTTTATGAGCGTTTGAAATTCAAATTTTTGCAACATTGGATTTTTACTAGATTTCTCATGTAGCAATTTTCTTCAATTTTTAGGATTCTATATGAAAATTTGTAAAACGTTTTCGAAGTATTAGTTATTAAAGTGAAAAATTATTAGGTATACATCTTAAATGATCAAATAATTTGTTAATCTTTTTATGGTTTCGATGAATTTTTGATAACATTTGTACTTCAAAAGTTTATAAAAAAAAATATTTAATCTTTGTATTATTTATATTTTTAAATTGATTTTAGGAACATTAGAAACACTATTATTCCTTATTAATAATTAATAATGTTTTATCAACATATTATATAATAAAAAAAAATTGAAATTTGAAATGCCTATAAATACTTTAAAATAATTATAAATATTTAGAGAATTTCACTGTCTATAGAAAATGATAGTTTAATAGCAATGTTAATAGCAATAATTAAATAATAATAATAGCAAAGTATAGTATTTTAGTACTTTTACGATTAACTTTTTATGAAAAATAACAAAAATTGTTAAATAATAAATTGTTATACATTTGTATATGTACATTTCAATAAAAAAATGTTGTGACCTTATTCATTCTTTTTTTTTAAACTTCTATTAAAAAATCTTGTATGGTATCTCGCATAACATTTTCAAATATAGATGTTAAAATTAAAAATTGTATGCATTTATACAAATAATTTACATATTTTCGTGGCCTTATTAGCGAATTTTATAAAAATTTGAACAAGTAACATTCATAAAAAATGTATATTTTGTGCCCTCTTAACCATTATTTTAATTTCTTAGTTGTAAGTTATAAATATTAACATTGTTCAGAAGTAAATTGTTTTGTAGCACCAAAGGAAGACATTAAAAAATTTAATTTTTCAGGTTAACAAGGTACAATTTTGTGACTTACCTATTGCCTCTATTGAAATCCAAACATATGAGCAGTTTAAAGATGTTGTGTAAAGAAATTATGGATTATACAACATATAGATTGTCAAAACCAGATTTATATCTTCAAATACATATATTAAGAATGGTTTATAATACTGGAGTAGAAAATACTCAACAAACACTTGACTTATCTTTGAATTCTGATGATACTAAAATAAGAACTGAAGCATTCAAAATTTTATGTTCTTCAAAGTTATCATCAGATATATTGAATTCAATTTACAATTTTATTGTTGATAATATAAACAGCGATTGTTCAACTCTCAGAACAGAGCTTGTTTCTGTATTAACAAATATGTTATGCAAGTCTAAGAAAGTTAATACACCTATAACCACATTTTTAAACAAATTGCATGTATTAATCTTATCGAATCTGGTCCCTGGTTCAAATTATCAAAGAAAAATTACATCATTGAAAATATACCTGGTTATACTTAAGTATAATAGCAATGATTATGTTTCATATTCATGTAGACATTTACTTTTTACAAATTTATTAGATTCTAAAGATATTAGAAAAATAAGTAGTGAAATACTAGTGTCATACTTTAGTGTTGCAAAAGAAGACAAAATATACTTAAATAATTTGATGAAACTTGGTATAAACTTATGTTATGATCCTTTATTTTATAAAAATGAAAGCGGTTCAACTATAATATATACTGTAACTACATTGGTTTACAAATCTGAACTTACAATTGATGTATTCAATATAAACAATTCATCTGTGTCTGCATATATATTAGATTTAGTAAAAAAACAAGAAAAACGACTAAAGGATAATTTTGTTAGCAATGTGACACATGGTACACTTTATGGTTTATTAGATTCACTGAATAATTTATTGTTTGAAAAAAATTCTCCAGAAAAAAACAAGTTAAACGAAACACAGATTGAGATCATGTTAAATTTGATTGAAGATAATTTGAAACTAATGCTAGACACATTATCTTCTAGAATGAATGCTGAAGGTATATTTCTTATTCATAAATATTTAAAATCATTATTTTTATTATTATCAACTTATTTAGGTAAATCTGAGGCACCATCTTTTGCTCAGATGGATTTAGCATTGAGTAGTTTAAGTTCATCAAATCAAGACAATGTTCAAATGCCAACAAACCAATTTCTATTAAATTTCATTTGGATAAATATTAAAGTATAAATATGTCATACATTTACATACCTAGTTATTTTATTCAAATATTGATTCATTTTTACAGATTTGCTGTGATGTTGCAAGCAAATATGCAGTTATGTTAGCGATTAGTGATGTTTCAAATACATTTAATAAAGATCTTCAAATCAAACGATGTGCTGATATAATAGCAGACGTGTTAGTTAGGTGTAGACATAAAGGTGCTATGGAAGCTACTTGTAAATCACTGGGAATAATAATAAAACATTGGAAACAATCACTAAATTGGTGCCAAAATATGTTATCTGACCATATTAATTGTATGAAACCAGAAGATGAAATATCAAGAAGATCGGCTGGAGTAAGATACCTTATACATGCAATTGTGACTAATAATAAAGTGAGTTTAACTAGTTTTTTTGTAGACATTTGTTTCCATTTAAAATTAACAGGTTTTGTACTTTTTTAGTATGTGCTTGAATATAAATATAATTTTATATTGTTTTTGATTTTTTGGTTTTTGTATGAACTACTTAAAAAGAACCTTGTATTAAATGTTTAAGCTTTTTGACCGAAAATTAATATCAACATTTATGGAAAAAAACAAAAAATAAATAGAAAATATCATAATGCAAAAATGATTATATAAACATATGGAAAATTTTTTAATTATCTATGTTTACTCATTTTTGAGTTAGGTATACCAAAAAAATGCTAAATTGATTATTTTGAAAACTAGGGACTAATAAATGTTGCATGAATAATTTTTCTTAATTTTGTTTGTTTTTCCACAAATATTTTGAATGTATAGGGAATTTTTTACTCTTGACCTTTAAAATTACTTACTTTTTTTAGATTCTGAGCGGAGCGATGAATGTATTGGTTTTACAATGATGTGTGTTTTTTTTTTTTTTTTTATTTTTTTATTTTTTGTGTCTGTCATCACGTTTTGGGACAGTAAAAGTGCTTAGATTTTCTTCAATAGTACCTTTTCTGATAGGAAAGTGAATCTAGTTGGTACTTTGGGGGGTCAAAAGTAAACATTTTCCAGTAGTTTTCAAAAGTACCGTGAAAAACAAATGGAAAATTAAGGAAAAAACGGGAATTTTTACGCAACATTGATTTTCGATAAAATCGATTTTGGTTTTTGGTGTAAGTCTAAAAAAAATGACGGTAAATACATGAAATTTTTACTGAATGTTTATATAAGCAGTTTCTATATACCATACCGTTTTCAAAATATTTTGACTTATTTTGAGCTGTTTACAGACATTTTAAATTTCCAATCTTTTTGGTTTTTTTTAAAATCAATAACATTTTATTTATTCGTTAAAAATTCTTGAAAATGTAATAGAATGCTCCTAATATATTGTTTCAAAGGCAGATGAAAAATATTAAAAATCTGTAGTCACAATTTTTTTTCTAAGCATTTTTTAAACATTGAAAGTTGAAATTTTGACAAAATACGTAAAAATGACGAAAATTTGCAAATTATTTGGAGTTAGAAATTCATAAAAATTTTTCTTTTTAAATCTAAGGTTTTAAATTTTAACACAAGATTTAACGTAAGTTTTTCTACTTTTATCAAAAATAAAATATCTAAAAAGCAATTAAAATAAATTTTTATGAGTGTTTTAAGTTCATAATTTTACAACATAGGATATTCACTCGATTTCTCATGTAGCGTTTTTCTTATTTGGTTGTAATTCAAAAACTAATAATTGTAGATGCATGAAAATTTCACTAAATGTTTATATTCTCATTTTCTATACACCATTCAATTTTGAAAATATGTTGATTTGTTTTGAGCTGTTTACAGACATTTTTAGTTTTCAATTTTTTCAGTTTTTTTTTTTATAATTGTCAATAAAATTTTATTTGGTGGGCCAAAAAGTCTGAAAATTTAATACAAGCTTTCTTATATATTGTTACAACATCAGTTGAAAATTTTAAAAATACATAGGCACGATTTTTTTTTATAAGCATTTTAAGTTCGAATTTTGACAAAATTTGTCAAAATCTCGAAAATTATAAATCATTGTAATTAAAAAATTATAAAATGTTCAGTTTTTATAACTAAGTGTTGAAAATTTAAAACAAAAATTCTCATAAATAAATCATACTGTAACCAAAAAATCTAAAAAATATATCAACACATTTATTTTTTACAGACATTTTAATTTCAAATTTAGACAAAATTTCATATTTAAACCAAGAATAATGATTTTAGTTATTTTGATATAATTTAAAAATATTATTTGTTGGTATATGAAACTTTTAGAATATATTGTTATATTTTATATACACGCAATGGCATTTTAAAATATAATTTTTTTGAGAAAAATGATAAATACTAATGCCTATAATACTAAAATTAATTACTTTATTCACAATAATATCATCAAATACATTTAGACTTAGTAAGATATTATAGACTGACTGACCGTCTTCGCTCAGAATCGTTTTTCTTATTCAATGATATTATATAATTGGATAAAAATCTAACACAATCCATTACAGTGACTCACTTGTAACCTACTGTACAGCAGAGCGACATACACTTACCCGCCCTTTTTTTTTTTTTTTTTTATTAAAATAGAAAAAATATACAATCTGTATAACATAATACAATAAGTAATTTAGATAACATTTTTACCAGTCTGGACGGCTTGAGGGAAGGGATAGTCCAATGACACTACTTCCAATATGAACTTTGATTAAATTAAATTTTTATTGTACATAATAAATGTATTTATAATATAAATTTTGAATTATTTAGTTAGAAGATCACGTGGCCATTTTCGTTTTAGACGACGGGGAGGGTTGTCAGGTAGGGTTTTAGATGCTAGCTTGGCGACTAGAGGATTAGGATGATTTAGGACATTTTTGTGGAAGTTATTATAGTTGTACAAAGCTAGTGCAAATATCGTTGGAACGTTGAGATCATGGTGTAGGGATCTGTTACTTACATACCATGGGGCGTTTGTGAGGAGACGAAGGTTTATGGATTGGAAAGCTTGGAAT
Source organism: Nasonovia ribisnigri (assembly GCA_027563435.1). Lineage (NCBI taxonomy): Eukaryota > Metazoa > Arthropoda > Insecta > Hemiptera > Aphididae > Nasonovia > Nasonovia ribisnigri. Next base: position 42,796 of record JANEHU010000299.1, on the reverse strand, counting down.
ATTTTTAGGTTAGACATTTTTGTAGAGCCCCATAATTGGATGCCATACGTCATAGCCGGGCGTATCAATTGTTTATAAATTAACATTTTGTTTTCAAGGGAGATTTTAGAGCGGAGTATTTGTCTTAGCTTGTGCAGACGGAGATTTAAGGATTTTCGTTTTGATTTTATATGCGTTGCCCAGGTCAGTCTTTTATCTAGATGGAGACCGAGGTACTTGACTGATGTGCCCATAGGGATTATTTTGTCATTGAGATAAACGGGGGGAAAATTACTTACTTAAACCAATTTTCTAGAAAAACCACCCTTAAACTTGAAAAAACAAAGATATTTTACGGATCCAAAAAATGGTAACAGACACAAGAAAAAAAATCAAATATAACATTGTAAAATCAATACATTTATTTCACTGCTCACAATCTAAAACGTATGAAGCTTATACAATATCATAGCTAAATCTCTATAATCTGAAAGAGTTAATAAAGATAATTTATTGTTAATTTACATAAATAATAAATATCAGTATTATTTAATAACTATGTACCTATGTTCAAAAATTGAAATGAATTCTATAAGGTAAACATATAATATTATAGGTTCTATAGAACAGAATAAAACCTGAGAATTTGTTATAAAAGGTTTTGGGCATCCCTCATAACCGTTGTGTTAAATTACTTAAAATTTAATTCGATGATAAATCATTGTATAAAATAGGGCAAATAGCTATATAGTAATAACAAGTGTATTTCAAATCCATGTTTATTGTTGAAAACTAATAGAAGCAGAACATTTTAATAAGTATCTATAAATAGCCAATATATTTTTAAAATTATATTAATATATCCATAAAACGCTTTTAGATTAATTTTCAAGTCTCTATTAATATTGCTTTCTTAATTACAAAAAAAAACAACTAACAATTTTGTTTAAAACAGTTGTTGCGTAAATATACTTGTCACAGTAGAAAATAAAATAAACTGAATATTTTGAGGTTTAATAATAATAATTGTCAAAAATGTGTATGCCAATACCAGTTGATAGTTGTTCATGACTTTTTTAGCTTAGTAACTTTTCAAATACAACAATTGTTTGTTTTAATTAAAAAATAAAATAATGACATTACTATCAACTTAATTTAATGCATTTATTACACTTTTTAAAAATTATTTTTATATATTTTTAAAATTTTAGAACACTGTTAAAGATTGTATTAAACAATTATACAATATAGCAAAGGAAAATGTGTGTATTGGTATTGATGAGATTGTTGATTTACCACAAGCAAGAGCCTTACATCTATTAACTGCAATTTTTTCAAACGCGTCAATTTCTACAAGTATTTTATATTATTTTATGGAAGATATGATCATTCTTTGTATTGACAAACTCAATTCCCCGCTTTGGACAATAAGGTAAATTGAAAGTTATTGAATAAATAAAGAGAACTTGTAAATTTTAAAACGCTCACAACTTGATTTAAAATTAAAACAAAAAAAAAACCTAAAAGGTGCCTTATATATTTAGATAATATTCTTAACTTTTAATTTGATAATAGGCCAATTATCTTTAATATTATATATAACAGAGTTATATAGATACTTCTGAAAGTTATTTTTTCCATGTTATTTCGAAGTCTTTAATAAAATGTCTGTTCTTTGTTATTTGCTTGAAATTAGTAATTTATATTAAATTGTTTTAATTTTTAAGGAATGCTGCTCTTCAGTTTTTCAGTTCACTCCAAGTGAGATTGATTGGTCAAAATCGTTTAAATAATGATTGTTGGCTATCTCACTTACCACTAGAACCATTACTATACCATTTTCCACGATTGATGCAACATTTACAATCTTTATGGTCACAAACAAACTGTATACTTTCAAGCCAGGCTCAGTTAATCCCATTCATGTCTCTACTGAAGGGTGTAAAAATACAGTCATGGAGTTTGTTATCATTAGACCATCAACAGTTTTTAGAAAGTCTTCGTTGTAATTTGTGGTCTACTGGTTTTGGTCTCGAAATATATACAGTAAGAAATATGGCAGCTCAAGCTTATGCCAACACAGTACAAGTTAATGAAATATCATCAACTCTGAATAAAATTGGCTATGAAATAATAAAATATGCTGAAGGGACTAATTGTCCAGAATTTAAGGGTTTTAATCATTTACATGGATTGATGTCAGTGTATAAATATTTAAAAGATGTCTATTATATGGAATTTAACTTTGAGTTTACTGCTTTTAAAATTGCATATGCAAATTTACCACCATTATGTAAATCATTATACATATCAATAAACACTGAAGTAATAAATCCACTTCCTTCAAATTCATCGATTGGCTGCACTCATGTCAAAGAATTACTCATGCAAAATTATGTAACACAACTATTCGAAACACAATTTTTAAGATTTTCAGAATTTTATAGAAAAGTTGATAAGCACACAGCTATAATTTTTTTTAAATGTCTTAGAAATAGAATTACACAATACAGAAGTAACATGTATATAGTGGGTATTTTGACAGATTTGCTATGGGAATTTGATGACGAGGACATATTAAAAGAAATTATTCTGAACATTGATGCACTTTTATACATAAGACATGAAAGTGTAAAATTTACTGTCCAAATTTCTGATGCTAATTTTATTAGTTTATTACCATTATTTGTATTATACTCAAAAAAAGATTCAATTGCTATACTACCAGTTCTCACTTGGATATGTCCTAAAAAATTTTATTTTAAATTTATGTCAGTTGTGATTAAATATATAGATTGTGATTCTTATGACTCCATTGATAGATTTAATTCTTCAAAGGCTCTATACTATTGCCGTTGTGCGAGGAATGATGACAGAGTGTGGTTTGCAGTTGTTGAGTTATTGCAAGACGAAGACCCTAAAGTACGAGTTGAGGCGACCAGGTTTGTGGCTTTTATTACTGACAAGAGTGCTTGCTTATTTAATCCTTACAAGTGTTTAAATAAAATGTTTGATATTAAAATAATATCTCGTATATTAAGCCCAAGAGCTGCATTTAGCTGTTTTTGGTACCAGTTATCTGAGATTAAAGTACGCACTAAATTTGATGAAACAATAAATCCATTCTTTAATGAACAGTCAAATGTTTATCAAGAAAAATCAAATATCATGAAATTGGCTTTTGAAGGCCTCAAATCTATCATTGAATTAAATCATGATCTTGATTATTATAAAGAAGAGGTTAAAAAGTGTCTTGACTCTTTAAAAACGGAATGTGAATTTAATCACACATTTATTGATGAAGATTTAAAGATCTTAGACACATATTCAAGTATACATTACCAGAAATTATATTACAAAAGAGAAATTTTAGTTTTACTGGATTTGAAAGATTATTTAAATATATTTCTTCCGATATTGGAGTTTATATATTTGCCTATTCAACCCCCCAATGCATAAGACAATATTAAAATTAGTGTTTGGTAGGACCTCAGGTATTGCTTTATTAATGTTTTGTATCAAGTATTAATTATTAAATTATCTGAAATGTATTAACGCCATATTGTACATTTAAATAAATATTATGTTATAATTTTATTCTTAAAATTTTCTAGTTGTATTGTTTATTGTCTTTGTATTGTAATTTCTAAGTATAATATTAAGACTAAAAGTTAAATGTCAAAGCCTATGTATTTAATATTTCTCAATGGAAAAAAAACATTTAAGTATTTAATTAAAAGGTGGTGGGTTTAAGATTTATTTATTTCATTATTTTATACCTACTGTCTCTGCCTTGAATTGAATGATAATCATAATATAAATGTTACCCGCAATATGTGTAATTTAGTCATTACATATAATGCTTAGGTATTTTATAAAATGTAATAAAATTACTAAAATGACCCGGTGAATTATATTATAATACACATATTCCCTAGTTGTTATATATAATGCCTAATCATAGGTAATAATATTATATTATCGCTTAAATTAGAAATACTCACGGATATTCACGAAGATAACCAATTTTATATTTCCCAATTATTACTGTAATATTGCTGTAGCCTGTAGTACTTGTCATTTGTCGATTGCGTTACTCAGCATTTAAACTTGTGTTCAAATTATTTTCAGTACGGTTAACAACGTATACGTGTAAAGGTGTTCAGTGTACAACTATAGTTTACTATTAAATTAATATCATTATTTAATTATTCAATAATATAATATTTCATAATGGTATGGTTTTGTAGTTGTTAAGCCAATGGTTTTTAACGGATTTAATTCACGATGTCAAGTGGTTCTTATTGATTTCCAATAGTACCCTGACGGTAAATATCGATTTATAAAGGTCTATCAGGAACACTTGCCAAAATTTGTCATATTGAAACCTTAGAATTCAAACGAGCTGAATTAGTTGATTATAGTATTATAGATATTTTTATACTAATTGGGACCCCTAGTGTTTTACGATCAGATAATTATAGAGAATTTGCTAATCAAATTGTTTCAAGCCTCAAAGATCTTTGGCCTGAACTTAAATAAAATGGTACATGGCAAGCCCAGACTTAGCCGGAGCCATGGCTAAATATATATATTTAGCCATGGCCGGACTAGTTAGTGTGGTACGTACCAACCAAGACATAGAAAATATGCTGACTACATGGATGCAAGAACAAAATACTTCACAATGGAGTCAAGGTCTCCGCTTCATTCAGTTAATGGAGAATAGAGCTAATCATTCAGGTATCAAAACTACTCCTTATGAAGCATTATTTGGATGTAAAATTAAAATCGGGTTAAATACATCAAATTTACCTGAAGGAGTCGTAGAAAATATTGAAACTGAAGAACATTTAACAGCAATTATAGAAAGTGAAACAACTACAACTACAAATATTATTGAATTCTGCAAGTACAAAAATTACAAAAATTAAATCAAGTAACGAAAATGTTCTTAAGTTACGAAAAATTTAGAAATGCAGGCTGATAAAATGAAAAAACTGTCCAACAAAAAACTTCTTCCAGTTGAGATTAGTTGAACAGTTCGCATTCCAGTACCAGATGTTGATAAAGGTCGCAATATACTAGCAGTTGTAACCGAGTTAAATAATAAAAATATTTTAAACTAGTTTTTATTATTTTAACTGTGTATTTTTAATAGATTACAGATGATGGTTTCTATCGACTGGGTACCAAGAATGGAACTTTAAGACAAGTATATGCTATGTCACAGTTCACTGTTTGTCAAAAAAAAACTATTGCATTTAGATGAGGTGTACCAGCTGAAGAGCTAGCATTGCGATCTGTTGCTTAGTCAACAGGCATGTGGCAGGGGTTTACAAAATGTACATGTAAAACCAGGTGCCAAAGTAAAAAATGTTTGTGTGTTAAAACGAAGTATTGTTTAACTCCCGTTGTCATTCTAGCTTAACATGTAACAAATAGTACCTACATAATATTATTATAATTTAAAATGTTATAATGTTAATATAGTATACTATTATAAAATGAATCACAACTATTTTAATACTTAGCCTAAAGTTATTTAGGTACTCTGGTACTCTATAAAATGTCTAGGAAATATACATATTACTACATAGGTATTTTGTACTAAAATTATTTTTTTAAATAATTTTCCTAAAATCAACCGGTATTTTATAAAATACCTAAGCATTATAATATGCAATGACTGAATTACACATATTGCCGGTAACATATACATTACATAGACCATCAATCATCTGCAACGATTTATTTTTTAAAAATTATTTTTCATTGAATAAAACATTATTATTTTGCTATTTAACGGAAACATATTTTTGAAAAATTAGTTGTGACCGGTCGGCAATTTGCGTGTCGAGCGTCTTGTGGTCACCAAACGGTTAGCAAGGTTGCCAACCACGAACCGAGTTCCAAAAGGCTGGAGTATCGTGGATTTTCTTCACTTTTCATAAGCAAGCAATATAATAAAATAAGACTTATAATAATAACAATAAATAAAAACTCACTAGGTACATCTTGTATAGTGAAAAAAGAATAATGATTTTATTTTGAAATTGATTTGGCGCCAAGAAAGCCCAACGGTATAAAACTCGGACAAAAAAAAATAGGTATAAAGTACAAAAGAAAAATCAATGGATTCCATCGACAATAGTCCCTGAGGGTACATAATTATGATTATAATCATAATAATAATAGTAATAGTAATCAAATAAAACCTCTCAATGGGGGCACAAACACTCGTAGACCCCGAGGTACACATTACATAATATATATTATATAGAATAAAGTTATACAATCCAACCGGATTCATACATTAACATAAATAACAAAAATAAAACACACCCATCATCTGATACTTAATTTGTCCACCGACGGTAAACAACCGTGGCAGTGACTTGGTGGACCTCACCATGTTTATGATTTACAAATTATAACAGAAATTGGTTAGACACTGGAGACGTCCGTCCAGTCAAAGGAAAGGAAAAGAAGAGACAAAATATTCCCGGTGTGCAATGTAGTAGACGGGCAGCGGTTATAGTCACGGCCTAGGGCTTCCTCACGGATAACGACTACAGCGGCGGTCTACTGATATAAGTGCTTGACAATCGTATTGTATGTATATGCACTATATACGTGAAGTGGTAGGTCTGGTGTCAGATGCGAATAATTGGAAAAAGAACATAATTTGCATTACATGTCACATGTGTTTAAGTCAATTATATTGTTTACCAATATTGTGTGTACATATAAAATTTGAAAAAATTAATAAATTAACAAAAATACAACCAATAGATTAATATAATTTAAATACTAATGACTTATCTATGTAATAATCAATAAATGATACATTTATAGAAAAAACAAAAAAATTTTAAGATAAGTATATTATATTCAATTGACAAAAAAAAAATTATTATTTTACTAAGTTATACACAATGCGAACGTAGAGTCGTAGAAGTCTCATTTATTTATAGATACCAAGATTTTTAATGTACACATACAAGTAATAACTGTACTTCAAAAGTAACAGTTTAAGTTAAATAGAAGTATATAAAAAATAAATAAGTAACAACAAATTGTTATAATTGTAATATTAAATATTTTAATTAAAATAAAAAAAGCCCTACACTTTTAACAGGCCTACAAATTTTTTTGCGCACTTTTATTGTAGATCAAATATAATATACATAGGTACTGACTGCCTGTTAATTAATTACATGTATATATATATTTGATATCAAAATAGCTTTAAAACTAGAAAGTTCAAATTCTTGACTGGACTGTTAATTTTTATTTTCATTTGAATACTAATTTATTAGGCATAATTTCAACCAATAATATTAAAACAAAATATTTAAGGTTGTTTTAGAAAACTGTTAAATAAATATTGTTTTTCAATTTAATTTAACTTGGCATAATTTAAAATATTTAATTAATTCTGCATTAAAAGATTTTGTTTAAAAAGTTTAAATATAAATAAAACATACCAAATCAAATTCTAGTAAGTTAGAAAAAATAAATTTATTTTCATTCATTTTTCCATTCAACATTAATTTTATAAATAAAATAATAATAATAAACTAGTATAGTACAAAGATCAACACAACAAAAAAAATTGAAAAACTAATATAATTATAATGGTTTTTTCATTGATCAGTGCCAACTGAAATATTAATTAATGATTAAAAATAGAAGTGAACTATTCTGCTCAATAAGTATTTATCAGAACAGAACTATTTAATAATACAATTTTTAATTTACAACTCTTTAAAAAAAATTATAATAATAATACATACATACTTGATAAAACTAATTAAGAATATAACAAAAATATTTATTTGTATAATACATTAAATGTATGCAATATGCCATGTGTATGTTTATTGTTTATGTATATAAATATTAAATAAAGAACATGTATTTTTGTGTTTGTATGTAGTATATAGGCTTGAGAAAGATGGAAGATAAACAGTGCTAAGTTTAAAGGAAAAAGCAATAATTATGAAAACAAATTTTCAGTAACAAAGATTAATAGCGTATCACAGCGCCGGAAGATTACTAAAAATGTTTAATATTCAAGGGGGATGAGATTAAATATATTATATATACCTATTTATAAACTTTAATTATTTTTTTTACTGTAACATTGACAGAAGTTGGATAAAACTTACAATTTAAACGTCAACAACCATTTTTTTGTGTATATCTGTGTTGCCAACAACAGAGCAGAACTCTTCAAAATTAATCTTGCCATCTTCATCTCTGTCCGCAAACAATATAGTTTTATCCACAATTTGCTGAAGCTGAGTATCTTTTAAATTATTTCCAACCATCATTTTCAAAACCTTAAAATAAAAATTATACATAATAGGTAATTATTATAACAAACAAGAACTTCTAATTGATAGAAAAAATGGTAGTTTTAAACAAATGAAAGAAATCAAACTATGATTAGATACATACTTGGAACAATTCACCATTTGATATATATCCGTCATTATCCATGTCATAGATTCGAAACGCAAAACGCAACTTTGATTCTTTGTCTCCCTTAACACTGAATTGAGACACTCCTTGGATAAACTCTGTAGAAAAATATAAATTGTTATAACAATGTACCTAGGTACAGACAGATATACCAGAATCTAATTAAGGTAACTAATACCTTTGAAGTCTACTTCACCATTGCCATCTTCGTCGAATATGTCTATAACTCTTTGCACAAGCGGGTTCTGTTGGAGCTCAGGCAGTGATAAAAATTCGTCCAAGCTCAAAGCACCGGAGTTATCAAGATCAAGTTTGCGGAACCGTTTGCCCAAACGTCTGATTTCGTCTGCATCGACTAACAACAACAATTATACGAAACATATTAGTCCCACACACTGGTGCGGATATGGCAAACAGAAATAATGGCAGGCACTTACAGTTTGAGCACAGTTCCATCGGAAGCGAGTTTTCGTTCCCCTGAAAAGCATTACAAGGCACAAAATTAGTTTATAGCTCGGTATGGCGGTACCCAAGCACAACAATCTATACATACCATATCAGACGGTGAAATACAGCAGAGGTATTAAACTTAAATACAGTTGTAGTAGTAGATGGCAATAGAGGATCGTAATTCGTAATACGAAACGATCACAGTTTTCTGTGCTACTTGGTCTCCGTTTCAGTCGCGTAAAAAAGTCGTAGGTGTTTGTGTGTGTATTGTGTAGTGTAACTATAATATAGTCTGAGCGAGCGCACGCGCGTAATACGGTAATACTAAATAGTAAATACGTATAATATGTTTGTGTGTGTGGACGTAGTGGGGAGAGCTTTTATTTTTCGTTGCTTTGCGTTTGCTTACCACTGGGCCCGGGAGTTTAGGACTACGACCGTCTACCGCACTCGTCCCGACCAACACTCCTACCTACATAATATTAATAGTAATAATATATACTCACAGATTGTGTCAAGCAACAAAAATATCGATTTTGATAACACACGAAAACAGCTGCAACAACGACTTCGTGCCCGCTTTATTCGGCTGGCTCATGCCTCATAGTCGTCCCTGGCTTGGTGATCGGCTTCATGGGTTAAGATTGACAGGTGACTGGACACGAGATAATATAATTATGGTAATTGGTTGAGTGCAGTAAAGGGGTATTTGCCTTTGTATCGGTACCATCCATCTGGGTGTTGTAAAACATAATGTAATCAGACGTGTCGCGCTGAATGTTGGGATTGTAAAATATAATAAATAATAATATATCAACTTTGGCGCGACTTAAATGGATTGCTAAACTTTATTAATTTTTCTTATTTATCTTAACTAAGGCTCAAGTTATAATATGCCTATGTATTATACTTGTATTTTAAAATATTGATCGCACAGAAATTAGTTTTTATTTAACGTCTCAGATCAAAATACGGCAGTCTTGTATTTTGACATCTATGATTATTATAAATTTTTTTTTTTTTTTTTTTTTTATTTTTAACAAGATATATACAATCTGTACCCTTGGGCACAATAAGAATATGTGATATAATATTTTTTTTTTTAACATGAAAACATGAGGGAAGAAGCCATCCAGTGAAAGCACTACCTAATTGTTTATTTATATATATATTTTTTTTTATATATTATTTGGATTACTCGTTTAGTAAATCACGACACCAATTTCTTTTTAGTCGTCGTGTGGGGTTGCCTGGAATTGTGCGAGAAGCTAAATTAGATATAAGGGGATTAGGATGATATGGAAGTCTGTTATGGAATCTTTTGTAATATGTTATTGCTTCATCGTGAACTGTTTTTATGTTTAGATCTGTGTGGAGAGAGAAGTTGGAGACATAAGGTGGGGCATTAGTGATTAATCTTAAAATTTTATTTTGAACGGTTTGGATTTTATTTACATTAGTTACTTTTGCATTGCCCCATAGTTGTAGGCCATAAGTCCACATGGGCTTGATTAATGATTTATATATGAGAAGTTTGGTGTTTAGTTTAGTGTGCTTGTTAGATATTAGTGGTTTAACTGAGCGTAGTCGTTCGTTTAAGGCGAGTTTTTTAGTTTTGATATGAAGTCCCCAGGTAAGGCGACGGTCGAAGGTTAGGCCTAAATACTTAACCGATTGGGATGACGGGATTGGTATGTTATTTAGAAAGACTTCTGGGCAGGGAGGGAGACGAAGAGTGAATGTAGTTTGTATGGATTTTGATTGGTTGACTTGAACTCGCCATTTATCATACCAGACAGACATTAGGTCAAGGTGGTTTTGAAGGTTTAAAGAAGCAATGTGAGGGTCTTCATGTACTGATATTATTGCCTTATCATCCGCAAATTCAGCTACAGATGTTGTTGGAGAGGTAGGTTGGTCTGCTGCATATACATTGTATAGTATAGGTGAAAGAATGCCACCTTGAGGGACTCCTGCGCTAATTTTTTCTATATTTGAAAAGGAAGAGCCAAACTTGACTTGGAAGTAACGATCCGTAAGGTATGATTTAATGAGTAAGAAATATGTTGAGGGAAGAAAAGCTTTTAGTTTAAATAGTAGCCCTTCATGCCATACCCTGTCAAAGGCTTGTGAGACATCAAGGAACACGCACGAGCAATATTTTTTCTTTTCAAGAGAGAACGAAATGGCGTCGACCAGTCTATGCAATTGATGAGTTGTAGAATGAGAGGCACGAAAGCCAAATTGTGTGTTCGGAATTATGTTGTTTGAAAAAATGTATGGCAAAATTCTTTTAAGAATAAGCCTTTCAAAAATTTTTGCAAAAAAGGGCAGAAGACTTATAGGTCGATATGAAGAGAGAATATCAGGTGGTTTTTTTGGTTTTGGAAATACAATTATTATTGAAAATTTCCAAAGTTGTGGGAAGTAAGCTAATCTTAGGGAGGCATTTATCAGAACCGTTAGCAGGACAATTGCTCTTTTTGGGAGGCATTTGGCAACTTCCGCAGTTATTAGATCATAACCAGGGGATTTCTTAAGACTGTAGTTTTGTATTGCATTTTTAATATCGTTGGGAGTAAAATATTTTGATGGAAAAGTCGGTGGTAGTGGGCTGTCAAGAAATCTATTAACTAAAGCTGTGTGATGGGGAATTTGTATATCAGAATGTGGCGTGAAAATTTTTGCTAGATGATTTTTTAACAATTCAGCTTTATCAGCGTCAGTAGAAGCTAATCCACCGGACGGGTTTATTAGCGGAGTATTCGGAGCTTGATGTTGCAGGGACTTTTTTGTGGCTAGCCAAAGGCTACCGTCGTTCGATGACAAATTTGCAAGGTAGTTGGCTTGTGCTTGGTTTTTGTGACTCGAAAGAATTTTTTTTAGAGAGTTTGCCAGGTTGTTAAAATTACGTTTGAGGGATGGGAGGCGATATCGTTGGTATAGGGCCCTTGCTCTGCGTTTGTTAGCTATTAATATGCGAATATATTCAGGGATCGAAGGGGAGTGGTTCAAGTGCTGCCTGTGTGGAGTGCTTGCATCCCATGCTGCAGTTTGGATAACATTCGTGAAATTGTTAATGGCATCATCAATTTCTTGGGTGGTTTTAAGACTAATTTTAAGGTTAATGTTTCGATTAACCAAGTCATGGAATTTTTGTTTATTAGTGGTCGAGTGGAAAAGCTTTGGTGGACAGGAACGAATTGGAGGAACTGCACTAACAGTTAATAGGACAGCGGAATGGTCCGAGCTAGGTTCAAGCAGGTTACTAGTCGTATAGTAAATATTACTCGGTGTGTTGGAAACAAAAATATCAAGTATATCGGGTTTTTTGCGAAGTGAGGTTGGCCAATAAGTTGGTCCAGGAGGAGCAAGAACCTTGTAGCCTTTCTGAGTTATGAAATTGTGAAGTACATTACCTCTAGGGTTGTTTGTGCGGCAGCCCCATCTGTGGTGCTTGGCGTTATAGTCACCGCCTATAATAAAATTATGACCAAGTGTACTAAAGTAATCAGCGTAATTTTGAAAGTTCATATTATGTCGTGGTGGAGAATATAATGCAGATATTGTGGTCGGTACGTTGTTGAGGTACATTAATATGGCACAAGACTGTAAGTTTGGTTGACAGAAGTTAGGAAGGGTTTGATATACCAGGGAGGTTTTGATATAAATTGCAGCACCTCCATGCGCAGTGTTATCTGGGTGGTTGGTTTTTAGCAGGTTATACCCAGTTATGGGAATATGGGAATATTTTGTAAAGTGCGTTTCTGATATTAGAGCAATATCAATACGTTTTTCCTGTAGTACTATCTGTAGTTCGTTTTGGTGATTTTTGAGGCCGTTAGCATTAAATAGGAGAATTAGAAGTGAGTTTCTTGTAGGAGATGACATGTTTTTAATCTAGAAGTTTTGTGATTACTTTAGTTAGTAGGGCGATTAGAGGATTAATTAATTGTTTAAACTCGTCAATAAAGGTTGACATTATTTTGTTTATGTCTGGAGTAGGTGAAGGTACCGTATGATTGGAATGAGAATTGGAAGTAGCTTGGGCGTAGGTAGGAGTCGACTCTGGAGGGTGCATTGTGGAGGCTTTCACTGTGTGGGTATCTTGTACATAGGTATTTTTATAACTAAAATTATTAGATAAGTGATTACTTGATTTTGGATTTTTTCTTCGTTGTAGATCTTTATAGATGGTGCAGCCTTTGTAATTGGATGGGTGGTCGCCAGAGCAGAGAGCGCACTTGGGTGGGGCATCACGGGTGTTCGGACAGTCTGCTGATAAATGGTGACCACCGCAGCGAACGCAACGAGCTGGATAGCCACAATACGATTTAGTATGACCGTATACTTGGCAATTAGTGCATTGGCTTATAGTTTTAGGCTTATAAGGTTCTTCCACCTTAATTTTTGTGTGGAGAAGTGATGTGAGTTGGAAGATGTCGTTGGATTGGCTGGTTGGTTCAAGGTCCACAAAGAACAGTGGTAGTGGATTTTTATTTACTTTGTGTAGGACGGCTGAGACCTGCCTGACTTCAAAAAGACGTTGTTCGAGCTCGGATTTGATTAACTCCGGCGAAGTAGTTGGGTGAAGATTGCGAATGACAACTCGAGTTGGTTTATCCTCTTTAAGCTGGTAGGTGTGAAATTCAGCTTTTTCGTCTCTTAAGAAGCGGACCAGCGTTCTGTATGAGTCAGGATTGGTTGTTGATATTTTGAGGCGGTCTGCCAGTGCTTTGCAGTGAAAATTGTCGACACCAATTATCTCAATGAGCTTAGTGCACAGATCAGTAAAAGTAACATGTAGTAGTCTTAAGAATATTGGTGGGGGTAAAGCGATTTTAGGTTCAACGTTAAGGGATGCTTCAGGTTTTTTATTATTATTACTAGTTGTATCAGTCATTGGGAGTATTGATTCTTGATCATTTGGTGATAAAACTTCGTAACGGTTTGAGGAAAAAAAAAACTTTTTATTTTTATTTTTACTCACCGGAGTTCGAGGAGAGTTTTGTTCGGAAGAGCTAGAATGATTACGTTTACCAGCATTTGTGGACTGAACCATAGTCCAATTAGTCGAATCGTCGTCTATATTTTCGATAACGTCTTCATGATCATTAGTTGTGTTTAAATGAGTAGATTGTGTATCATTAATATTTTTATTTTTATTTTTCTGTTTCGATGGGAGATTAGGAGGCCGCGACATATTAGCTTGAGAGTAAAGGTCGTCGTGCACGTTGCAGCGATACGCGACGAATGTTATTGTATAAACGGTAATTGGTTGGTTTTAAACGCACAATTTTTATTTTAACATTTTGAAAACGAAGCGCATTGAGCGCACTTGCACTTATATAAGTTATATATTAATATAAACTAGGCGATTTTAAATTTTTCGGTAGTAAACTTGTCGCATTCGAACACGATAGATGATAACGGGATCGCAACAATTATAGGAGCGTACGACATACGTGTGTAACAGGCAAGGTGCAAATCGCAACTATTATAAATTAAAGATGGAAAACTATAAAGTAAATATTTGCTTTGAAAATTGAAAATTACAGTAAAGACCATCTTATTGGTATAGTTATATAGTTATATTTTACATGACGATCTTGCATTGTATAATATAGTTTATTTTACACTAACAAAATGCTTTATTATCTGTTGTGGTATTTATGTTCTTGCCGTTTTTGATGAGCAATTTTATAGAATTAAAATATATATTTATGGAAATTTGGAGGGAAGGGCAACTCATTGTTAAACTTACTAACCTAGATGATTGGTTATATCCAATCTAGTGAAAAAAATTTAAATCATTTTGATTACACCCTCCTTTTATTTGCAAACACAACAATAAAATTCAAGTTTCATTTTATATGATTTGCCTTTATGAATCTGTAATTGGTTATTAAAATGAATAATGTCTGCTGTGTGGTTGATTGTGAAAATTGCTAATCTAAAGACAAAATATAGTACCTAATACATATAAATCATTAGTTATAAGTTATAAGTTAAAATACCTCATGGTTTATAAAGTTATGTATAGCACAGTGGCGTATATAGAAATAATTTTTGGGGTGGGCTATAGTAGATAGAAATTATTAGCATAATATTATCATTTTATTTTCCCACAGATATACATACAGAAAATAAATGATGATAATAGATAATGTCAAATATTCGTATAATATTATTACTTATTAATAGTACCTACATAATAAATATGTTGTTATTCTATTTAAAAATTAAGATTGTTATTTCAGGGGGGGCTGCGGCCCACTAGCCCCCCCTATATACGCCACTGGTATAGCACTTTAATCATGATTAGTAGACCGCGGATTATATGCAGTGAAAATACTCTATTATATGCATGCAAATATGCAGCATAAAATACAGAAATATGCATAGACTATGTTAAAATATGCACTAAGAATTAAATTTAAAAACAATATGAAAAAATTATGGTGATGAAATTTATTAACAAAAAAATTATTATATTATATTTATGTAAATTTATTTAGAACTGTAGTTCTCGTAGCAGTATATTACTAAATGTTGCTCCAAGTGGTCCATTGTAAAACTATGGCACTTGTCATCCAAAATAAGTTTAAATGCAGAAAATGACCGATCAACATCACAGGACGTCACAGGACAGTATTTAAACTTAGAAGCCATGTTGCTCGTTATTGTATTGGGGAGTACAGTATTTGTGCCATTAATGTAAGCGTCGATCATACTTAGGGAATCATATCCGGGATTTTTGTTCAGTAATCGAGTAATCTTTGTTTTGATTTTTTCTGAAAATACGTCAGGCAGTTCAGACGCTGTTGTTAATAATCCCTCCATAACTTTTAATGAATTGTGTAGTAACAAGTTTCTTGCTTCTAGACTTGTAATTAGTTCTGGTATTTTAGAAAAATGTGTAAAAATCAGATTTTCGATAAGATATATAAATAACGACAGCAGTAGAAACTACTTCGGTCAATTAGTTCGGTCGGTATGTATTAGATGTCTATATAGTATGCGTTTTAACACATTTAATCAGTGTGTTTTTTGTTTAAAAATACGATTATATGCAATTTACATCGTGATCAATGAAATATGCATACTTGGTAAAAAAATACGATTATATGCAAATGCATATGCAGATATGCAAATGCATATAATCCGCGGTCTAATATGATTAGAAACTGGTACGCATCCTCATTATGCACTCACACAAATAAAAAACAAAGGTTTTCTTATACCTACAACCTACATCCAAATTATTATTTATTTAAATTAATAACAGGTATTGAAGGTGGATAAAATAAATTTGTACGAGGAATAAATATTTTAACAATACAATCGATTACGTAATAGAAAACCATTCAGATTTTCTAACCTTGTCATCCATCTTCAAAATTACATTATAATGAGGATGGAAGAGTTTTCATTAACATTTAACACACAACAGAGAACTTACCCAAAATAGTTCCAAAAAGATAAAAATATTAAAAATTCAAAAAACATAGAACAATACAGTATTAATTATTATTCTTATATTATCAATAAAGACAAACAGAAATACAGTATATAATATTATTTTAATGTTTGCCCTTTATAGGACGTGTCTGGTGGCTGGTTGTAACTTATAACTAGTGACCACTATAACTAGTTTATTGTAACTTATATTTGTTATTTGAAATTTGAATAGGAAGGGCAGTTGTGACTTGAATTTACTATTTTACTATTTAGTGGAACACGACTGACTGGAGCTCCCGAATCCCGATCACTGGATATTTGTGAATTGTGATCTAGTTCCATAGGTTCCAGATGAAAAATATTAAAAATCTGTAGTCACAATTTTTTTTTATAGGTAATCAAAGTTCAAATTTTTACAAAATACGTAAAAATGACGAAAATGTGCAATTTATTTTGAGTTAGAAATTCATAAAAATTTTTCTTTTTAAATCAAAGGTTTGAAAATGTGATACAAGAATCCTTATAAGTTTGCCTAATTTTATCAATGAAAAAATGTTTATAAGCAAGTCAACATAAATTTTTATGAGCATTTTAAGTTCAAATTTGTACAAGATTAGATATTCACTAGATTTCTCATGTAGCGATTTTCTTATTTTGTTGCAATTCAAAAAAAAAAAGGGAGTCAAGTGGATGTCGCTCTGCTGTACAGTAGGTTACAAGTAGATCACTGTACTATAATGGATGGTATTAAATTTGAATTCAATGATATAATATCATTGTATACGAAAAACAATTCTGAGCGGAGACGGTATGTCTGTCTAGGATATTTTAAATTATATTGATATTGTTATTTTAAGGTAGCTGCTAAGTTGAAATAATATTATTCATATTATTTAATTATTAACATAAAATTATCAGTGATGCTAGAAAAATATTATAATATATATTTGTACCGTTAAAATTGATTTTAATATGTAATTTCGTCTAAATTGGAATTTAAAATGTCTATAAAAAATAACTGTGTTTATATATTTTTTAGATTTTTTGATTACAGTATGTACTATTTATTAGAATCTTTATTTTAAATTTTCAATACTTAGTTATAAAAACTGACCAATTTATAATTGTTTAATTACAATGATTGATAATTTTCGAGATTTTGATAAATTTTGTCAAAATTCGAACTTTAAATGATTATAAAAAAAATGTGTGCCTATGTATTTTTAATATTTTTCAATTGCTATTGTAATAATATATCAGGAGCCTTGTATTAAATTTTTATTATTTTTGGCCCAACAGATAAAACTTTATTGATATTTATTGAAAAAAAAACTAAAAAAATTGAAAACTTAAAATGTCCGTAAACAGCTCAAAAAGATTCAAAATATATTCAAAATTAGATGGTGTATAGAAAATGCTTATATAAACATTCAGTGAAATTTTCATGCATCTACAGTTATTCGTTTTTGAATTGCAACAAAATAAGAAAATCGCTACATGAGAAATCGAGTGAATATCTAATCTTGTAAAAATTTAAACTTAAAATGCTCTTAAAAATTTATTATGACTTGCTTATAAACTTTTTTGTATTGATAAAATTAGGCAAACTTATAAGGATTCTTGTATCACATTTTCAAACCTTAGATATAAAAAGAAAAATTTTTATGAATTTCTAACTCAAAATAAATTGCACATTTTCGTCATTTTTACGTATTTTGTCAAAATTTGAACTTTGATTACCTATAAAAAAAATTGTGACTACGGATTTTTAATATTTTTCATCTGCCTTTGAAACTATATATTAGAAGCCTACTATTAAATTTTCAAGATTTTTTACCCAATAAATAAAATTTTATTGACATTTATAGAAAAAAAAACTAAAAAAATTGGAAACTGAAAATGTCCATTAACAACTCAAAATAAGTCAGCATATTTTGAAAATGCTATGGTGTGTAGAAAATGCATATATAAACATTCGGTCAAAATTTCATGTATCTACCGTAATTTCTTTAAGAGTTATACCAAAAACCAAAATCGATTTTGTCGAAAATTGGTTTTCCGTAAAAATTCCCGTTTTTCCCTTAATTTTTCATTTGTTTTTCCAGGCGCTCATGAAAACTACTGGGAAATTTTGACTTTTGACCCCCCAAAGTACCAACTAGATTCACTTTCCTATCAGAAAAAGTACTGTCGAAGAAAATCGAAGCATTTTTACTGTCCTTAAACGTGATGACAGACACAAAAATAAAAAAAACACACATCATTGTAAAATCAATACATTCATCGCTCCGCTCAGAATCTAAAATAACTGTAGATGCATGAAAATTTCACTGAATGTTTATATAAGCTATTTCTATACACCATCTAATTTTTAATATATTTTGACTGTTTTTCAGCTTTTAATGGACGATTTCAATTTTCAAATTTTAGATTCTGAGCGGAGCGATGAATGTATTGGTTTTACAATGATGTGTGTTTTTTTTTTTATTTTTTTTTTTATTTTTGTGTCTGTCATCACGTTTTAGGACAGAAAAAATGCTTCGATTTTCTTCAATAGTACCTTTTCTGATAGGAAAGTGAATCTAGTTGGTACTTTGGGGGGTCAAAAGTCAAAATTTCCCAGTAGTTTTCATGAGCGCCTGGAAAAACAAATGAAAAATTATAGGAAAAACGGGAATTTTTACGGAAAACCAATTTTCGACAAAATCGATTTTGGTTTTTGGTATAACTCTAAAAGAAATACCGTAGAGACATGAAATTTTGACCGAATGTTTATATATGCATTTTCTGCACACCATAGCATTTTCAAAATATGCTGACTTATTTTGAGCTGTTAACGGACATTTTCAGTTTCCAATTTTTTTAGTTTTTTTTTCTATAAATGTCAATAAAATTTTATTTGTTGGGTAAAAAATCTTGAAAATTTAATAGTAGGCTTCTAATATATAGTTTCAAAGGCAGATGAAAAATATTGAAAATCCGTAGTCACAATTTTTATTTATATGTAATCAAAGTTCAAATTTTGACAAAATACGTAAAAATGACGAAAATTTGCAATTTATTTTGATTTAGAAATTCATAAAAATTTTTCTTTTTAAATCTAAGATTTGAAAATGTAATACAAGATTCCTCATAAGTTTCCCTAATTTTATCAATAAAAAAAAGTGTATAAACAAGTCATAATAAATTTTTATGAGCATTTTAAGTTCAAATTTGTACAAGATTAGATATTCACTCGATTTCTCATGTAGCGATTTTCTTATTTTGTTGCAATTCAAAAACAAATAACTGTAGATGCATGAAAATTCACTGAATGTTTATATAAGCTATTTCTATACACCATCTAATTTTTAATATATTTTGACTGTTTTTCAGTATTTTACGGACGATTTCAATTTTCAAATTTTTTAGTTTTTTTTTCTATTAATATCAATAAAATTTTATTTGTTGGGCCAAAAATAATGAAAATTTAATACAAGGCTCCTGATATATTGTTACAATAGCAATTGAAAAATATTAAAAATACATAGGCACACATTTTTTTTTATAATCATTTAAAGTTCGAATTTTGACAACATTTATCAAAATCTCGAAAATTATCAATCATTGTAATTAACCAATTATAAAATGTTCAGTTTTCTTAACTAAGGATTGAAAATTTAAAATAAAGATTCTAATAAATAGTACATACTGTATTCAAAAAATCTAAAAATATTTAAACACAGTTATTTTTTATAGACATTTTAAGTTCAAATTTGGACGGAATTACATATTACATATTAAAATCAACTTTAACGAGTAAAAGTATATATTATAATATTTTCATAGCATCACTGATAATTTTAGGTTAATAATTAAATAATATGAATAATATTAATTCAACTTAGCAGCTACCGTATAATAACAATATCAATATAATTTAAAATATCTAGACTGACATACCGTCTCCGCTCAGAATCGTTTTTCTTATACAATGATATTATATCATTGAATTCAAATTTAATACCATCCATTATGGTACAGTGATCTACTTGTAGCCTACTGTACAGCGAAGCGACATCCACTTGACCCCCTTTTTAGATTCTGAGCGGAGCGATGAATGTATTGATTTTACAATGATGTGTGTTTTTATTTTTTTATTTTTGTGTCTGTCATCACGTTTTGGGACAGTAAAAGTGCTTAGATTTTCTTCAATAGTACCTTTTCTGATAGGAAAGTGAATCTAGTTGGTACTTTGGGGGGTCAAAGTAAACATTTTCCAGTAGTTTTCAAAAGTACCGTGAAAAACAAATGGAAATTTAAGGAAAAAACGGGAATTTTTACGCAACATTGATTTTCGATAAAATCGATTTTGGTTTTTGGTGTAAGTCTAAAAAAAATGACGGTAAATACATGAAATTTTTACTGAATGTTTATATAAACGGTTTCTATAAACCATACCGTTTTCAAAATATTTTGACTTATTTTGAGCTGTTTACAGACATTTTAAATTTCAATCTTTTTGGTTTTTTTTTTTTAAAAATCAATAACATTTTATTTATTCGTTAAAAATTCTTGAAAATTTAATAGAATGCTCCTAATATATTGTTTCAAAGGCACATGAAAAATATTAAAAATCTGTAGTCACAATTTTTTTTTTTAAGCATTTAAAGTTGAAATTTTGACAAATTACGTAAAAATGACGAAAATTTGCAAATTTATTTGGAGTTAGAAATTCATAAAAATTTTTCTTTTTAAATCTAAGGTTTAAATTTTAACACAAGATTTAACGTAAGTTTTTCTACTTTTATCAAAAATAAAATATCTAAAAGCAATTAAAAATAATTTTTTATGAGTGTTTTAAGTTCATAATTTTACAACATAGGATATTCACTCGATTTCTCATGTAGCGTTTTCTTATTTGGTTGTAATTCAAAAACGAATAATTGTAGATGCATGAAAATTTCACTAAATGTTTATATTCTCATTTCCTATACACCATTCAATTTTGAAAATATTTTGATTTGTTTTGAGCTGTTTACAGACATTTTTAGTTTTCAATTTTTTTAGTTTTTTTTTTTTATAATTGTCAATAAATTTTATTTGGTGGGCCAAAAAGTCTGAAAATTTAATACAAGCTTTCTTATATATTGTTACAATATCAGTTGAAAAATTTTAAAAATACATATGCACGATTTTTTTTTATAAGCATTTAAAGTTCGAATTTTGACAAAATTTCATATTTAAACCAAGAATAATGATTTTAGTTATTTTGATATAATTTAAAAATATTATTTGTTGATATATGAAACTTTTAGAATATATTGTTATATTTTATATACACGCAATGGCATTTTAAAATATAATTTTTTTGAGAAAAATGAATTTAACCAACCATAGTAAATACTAATGCCTATAATACTAAAATTAATTACTTTATTCACAATAATATCATCAAATACATTTAGACTTAGTAAGATATTATTGACTGACTGACCGTCTTCGCTCAGAATCGTTTTTTTTATTCAATGATATTATATCATTGGATAAAAATCTAACACAATCCATTACAGTGACTCACTTGTAACCTACTGTACAGCAGAGCGAGATACACTTACCCGCCCTTTTTTATTGTTAATTTTTTTATTCATTAATTTTTAACTTAACAAAGTTATAAAAATACTTTAGTTAACTTTGAACTTGACTTACTTTTTCTTGTATTAACCAGTTACAAAAAAACCGTTAACTTACCCAGCCATGTTGATTATTACATTGTGTTATTTTGAAGAAAATATGTATGTTTAAAAAAGTTTATATGTGAATCTTTTGTTGAAAATTATAAAATCGATTTTTTGTTTAAGAGATATTGACAGTTTAAATGGGGTGTCATCAGTTTCCGCCAAAATTTACCTTTACTTTTTCCTCCAAATTAGAAAATAACATCATTCCTTTTTCGGCCAATTAATTTATGAGAATTTTAAAGTTTGGGAACCCTTACGTAAAGATCTTATAATTTTATATATTTTTGTAAGTAATTATAATTAATATTATAGGTACACATTACACATTATATATTATACACATATATAACTATATAGGTAACATAAATTTAATTGTACTACAACTACGTTTCAAATATTTACAATGTGTTTTCAATTTTAATCTAATTGCGCGCTGACATATTGTTAACAAAGCAATGCAAATATAATATATTAATACTGTATTCACTATTTAGTATATAAGTTCATATAATAATATTTTTAATAGACTTATTTTGGGGGTATTTTTTATATGTTTTGTTTATATTTTTAATACTTATATCCATACATAATGAATGTTATGATAAAATTATATTTTTTGAATTGTTTTCTCGGTAAATTTAAATCTTTACTTATATAATAACTGGAAAAAAATCATGCATAAAGATTTGAACAGTTGTAGGTGTACAATTGTTAATTAACTGTATAGGTAGTGCGTACCTATACAATTTATTAAAGTTACTTTAAAAAAAAATATTAAACTATTAAATCTTTACGTAAGGGCTCCCGAACTTTAAAATTCTATATAATTAATAATTAGTGGACAAAAGAATGACGTTTTTTCTTATTTCTTTAAAAAGGTATTGGCGTAAAACGGAAAGGGTATTTTTGGCAGAAACAGGTGACACCAGTTTAAATGATGTTGTAAACCGTTTTTATGAAAACTAAGTAGATAAAAATGTTCACTGCACAATATGTCTATGGCTATATTAAAGGACTTTGTATCAAAATGTCAATATCGTAGTTGATTGTTTGTTGTTACATATATTTTTTAGATACTCCATTATATTTTTGTTTTTTTATAACATTTTTAAAATTATTTTTTGATTCTTTTATAATTTCTGAATATAATTCAAATCAACTTCTCATGTTTCTTGCATTCAGAATACAATTTATTCTCTAAACATAAAGAAAATTAAAACAAAAAAAATTACTTTAAACAATAGAGGATTACTTTTTGTTGTTGACTAATCGTCAATAATGATAAGTTCTAAAATTTGTCTACTGCACCTATATAGAATATTAATAAAATTCAAAATAAAACATCTATTAAGATTAATCAGTATTTTATTAAACTTATTGAAAACTCGTTTTATAAATAGGTACAAACATTTTATATTTATAATTATCACAACACTATTCTACCTTTTTTTTTTAATTATACAATATATTGTGTAAAGTTGTATAACTAAAGCTAGGTGTTTGTTTTTTTTACTAGTTATAAGAAACCTCATATATTGAGTTGTATTTCATAATGTTTTAGGGGTATTGTGCATTAAAATAGTATAAAACATAAAACAACTTTTAATTGATTAAATTATTATAACAAATTCCATTGGTGTCATTACCACAAAAGTTTTTCCGAGATATTTTCACCAAGTTATTACAAACAATAGAAAGTTATGTTAAAGGTTTTAACTTATATTGCTCAAAAATCTAATGCACTACATTTGGAACTTGAAATAAAAATTTTTTCAGAGCGTATACTCCATTATTCAATATTCAATCTTAATATTTATTACCTGCAACTAACTAATTAAAAGTTTAAAGATGATCATTTGTTATAATATAAGTATTAAAAAGATTGCATTTTACAGACATAGGTATGTTGTATGTGTACTCTACTAATACTATACTATTACCACAGACTATATACAACTTTATAAACTAGGTGTATAAATATAGTCTGTGCTATTACTATACCTTAAAGATTTAACCATTATTTGGATACTGTAGTATTTTTTTATGGTGAAATTTTGCTATGTTAATTGTATTTTAATTAACATATTTAGAAACACAGTACACTATTGTGTTGCCTTTAGAAAAACCACCACGTAAAACCAATAAAGTTATAAGCCTACAATAAATAATGATAATATCGCCATCTACTGCCCGATTTGTAAGCCAAGTTATACATATCAATTGGTTAAGTCATATAGATTAAAATATATACTAGATGATTGGAATAGCACCCCCACTATATCATTTTACCATGTTACAGAATTAAAATTCCAGCGTAGGGGGACGAATGATACGTAATCCATGGACCTTATGCTGCCATTTTATTTTGTTTGATAACAATATAGGTTATGTGCAACAACCTTGTACATTTAAGCCATGAGTCAATTATTAAAAAAAAACATGTTACCGTAACATTTGTTAGATTAAAACGGTGTCAAATAATGATGCATACAAATAGAAAACTATTATAACACTATATGTTATTATATAACATTTTAAAATTTTTTTTTTATTTAAACTTTTGTTTTAAAAACTATTTTTGACACTTAGTTAAAAATAGTTGAATATACAATGAATATAATATAAGTGAAAAATAGTGAGTTATAAATGGAACAAAAAACTATTGCAAACAGAATAATTAAAATATCAATTTAAAGATACATTTAATTGTGAAGCTTATGTTATACTACACATTTACAATAATTAACTTCTAATTTCAGTTTATTGTTTGATGCTATAGCATTCACAGAGAAAATTAAATCTTTTAATACCTATCCCATAGAAAATTCTAAATACATGATAAATATATTATTATGTTTATATTGTAACTGGCTCTCGGATAAGCACCGTTGTCAACAGAAAGATGAATGTGTTCAATGGAGGTTCTCTATGTTGTTGCTGGATAGTAATCAATTATGTAACAGAAATGATAAAATTAAAATATATAGTTCAGGTTGTTGTACAATTTTAGTATAGCCGTATAAGTAATTTTTACCTATATATATCATAGTTTATTATTTTAATAATATGACTGCAGTGTTTGAAAAATTACTTTTTTCTTAGTGATTAAATCATACAGCTATATAGTTATAATTTTATATTAGATATCAGGATATTCAAATAATGATATTGAAGATATGGATTTAAATTATAGTTTTCTTTTAAATATTTTCCCGTCACAAACTAACTTTTTATAAAAATTTTCTACTGTAAAAAAAAAATTATTTACAGAACAATATTTTACGTTAATAAAATAGCATGGCTTGTCAAAACGCTATTCTAATATTGTCAATTGGTTCCAACATCTGAATTGAGGAAAAAGCTATGAGTATTGTTTAAGGCATTATCTCAGAAAGTAACTTAAATTACCAAATATGAATAATTGATTTAAACTTATTGTGTTAGAGTGGCTTATAAGTTTCGATGACTTAATGTACATGTGCGTACATGTATGCTAAATAAAAATAGCCACCACGTATATTGCACTACACACACACATATTATAAAGATAGAATTAAATAATATTTTCTGAATCTTGTTTGACTTGCTTTAAGATGATCTCTTCGTGTACACAAAGATATATATATACAATTTCAACAAAAGAAGGTTCCACGTAAGTAGGTTATTCAAAAATTCTCAAAAATATAAAAACAATTTTTTTTATAGTTATTTTATGTTCAAATTTGAACAAAATTACATATTAAATAACCAAGAATAACAGTAGTTTTAGTTATAACAGTAGAATATAACATGAGTACCTACTGAATCTTCGATTGACATTTCATCTTCAAGAACCCCTTAATCAATACCTTGTGATATTATTGTACTAGCCTATGTGATATTAGACATAATAAAATTAATGCAAAGGACACCTTTCATTGACAATATATTCAATTAGGTATGCTATTTGGAGCGTACAAAAATAATATTCTGTAAATGTTTATTACTATATATTATAATAAAAAGTAAGTACACAATATAATATTATATTATATCCCATGGTTACTTATGAGTATAATTAAATTCTATAATTGTTTGTTTAAATAAATAAAATTTCTAAAATTAAATTGTGTATCAACACCTTCGATTTTTTGGTAATAGTATGAACTATACTCATGAGGAACCTTGTATTAAATTTTCAATCGTTTGCTATAAAAAATGTATTTGACAATTTGAAGTTAATAAAAAAACAGAGTATTGTTTTACACTATTTTCACTTTTTTGTTGTTATAATTTAATGTCCATATGCATGTAGTCAGTTTATGTGACACAAAATTGACTGCGCATTCGGCCATAAGTTTCTTAAATTTTTTATTGAAAACATAAGTTTGTAATATCCTATTCTGAAGCAGATATTTTTTGAAGAATTTCGATGTCTAAAAATCAAACTATAAGTGAATAGTCATTTCAGTTTTAAAATAGGTCTGCCAATTTGTTTATCGGGCCACATTTTCCACCACCATGTTGGAGTTATTTCTAACCTTACTAGGGATGAAAAATACATCTGCAAAAAGCCTATAATAACAATAATAGAATCTTATACTATTAGTATTGTATTTTAAGTATTTTCATACTAGGCACCTAGGTAAAATTAAATTATTCGAATGATGGAAAATATAAACTAAATAATGATGACAAATAATTAACTCGTAGTTTTTTTTCTTAATTGTTAAAAAAAATAAAAATTGCCTCTAACTTAAAAATATAATCTTAAAAGTCCTAAAAGTTACCTAAAAACGAAAAAATGGAAAATTGAAATTAATTATATAGATCTGAAACACATTTTAGGCAAGAAAAACAAGGTTAATCATGTACCAAAAAATAAAAAGTCGTGTCAACATCTGTGCTTAGTCACTACTATTAACTAAGCTGGTAGGGCTAGTTGCTAGTAGGTATTAACCACTGTATTTTTCAGTATCCGAATTCTGGTGAACATTTAGTCTAGATGTTTTTATTAAAAAATTATAGGGAAAAAGTATGTAAATTGTTACGTATATAGGGAATATGTACCCAAGTTTTTGACCACATCTATTTGGTCTTTATATTATAACATTTGGTGTTATAAAAAAATCATGTTTGGGCAACTGCAGAAAATCTTAGAAAAAAATATTATAATGTTAAATCTTCGAACTTTAGATACCTATAAAAATAAAAACTATGAATTTCTAGTAGAAAAATATTTGAAATTTTCGTGATTTTTGACGACACGGCGACTTGAGTAGGCAATTTATGTGCATTGCTGTAGTGCAGTGGTTCCCTGCAACTGCAGATGGTCCAAGGACTTATCTCAAGTGGTCCGTGATGACAAAGAATGTGTGTAATGACTCTCAATTTTTCAATTTAAAAATCAAAGAATAAAAAAGCGCCAAATTGTATTTTATTGTAATTATGGTTTAGTGTATGTTATTTTTCCATTATACGTTAATCGTTAATGGTTAATGACTGGCAGTCTAATATACAGCGCAATCGATAATGATTTATACACGGTATATGTGAATTTTTATCACCTTTTCTTTTTTACTAAATTTGTCATTAAAATTTTAAAATTTTATCCACTATATAAACTGTATTTCTGATTTATATTATGTACATATAAAAAATAAATGGTATAGGCTATAGAAGTTTAGTGATAGCGGGTAAAATTTAAGTCGTAGTCCATCACGGTGTATACCTTTAACAGTAATCATGACAATACAAATAAATCATGGACCAATAAATAATCAGTGTTTCTTCCAAGATACACCTTTTTGCTTGTTAGACGTTTTTTGAGTAAATTTTAACCTAACCCAACTTATTATAATTGGTCAATGATAAGCACTAGAAACACAGAATATCTTATCATCGCTATCGACATTTACGCATTTCAATTTTTTTTTTCACAAACCACGAAGAATGAACACAAGCAATTTTTATTAATTAGTAATTAATAATTACGTATTTTGTTTTCTATTTCATACTTGAATACACCTATTAAAATTTAAATTTTTCAGAATTGTTGAGTACTGATCACAAAATAAAGTTTCGTGATAACATAATAAGTGTCTAAAAAATGCGTTGTTGTGTAGCTTCATGCAAGACTCATAAATCAACAATTATAAAAATAAGTTCATTTGGTATACCTACAACTGATACTTTAAGATCTGAATGGGAGAAAGTATTAGGTGTTCGTTTTAAAGCTAGTTCTAGAGTATGTCGTGACCATTTTAGAGTGGCAGATATAATTGATACCCGGGTGTGTGTCAAAGGAATAACCCAATACTCGGTAAATATTATAAGTCATATTCATCAACCCAATTGTCCAGTTATCTTATTGACTTATTATGGTTTTTAGATTAAATTAAAAAAACCCAAACTTCGCAAAGGTGCGATTCCTATCCCTATTCACACTACCTCATTTGTATCTCAAGTAATTATTAACTAAATAAATTTTAATACCAGAATAATACAGAATTGAAATTATTATAGAATTTTGAATCAAGTGTTGCACAAGTAAAAGTATCAAAGGAATATGAGGTATTAGTTTCAAACATTAACCATGACCATTGCTATTACTTAAGGAACGACAATACAACAGAAATCACATCAACATTAAATGATGATACATTATCTTCACTTGAAAAAATAAAGGTATATAATAGTTATATTATTTATAGTATTTATATTATTTTATATTATTATTATGTATAGTTACTTTATTTATTAAATATTATAGCTACCTAGCATACTAAACAAAATGTAACACATTAATTTTATAGGTACATCCTGTTTCATATTTCAAAGACATTATAAATCAAATAAATGTATTAAATATTCCTAAAAAATGGTGTTATGATATGTTTATAACCAACAATAGAAAAATGATAAGTTTTTATAAATTGGGACCATACAGAGATGATTTGATTAGAAGTGTAGAAAAACAATTAACTCTAAGTGAAGGTGAGTGTTTTTAGTTTACATTTTTTTAAACAATTAACATTTTTATTCAATATGAATTGAATTCATTATACTTGTAAAACTAAAACGGTTTTCAGATTTACAATTATTACTCTATATTTATAACAAGAAAATCAATACATCTGACATAGGATATACTTCTGAAGCGAATACTGTTAATACATATGACAAATTACTTAGTATACTTAAACAATTTGATGAAACTCTAGTATGTCAAGGTGTTTCACCCCCAAATCAATTGAAAGAAGTTAATTCTTCATATGGTTATGAATTTGTTGAATCCTATGGAATGTGGAGACATTTAAAATGCTGCGCAATACTAACAAAGGATAATAGCAAAAATAGGTAATTAATTTTAAGTTTAAATGGTATTATTTTCTATTATCTATACCTAACTATTTATAATTTTAAAATTTCAGGAATATTTGTCTATGGTGCAAAGGTTTGTATTATAAAATACAAAATACAAAGTTACGCTTGAAAAATAACCAAACAACCAAGATATACTTTTCACCAAATCAGCAAAAAAAATTAAAACAAATTAAAGCTCAAAAGATTTTAATGAGAAAAAAATACATCAGAGCAACAAAAAGAAATATTTTCCTACAAAATCAGTTACAAGAAATAAAAAGAAAAATTAAAGAATTCTCTCAATCAATCTAGACTTCAAAAGCTTTTAGATCAAGGCAGTTGAAAAATGTCAATGTATCAACTTGATCTGAAATATGAATCAGATGATTAATTCTGACCATCAGAGTGTGCTACAAACTTTAACCGTTACCCACACCAAAGTGCTACACATGGCCGTATTTGTGGTGGTGCTAATAAAGTATCGACTCATTTCGTAGCTACTTTTTGTGGGATGCGCTCCATATTTTCTTTGATATGGACTTTTATTTACATTTATTATTATTGTATGTTAATTTAACTTAAGAATCAATTATAAACTTTGTAATATATAAAATGTAATATAAATGTAAACATAAATTTTTATTATTAATTAAAAATTCAATTTTCAAAAATATTAAGATACATTTGTCAAAGAAGTATCAGGCATCGTATCAAAACAACTTCTATTGTGTTTGGCAACATCTTTGTACATTGCACAGTCAACATCAACATTATTGAACATTTTGAACCTAATAAAGTTTGATTTTATTTTGTAATACTATAACAATTGAGGAAATATATCTTAGATTTAAATATTTATCCTAAATTTCTTAAGGACCATATACAGATTTACAAAATGTGATAATAAATTGTATTAGTAATTTCAGTCTTACAAAATTGTATAAATGTTTTAAATGGTTTGAATGTCAATATAATAACTCATCATGATGAATTTTTCTCAAATTATGAACCAAACAAAATCATAAAATTATTTTTATGAAGAAAACCAAATGTAATGTTTTGATGATGTAGCAAGTAGGTATTGCAATTAACTCTGCAAGGGATCAGTCAATAATTCCTATTTGTTCAAAATATATTAGATTTATATTTAAGTTTTATTAATAACAGTTATAACTTATAACTAATAAAAAATACTTAAGGTATTAATTGTAATAGGGAAACAGTTTTAATACAATTTAAAAATAGTTAATACTGTCATTATTTTCTTATTTTATGACTAAATCTGTACCAATCTTAAGTTTATTTATAGGTTTAATTCTTAACTAAAAATGAAAAATTTGCATATAACCATTTTTAAATATTTTTTATTGGTTGAAGTGTGTCAGAAAATACTCATTATTTTTTTAGAGAATAGTCCAAATAATTTTAACTTTGCTTTTTTGACAAATAAGTTCAACCCGACGTTGTGTATTAGTTGATTTACCCCATTAGAAACCACATCATTGATAATTGTATTAATAACTTTCAAAAAACCAATAGCATTTATGACTGGCTGAGCAAGAACTATCAATATACTATAATTTACATTTAAAATCAAATAATGTCAAAAAATACAATGTTGTATTAAGAGGACACCACACCCGCATGTGTTGTCTCCGTCTTACAAACGTTTAACTCCGCATATTTACGCTCAGCAGTTCACTTTTATTCCGCTAGCTTACAATTTAGAGTGAATCGACCTATTATGAACCTTGATGAAGGAAGTTTTTTTTACGACAATTCAGTTTTTAAGTGAGTCATGTATGTATAATAAATTTAAATTAAAAATACTCATAACTTATGTAAAAACTGTACTAGTGTAAAAAAACTTTTGACAAAACACAGATAATGTTCTTCAATATAGTTTCATAATTGGTCGATTGACTCTAATTTTTAAGCTAACGGAATAAAACGTGAACTACTGAACGTAAATTTGCTATGTTACGCGTTTGTAAGACGAAGACAACACATGCAGGTGTGGCGACCTCTTAAGAAATAACTTACATGCTGTTAAACGTTGAACACAGACCATAGACTTACCGATACCTATTATCTAATCAAATTATTCTACTTTCTAAATAATGTACCTAAATTTTAGTTAGTACCTATGAAGACAGTTATAGATTTATAAAATAAATTTTAAATCATTTATTTTCATTGGCCAAAAAATGTTATGAACGTATAAAAAAAAAATATATTAGAGACTATTTGTTGTATTCCTTAATATTATTTTAAATAATAAGTATTTTTCACTCAGAATCACTAATGTTTATTTATATTTGGATTTCAATCAATCAATCAACAAACAAAGAAAACTTAACTGGTATATCAAAAAAAAAAATGTATAGCACAAAGTACCTTTCTTTATCCTAAGTAAATACTATTATTTTATCATTTAATTGTATAAGATATTGAATATTATATATTAGTCCAGCTTCAAGACTTTTAAACAAACCTTCAATGAACATTACAATATTCATGATCACAATATTTTGAAAAGGTTTGAGACATCTAATTCATTTGAATTTAAATTATTTGGTGTTGTAAATTAGTTCCACTTTTTATATCAACTGACATATTTTTGTTCTCAAATAATACAATAATTACGGCAGGGCTTACTCTAAGGTGTTATTCAAATTAAAAGTGCAGGTTATGTTTAAACTTTTTATAGTTCAAAAAAAAAACCAGGCTTTATATTTATGAGTTGATAACATATCTGTTTCGTACTCAAATACAATCTCACCATAAGTTAAGTTCTTTATATAAAAAAAGAGCCATGAAGCTGTAAAGCAGAAAATATTGTATTTTCTTCAAGAATTTTTAAAACAGTGATTTGCAGTCGATCAGAATCTTCTTTCAATTTATAAGCACTTTGTTATTTTGTCATCACATAGAAGTTATCCATAAATCTATTGCTAAAGACATAGTTGAAGACATTATTTTCACTTCTGTGAAAATTCTAAAATGTCTTTAGTACGAGCTCTGAATTATAAAAAATGTTATTTTGTAAAAAAAAGTTAAAAAAATAAATCAAAAGAAACTGTTATTTTTAAATATTTTCTAACATTAATTGTTCCTTAAAATATGTTTAAGGTACTATTTACTATTAAGTAATATAACAAATAAGTTATGTGTACATGAGGCGATTTACTGAGGTGTCTACACTTTTTATTTTGAATTTGTTTAACTTAGTACTACTTTGGTTCATACAAATTAAATTTTAAATAAGTAGTTGATTAGTTAAAACTGTTTTAATTTAGATGAGCTGAATAGAATACCTCATAAAATGTTTGTCCACTGCAATTTCTATATATATATATAGACAAATTTAGATTAGTGAGATCAGATATATATTATATAATACAGAAACGATGATACTAACAAATACTTATATAATGTAAGCATATTGTATTTGTATACTTATTCTCTTTTCCCTAATTTTCTTATATAGGTAGGTACATATTTTATAACTAGGTATGTAGTTTGTATGAAATAATTATGAGTTCACTCTAAAAACAATAGCCTTGTGTTTGATTCTTAAACAATGTTTAAATTGTAGTATGGCTGGTCGTTCTTGAGGTTAGGTTACATAAGACATGCATCTAAAAACTGGAACAGCCAAATAATCGAAAAAGAAACCTGTACTAATCAATTACAAGATGGAATTACTAAAACAGTAATAACTATGAAAGATGGAAAAAAATGCATAGAAACAATCACAAATAATTCAAAAACTGGAGAAAAAATTGAAAATTGAAAATTATCCAACTCGGACCAAAGTAATTCTGTAATACAACTCTATCTCATCTAGTTATACGTAACTAATTAATTTAACTTTCTTTTCTATTTTTCTTATTGAAATATAGAGGAATTGAATTAAAAAATCAATTTCCAAAATTCTAATAGCGTAAATACATTTGTGAATGGATAGACACAAAAATCTAGTCATAATATTATAATATTATAAAAACACTATAAGGCTACTCATACATTGTTACAAAATCATTATAAAATATAAAAAAGTGGGTATGTGCATGGCGCTTGGCTGTATAGTAGGTTACAAGTAATATATGGTGTTATATTTGAATTCAATGATATAAAATCATTATAAACGATAAATGGTTCTGACCGAACATGGATTGTCAGCCTATAATTTTACTACTAAGTATATTTGATGATATTGTGATTTAATTTATTTATTTTACTATTAGGCACAACGTAGGTTAAATTAATTTTTGCTAGAAAAATGACATTTAAAAATGTCATTATGTGTATAAAATATAATAATGTTCATTAAAAGTCTCATATACATCTACAAATAATATTTTTAAATTACAACAAAATAACTGAAATCATTATTCTTGGTTTTAATATGTAATTTTGTCAAATTTGAATTTAAAATATCTGTAAAAAATAACTGAGCTTATATATTTTTTAGACTTTTTGGGTTACATACGCATTTAAAGTTCAAAATTTGTCAATATTTATCAAAAATTGATAAGGTACAAATTATTTTCTGTTTAATCATAAAATGTTAAATTATTATAGCTAAGGACTGTAAACTCAAAACAAATTTCCACGTAAGTAGTTAATTCTGTAACCAAAATATCAAAGAATCAGTTTTTTTACAGTTATTTTAAGCTAAAATTTGGACAAAAATATTTATTAAAACCAAGAATAACGATTTTGTTATTTTGTTGTAATTTAAAAATATTATTCGTATTATTATATTTTATACATTAACACGGTGATATTTTCAAATGCAATTTTTTTGAATAAAATAAATTTAACCTCCTATGGCACTTATGTCTATAATAATAAAATTAATTACATTAATCACACAATAATATCATAAAATATACCTACTTATTTGGTAATATTATAGGCTGATAGACCGTCTTCCATCAGAATCGATTTTCTTTTACAATGATGGTATATCATTGAATTCAAATTTGAAATATACATTAAAGTGACTCTAGATACCCAATGCACAGCAGAACGTTAGGTACCCACTTTTTTAATTGAACTTTTGAGCTTGAAGCACTTCTTAAAAATGAATTAACACTTGATTTTATTGTTTTTTTCTTGGAGTCCTAATATACTACGCCATCCTAGCAATAATTGTAATGGTTGATCCAATCTTTGTAATCACTCTAAAATTAAAATATAAAATCACTTATTATTTGTTTAATATTTATTTTTATTAATTTTAACAGGCTTCACATGTTCAAGTTCATATGTAGTGAACGATACGTGAATGTGAACGACGTTTATATATTTAATGAATTTGAACGATTTTTAGACGTTCAAATTTATTTAATATTTAATAAATATTGATTGATAATACTATTATAATTTGAGCCCGGAATTATGTTCTTTAAAAATATCTAAAATAAAATGCTAATATTCTCTTAAAAAGTTGAAAATATTCTTCCAATATTCTTTAAAAATCATAATAAAATATGCCAAAAATATGCTTTTTTATTAATATAGGTATTCTCAATATGCAACAAAATTAAGCTAATAATAAAAAAGGGGATCAAGTGGATGTCGCTCTGCTGGACAGTAGGTTACAAGTAGATCACTGTATGATGGTATTAAATTTGATATTACTGTACCTATACGAAAAACGATTTTAAGCTGAGACGGTATGTCAGTCTAGGATATTTTAAATTATATTGACATTGTTATTTTACGGTAGCTGCTAAGTTGGATTAATATTATTCATATTATTTAATTATTAACCTAAAATTATCAGTGATGCTAGAAAAAATTATAATATATACGTCTTTTACTCGTTAAAATTGATTTTAATATGTAATTTCGTCCTTATTTTAATTTAAAATGTCTGTAAAAAGTAACTGTGTTTATATATGTTTTAGATTTTTTGTTTACAGTATGTACTATTTATTAGAATCTTTATTTTAAATTTTCAGTCCTTAGTTATAAAAACTGACCATTTTATGATTATTTAATTACAATGATTGATAATTTTCGAGATTTTGATGAATTTTGTCAAAAATTTGAATTTGAAATGCTCATAAAAATTTATTATGACTTGCTTATAAATATTTTTTTATTGATAAAATTAGGCAAACTTATGAGGATCTTGTATTACATTTTCAAACCTTAGATTTAAAATAAAATTTTTATGATTTTCTAACTCAAAATAAATTGCACATTTTCGTCATTTTTACGTATTTTGTCAAAATTTGACTTTGATTACCTATAAATAAAAATTGTGACTACGGATTTTTAATATTTTTCATTTGCCTTTGAAACTATATATTAGAAACCTACTATTAAATTTTCAAGATTTTTTTCCCAACGAATAAAATTTAATTGACATATATGGAAAAAAAACTTAAAAATGTCCGTTATCAGCTCAAAATAAGTCAGAATATTTTGAAAATGCTATGGTATGTAGAAAATGCTTATATAAACTTTCAGTCAAAATTTTATGTATCCATACTGTCATTTCTATTAGAGTTATACCAAAATCCAAAGTCGATTTTGGTTTTCTGTAAAAATTCCCGTTTTTTCCTTAATTTTTCATTCGTTTTTCATGGCACTTTTGAAAAGTACTGGGAAATTTTAACTTTTGACCCCCCAAAAGGGTTGACAGACACAAATATAAAAAAAAATGCACTAAAAGTGCGTTCGACGTCAATTGAAGTGACAGTAGCATATTGCAAATCAGTTATTATAGCTGGTGAAAAATTATCTATAAGTTGTAGGTACATGAAGTACCCTTTTAGTATCCCTTTTAGTATTCCCTTTTAAAACTTAAGCTACGTTTTTTAAAATGATGAGTGAAATATCAAACATCTATACAAATTAATCGATATATTCTCTATAATATTCTTTATTATACGAAATATTCTTTTATCTTGAAATATTCTCAAATATGCAAAAAAACTTTTGGCATTAATACACCTGTTTCATGATTCGTAAAGATTTCGAACCCCCGTCTGACTGCATAGACTCAAAAAAAAATATAGAAAAGAGTATAATTCTGGGCTCTAATTATAATATATAATTTTTTCAAGTATTTTTGATCTAACAACTACTACTCTCAATCTAATATTGACTAAATGAGAGCTATTTAAAATTTAAAAACATTATTAAAAAAAAAAATTTATAGTATTGACAATTTATCGAGTAACCTATGTTTGTGATTTTTGTAAATTTAATTGTAAATAAAAATTGTGTAGTAGAGTTTAAAATAATAAAATTAAAATGAATAAATAAATGTCAACAAAATAATTTATTTTTTTAAATTTTAAATAGCTCTCATTCAGTCAATATTGGATTGAGAGTAGTGGTTGTTAGAACAAAATTACTTGAAAAAAATCCATTAATCTGAAAATGTATTCAAAATTGGGGTTGCCATTTAAAAAAAGTGAAGTTGTGTTGCGCATTCTCAAAATACGTGAGTAAAAAAAGTTGTAAATCATTGAAATCAAAGATCCAATAGTCTAATTTAATGTTCCAAAAACAGAATTGAAAAATATATACAGAGTAATGAGTGGTCAAGTGTACCCTGTTTCCGCGGACATACGGTATAATTTATTATGAATCATAAAAATAAAATACGTGAAATTCCAGTGGGCAGCCGCTGAACATAAAACAATATTAATATTATAATTTCTACGATTTTGTATTAGTTTTAAAAAAATACCTAATAATTAAATGAAAGAAATTAAATGAATGGCTAAATGAACGCATTCATATTCTTTGAATGTATTCATTTGAAAAAAAATATGAACGTGAACGTGAACGAGTTTCTTTTTTAAACATTGCATGTGAACGTGAACCAATTCAATTTTTTAGTGATAGTTCTAAACAATGGATAGTGGATATATGATATATGATGAAATACAGTTGACAATGAATACAAGAACGGACAAACATGAAATATGATATAATAAACATTAACTCTATAAAATATCACTTTATAAAAAGTAATAAGTAATAACAATGTAAATACTTAATTAATATTACAGTCGATAGAACACAATCTATGTGCGATGTGTTAATGAATGTTTTTTACCAAATCTGAAACGAAATTGTTTTTGGTTAAAATACGTAAAATACTCATAGTTTTATTTAAAACTAAAATCTAAAAAAAATAATATGTGGTTCACTAGATAATAATCTTACTTTTAAATTATATAAGATATAAAATTCACTCTAATAAATTTAAAAAAATGTGATAAACATGTTGACATATTCACACTATTAGCTATTAAGAGGTGAACTTGGTGATAAGAATATTATCTGTGTTTGTATGTTGGTATTTTACGATAGTTCAATCTTTAAGTTAGTTATGATTATAATTAATTTACGCTATATTATATACGCATAACTTGCTAAAAAATTGAACTATTGTGAAAAACCAACATACAAAATATACAGATAATGTTCTTACCATAATAGGTCGATTTAATTAAATTTTTAAAGTAACGAAGCTATACGTGATCTGCTGAGCGTAAATTTACTATGTTACGCACTTGTTAGACGGAGACAACAAATGCCAGTGTTATGTACTCTTAAATTGGTATTACATAAATATATATTTCTGAAATTTTATCAGGATTTTATTTTTTAATCTTAGGTATTAGATATGTGGGCCCATAGGCGTGCCTAGGATCAAAATGTAGGACAGGCCCGGTTATAATTATTTTAATTTATATATGTACAGTTAATTATGTAAAATATATTAATAATAACCATTTGAAAACAGGGTAGGCCCGGGCCTACCAGGCCTACCTGCTGGGCACGCCACATAATGTGGCACTTTTTTGAAATTTAAAATTTAAACCCTTGGAAAATATGACACATGATTATATAGGTAATATTCGACAATAATAACTATATAACTATTTATTATTTGATTGTATGAATTGTAATTATCAACATAAATCTGTGGGTAAAATTTTTTTATTTATTGACAATGTTTGCTAGAAACCATGTGATTTATCGTAACTATTATCTATTAAATATATATTTCATATACATATATATGTATGAATAAAATAAAGGTTAGTTGTATTTACCTTATCCCATTACATATTTACAGACCAAAACTGAGCACCGACTTAATGTCGGATTAGTTGAAAATCTACATCTTATTGATTGAATAGGTATAGACGTAAGGAAAAAACATTTAAGAAGACGAATGTATTACAACAAAGGTCTTAATTTCTTTGGCACACAGACTCTACAATAAATAAAAACCACTGGGTATACCAATTTAAGCAATTAGTGGTTGTATATATGGATTTCCAAGATTTGTAATATGGATGGAAATACTCCCATCTTGCAATGATCCAAAAATAATTAGTTTTCTTTTTTAATGCTTTTTGGGAGTTGTGTGGGTGTCCTAAAACAATTTGAGTTAATGATGGAACTGAAAATAGACATATAGAGAAAATTTAGAAGTATGTGAGGAAGAATGTTTTTTTAATACGCACACAACATTTGATGAAACATTGAATGAGGTTTGTCAAATTATAATTATTAAAGAAAATCTCAATGTGACAAATGATCCTTATAAATTAATTAATATTTATGTTGAACTCAGAAATACAATACTAATTAATGTCAGTAGAAAATAGACAAAATCAATAAAATCATTTTTATATAATTTATCTATTATAAAAAAATCAATAGTATTGGCTGTTGTACAAATATACTAAAATATTAAAATATAAAATAGTTAATATACATTCTTAATATTTGTTTGTATAAAAATGTAGATAATTGTAATTTGTTGTTAAATACTGTCCATTACCCAAGTATTTGACTGGAGCAAATTATTCTTTTTTTATTCTAAATTGGATAAAACTTTTATACTCAGTTGGGAGTTCTATACTACAAGAACAAGTATGTGCAATAGGAGTTTTCATTAATCCAGTTGTGTTAATAAACTGTATTTTTATTTTAGTGTCAGTGATCGTATCGGCACCAGTGCAAAATCTAAGAAAATTAATAACATTATCTTCTTTAGTTTCTTTAAGATACTTTTAAAAAAAAATTAATGTTGTTCTTTGAGTAATTTCTAAATCAGAATCTTCAAATTGTATTAATTTAATACATTTTGAGAACTTGCATTCATATTACTATATACATTATTTAAAGTTTCAAAAGAAATAGGTTGTTCCCATGCTGCTTCTTTTAATTCTTCTACAAAACAATTAACTATAAACATTGGCTTTTGAATAAGTTCTTTGTGTGCAATTTCTTCCAATATTGTTTTAAAGTTATTTTTATTTTCAATATTTCTACACCTTAAATCCCTTGTAATATCTATTACTTCATCTGTATCGACATTTTCAAAATCTTTTAAAGCACTTGATAAAATATGCTTATCAGCTTCACATTTTGTTTGTAAAAATACTTCGATTAAGTCAGATTCAGTATGTCCAAATAATACTTGTTCAAAAAACGATGGTACAAGTTTTACTGGAAAATATTTTACTTTTTTCCATCCTATGTAAAATATTTTTGCAATTGTTCTCCACTGAAGACTTTTAAAATCATTCCGCAAACAAGGTACTTTCAAAGTAGTTCCTTCAGTTGAAGTTTCATAAAAACTACTCCAAAATTCACTAAGAGCTTCTTTTAATACACCATCTGCATCAATAGCGTTTTCAGGTAGCCCGTTAGGTAATATGAGTTCAATAGTGATAGAGTCACAGGTCTTATCAATATTTTCAATTGCGTCCAATAACTCATGAAAAATTCTTCCACGATGAAGGATTAAGTGGTTATGATTTTGAAAGTTACCAATATCAGGAAAATTATTTGTAGGTACATTTTCAATAGTTGTGATGACATGAGCTGAAGGATACTTTGAATTGTCTGTAACACTAGTTGTTATTCTATTACTGATGTTACTTGATAAAAACAATTCACTTTCAGATGTGACAGTAGCAGGTGCATTGAAATTATAATTATGATTCAGTGGTTTAAGGTGTTTTATAGAACCAAATGCTTCAAACCAAGATAGAAGTACCCCATCCTGTTTATGATCAACTAATGGTGGTGTAGTGGAAGTCAAAGTAGTACATTTATTATTTTGAGATGGATATTCTTCTACAATATTTGTTATTGTTGAAAAGTTTTCATGATCAATAATTTGAATTGGATCTGGAGTAATGGAATTAGAGTCACTATTATCACAGCGTTCAGGAGGACACTTCTGTTTTGTCGCCAAGTAGAACCTCGCTGTTTTTAATCCTGTTAATTTAAAATTTTTATAAAAATCTGTTAAATTTTTCAAATATAATATTATTTACCCGTTTGTTGTAACATTTCTGAAATATTTATATCTTCCATGAATGGATTTCGATGAAAATCAAGTAAATCAGTTTCAAAATCACATATAGAACCTTTAATTGACTGACCGTTGGGAAAAAATATATTTATTGCAGCAGCAATAATATTTTTTTTAGTAGATTTCTTTAGCATTGTTATATTTTTACAACCTCCTCCATCTTTTTTACGAACCTGAAACATAAGATTGGTTAAAAATTAATTTAGTTTTGTCAAATTTTAAGTAAATTAAAAAAAAGCT
The DNA here is from genome assembly GCA_027563435.1 of Nasonovia ribisnigri. Taxonomy (NCBI): domain Eukaryota; kingdom Metazoa; phylum Arthropoda; class Insecta; order Hemiptera; family Aphididae; genus Nasonovia; species Nasonovia ribisnigri. Next base: position 1,732 of record JANEHU010000299.1, on the reverse strand, counting down.
ATTTTGTAATATTATGTTACTTTCACAAATCTATACATTTTATACAGTGTATAATAGGAAGACTTTGCAAATGATATAACCTTTGTTCTAATAAATATCAAAAATAAAAATGTTTAATCTTATAACAATTTTTTTTTTTAAATTAAAAATAATCAATTTGTAAATCTGTTTTCTAGACAAATGTTGAGTGTAAGAACACTTATTTAAATCATGTAGTTAATATAAATTTTTATTTGAATAAAATACATAGAAATAGTACTTAAGAAAGTATAGTATGTAACTATGTAAATATGTTCCAATATATCTGAGTGATCTGAGTAGTTAATAAATAATATTATTAAGTTAAGATGATGTCAGCGCACTGTTTGTTTTCTCTCTCTGGCTCACGCGCAACATAGACAAAACGCATTTACGCAGGATAATCTTTTCTATGATTTTAAATAATCTTAGAGTTTAAACACCCATTACAAAAAAGATAAAGAATAATATTTTTGAGGGAATGACATATCGATTTGTCTATATATGGTCTCAAAACAATTTAAATTTACAACATAATTTTGTTTGTTTTGAAAGTCAAATAACGATAAAATATAAAATCGATATATCATTGCCTCATAAATATTATTATCTATCTTTTTTGTAATGGGTGATTTAACTCTATCATTACTAAAAAACATAGAAAAAATGATTCAGTGTAAATGCATTTTGTTTATGTTGCGCGTGGGCCAGAGAGAGAAAATAAATAGTGCGCTGACATCCTCATAAAGACTACTAGAAATGGTAAAAATAAAAAAAAAAAATAAGAAAGGTGAACATAATATACTCTTGTAGCTAACTTGCACCAAACCATACTTACTTGTTTATATCTGCACACATTAAAATCAAAATGCATCCAACCAATATCAATACACTTCACTATTTTTGATGCACGAGTATTATTTTTTAGATGAAGGCTGTAAATAGTTAAACATAATGAATATTTAAGTTATAGAACAAATGTTAGGATTTTTAATAAATCATATTTAGGAGTTAAATGTTAAACTACTCTACATCTCAGGCTTTGTTCAAGTATAATAGTTTGGTTCAGTAATTTTGTGTATCTAATTTTAGCTGGAATTAGCTGACCTTAGTAAGTACCTATTGTTTACCATTTTTCAAATAATAAACTATATACCTAATATTGTTATCAACATTTAGTTTAAGAGCCCAACACCTTTAATACAATCAGCAACTTTTAGAAGGCAGGCAAAATTTGTAAGTAACCACTTATAATTAGTAGATATTATATATTAATTTTCAAATTTGATAAGTTAAGATAAATTAAACTAAATTCAATGATGCTTAGTAATTTAATACATTAGATAATATGGGATTACAGATAAATTTAAGCATATAAACATATAATTTTAGTGTTATTATTATAATTTATAGCAAACAAAATAACTAGAATATAATATGTACCATTTACTTACTTATTATTTTTATTTTTTGTAGGTAATTTCTCATTAATATATGATTGACGTTTACGACAGGTAGTTTTTCTAACAAAATCTAAAACTGCCAATCGATCACTATAATGTGGAAGTAATTTTAAAAGCATCTGATCATTAATATCCATTAACGCCAGGATACTCTTATAAATCTGAAATATAAAATAATGTTCCTGATAATTAATATATTCTAAAGAGTTAGGTACCTAGGAACTCAGTTTTTTTTTTTTTCTGCACAATTT
>JANEHU010000297.1:0-386575 GCA_027563435.1 Nasonovia ribisnigri | reverse complement strand
GGCTCTGGTGACTAACATTGTATCGTCCGCGAATCCCAGCAGCTTGACTCCACTGGGCAGCTCAGTCTTCATGACGGCATCAAACGTGGCGTTCCATAGGAGGGGGCCTACGACGGAACCCTGGGGCACGCCTCCGGAAATCTCAATCTCCAGTGTACCGCTATCCACACAGTTTGCGTACACCGTACCCGTTCTCAGGGAGAAGTACGACCGGAACATGTTCTGCAGGTACTGCGGGACCCTCCAGCCCTGCAGGGCATCTAAGATGTCCGACCACCTAATGGAGTTGAACGCATTCCTGACATCTATACTAACGGCTAGGCAATAATTGCCTCCGTTGACTCCTTCCAAGATGTTGGCCTGTAAATCACGTACAGCATCGTCCGTGGATTTCCCCTTCCTGAAGCCGAACTGGTTGGCCGAGAGCCCGCCGCCGTCCGACATGTGGTCCTCCAGTCTTCGCGCGAGCAGAAACTCGAGGACCTTGCCGACATCGTTCAACAGGCAGAGAGGCCTGTAGGAAGAGGGCACACCATCTGGCTTGTTCAGTTTCTTCAACAGTACCACTCTGGAAGTTTTCCATTCAGCAGGGAAGGTCCCACTGCGGAGGCAGCTGTTATATAAGTCCAGGAGGACGTTCGGGTGCGCCTTGTGCATCGCCCGGAGTATCTTGCCGGTGAGCCCGTCCGGTCCTGGGGCTTTATTCTTGCTGCCTGCCCTCTCGACCGCAGAGTCCACTTCCGAAGCCGTGAACGGGACTATTGGATCCGCAGGGACCAGCGGGCCGTCCGTCCTCGCTTGGTGTTTCGGGAACAGGTTTTCGACGACTGACTGCAGCGTCGCATATTCCATCGAGGCCGTAGGTGGAGGACCTCTCAGCTGTCGCATCACCAGCTTGTACGGCTTACCGAACGGATCGGCGTCGACTGAAGAAATTAACTCTTTCCAGCACGTCCTCTTGCTGCGCAGGATGGCGATCTTCAGCTGTCTCTTGGCTTCACGGTATGCACCGTTGGTCAGGGCGAGCTCTGCGTCTGCCCGTTCTTCGTCGAATCCGTGGGTCTGGCGGCGTCGTAGTCTTGACACCCGGGAGACCATCCTAGTCATCCGGCGTTTGGTCCTAGTGCAATCAGCGCGGAGAGCCTCGATGTCTGCGTTCCACCAGTGAGCGGGAGGCTTCCTCGGGTTAGGCGCCCGACGGGCGGGGAAGGCAAAGTCACAGGCAGCTGTGACCCACGACCGAAGTGCGGAGGCCCCGCGCTCAGGGTCTTGCCAGTCCTGGAGGCCGCCTTGACTGAGCCACTCGGTCAGAATCAGCCCAGCTAGGAAGGTGTCGTTGGCGACACCACCCGCGGTGTTCCAGGCGCGTGGGGCGACAGTTGACGCGGGAGTGAATCCGTCTCGGTCGCGTCCGGGAGTCAGGGAGAACCTGATGTAATGGTGGTCGCTGTTGTTGAACACCGACTCCAGTACCCTCCAGTCTGTGATGCGAGCTGCCAGGGAGTCGCAGGACAGGGTGACGTCGACGATGGATCCGGCGCCTCTCGAGAAGGTTGGGGTGGAACCCGAGTTCACGATGACCAGGCCGAGGGACTCGATCAGCAGCTCCAGTTCCTCACCTCTCCTATTATCGACCCAGTCACCCCACGCGGCAGATCTCGCGTTGAGATCCCCGGTGACGAGGACGGGGACTTCCTGTTGAACGGTCCTAATGCTGTCCTCGAGACGGCGGAGCAAGTCCTGAAAATCTTCGATGGGCCTGTTGGGCGACGCGTAGCAGCTGTACACCTGGACGCCGTTAAGCCGCGCTGAAACAAACTCGGGATCACTGATGACATTGGCCACCATTACTCCCGAGTTCGCGACATAGATTGCCGCCTTTCGTTGTCCGGCGCTCACGTGCCAGGCACTGGATGCGGGATCCGCCTTGTAGGGGTCGCTTATAAGGGCGACATCGACTCTTTCCTCAGCCATGTACTGCGCGACGAGGTCTTGCGCCACGCGACAATGGTTGAGGTTGCATTGCACGAAGTCGAGTCCCATCACACCGCTCTACTTGCATCTGCAGGCGCCTCACAACTTAAGGTTGGGGGCTGCGGCTGTTGCTGCTGTTGCGTCTGCTTCTGAAGGGCACAGTCCTTCACCAGGTGGTCATCCTTCTCGCATCTATGACAGCGGCGGGGTTTGGCCTCGTTACGACACTCGGCAGCCAGGTGTCCTTTACCTTGGCAGCGGAAGCAGGTAGGTTGGCTGTTGACCAGCAGCTTGACTCTGCACTTGGTCCACTCCACGGTGACCGCTTTCTTCTCTGCCAGCGTGATGGCGTCCTTGAGCGGCAGGTGAAGGCTCGCGACGAACTCCCCTCTACCACCGGAGTTCTTGCGGATGGTCACACCCTCGGAGGTGACTCCAGTGACTCCCGCCTGCGTGACGCCGGCGACAACGTCCTCTGCCTCTGCCCATTCCGGAACCCCCAGCAGTAGGACGGGCGTACGGGGCTCAGGTAATCTGACCCTGGCCGCGACTCCCACCACCTCCCGGATCTTCCCGGCTAGCAGCGTGGCTTTTTCGTTCCCCTCGACCTCAAGGAGAATACCTCCGGCTCTGGTCTTCCTTGTCGTCAGGACCTTGACGCCAAGGGACTGAAGGTTGATCGAGCCCGATATCTTTTTCATCACGGAGGCTAGAGAGCCTCCTTCAGCCGGGCGGTCGATGGTGACCGCCATGGACCGCGGAGCCCGCTTCCGCAGGAGGGCCACTTGGTCGGTGGCCGAACGTGGATGTTGGGACGGCTTCGGTGGCTTCCTTCTCCTAGCAACCTCGCTCCAGGTCTGCTGCTGCGGTGGCTGCTGCTGTTGTGGCTGCTGCTGGTGCTCCTCTTGTTTGTGAGCCCGGTCGTGTCGCTTCTCAGGTGGCGGCTGTCGCCGCTGTTTGTCCGTAGAGGAAACGTCTTGCTTGCTCTGTCCCCCAGCCCTCCGGCGTCTTTGCTTTCGAGGAGGAACAGGAGCTCGTTGTTCCGGTTTATGACTGCTCGCTGGAGGGTCCCAGGCTGGGGATTGTGTCCCCACGCATATGCCTTTACTCGGGTTAACCCCGATCGAAACGGTCTGGGTTGAGGCTTCAACTGTTTCGCAGCTGGGGATGTGTCTGCCTTGGTACTGTTGCGCTCCTTGCATTACTGCAGACATAGCGTTAGTCGCTCTTACGACCTCTTCCCTACTTTTGGATACACCAACCGCTACTTTGAGGACCTCCTCTATGGCCATCTTCACCTCGGGACTCCTTACCTTGGCGGACCATTTTTCTAGTATGTCAGCCTTGGTCATCAACAGCTTGATGCCCGAGTCGTTGGATCTCAAGCAACTCTTCAGGCTCCTCCATGTCTTTGCGATGACATCTCCGCTGCCTGCCTCAGCACTAGTAGTTGATAGAGTGGCGAGGGCCTGGCTGGCCACCCCCGCACCCTCACGGTCGTTGGATGACGACCTTGGTGAGCCCGCTACTTGGGAACCGGTGTAAACACCGGACCCACTCACCACTGCCGACCCCTGGGGTTCCGAGGCCCCTGGGGTGGTAACAATATTTTGTTCGAAGACTTCCATATTGTGTTTTTTGAAGGGTTTTCTCCCTTGCGTTTTAACCCTACCACCAGGGAGATTTGGGATCAGTGTTGCTTTCACCTAGGACGGCTGTCTGTTGAGACTAAAGAGCCCGCCCTGCCCTTGGGAACCTCTTAGTTGTCTCTCTCGTACGCGACCTTCCGGTATGGGTAACCCTGCCGGCGTAGCTCGCGGAGTCGACGAAAGACGTGAGCCCCCCCACCGCGTCAAGGTGGGTCCCGTCGGGGGGGAACCTAACCTAACCTAACCTAACCTAACCTAACCTAACCTAACCTAACCTACCTAACCTAACCTAACCTAACCTAACCTAACCTAACCTAACCTAACCTAACCTAACCTAACCTAACCTCTTTTTTTTTACACGGTATCGTAGAGGGGCCGGAGACACCCTAGGGCATTTCGTCAGCTCCCCCCACATCGTTTATTAAACAAAATTACAATTATGTACTTATATACTAAAGACAATCTTTCACGATGCAAAAGACAGTCTTTTACATTTTATTAGATGGCCCTACACCATCTAGAAAACGGCCTTCGGCCCACATTAAAGCGTTCTTAACTAGCAGTTATTACTCTTGGCGCTGCCTTTCCCTTTCCTCAGCTTCCCTCTTTGTCAGAACCTCCTTCACGAACTGCTCCACCGCCATCCAATTACTCCTTGACTCCATCATCTTCCCCACTACGGTCTCAGGAGTGAATGGGCCGTTGAGTGCAGTTTTCAGCTCCATTCTCCGGCGCCACCACCTGTCGCACAGGAAAAACGCGTGCTCCGCGTCGTCCACCGGCGCTAGGCAGTCCACACAGCTGGGGCTGTCCAGCTTGCGGATCCGGTGAAGGTATTGACCGAAACATCCGTGTCCCGACAGGAACTGTGTCAGGTGGAAGCTCGTCACCAGCCCATGGCTCCTGGCGCACCAGGGACGAACGTCCGGGATCAGCCGCCTGGTCCAGACCCCAGATTCTTCCGTCAACCATCTCTCCTGCCATTTCTCGATGGTGTTGATTCGCAGATCGTTGTCTGCCGTGGGTGCCGCGTAGGCCCGTCTCTGATCGAACGCTGTCTCTCTCTCCTTCGCCAAGAGGTCAGCAGGTGGCGTTGATGCTATTACGTTTGTGGCCGCCTCGGAGACGGTGCGGTATGCGCAGACGCACCGGAGAAGGACTTTCCTTTGGGCCCTGTTCAGGATCCGAACGCTTCCCGGCACGAGGTCCAGCGTATATGCCCAGCTAGGGGCCCCGTACAGGAGCACAGAGTGCACCACTGAAGACAGTAGCCGCCGTCGATCCTCTCTGGGTCCACCAACGTTCGGCATGATTCTCGCCAGCTGGTTGCCGATCCCCGCTGCTCTGGCTGCCGCTTTCTTGATCTGGCCCTTGAACAGCATCGACTTGTCCACCACCATCCCGAGATAGTTCATCTCGGTCGAGAGCCGAACGTCGTCGCCGCACAGTTTAATCGCGGGCTGAGTGTATTTGTATTTATATGTAAAGAGGACGGCTTCTGTCTTCTCAACTGCGATTTGTAGGCCGAGGTCGGTTAGCCGCTGCTCCACCAAGGACAATGCCTCATTTGTCACGGCTTCCAGCTCCTGAGTCGACTTGGCTCTGGTGACCAACATTGTATCGTCCGCGAATCCCAGCAGCTTGACTCCACTGGGCAGCTCAGTCCTCATGACGGCATCAAACGTGGCGTTCCATAGGAGGGGGCCTACGACGGAACCCTGGGGCACGCCTCCGGAAATCTCAATCTCCAGTGTACCGCTATCCACACAGTTTGCGTACACCGTACCCGTTCTCAGGGAGAAGTACGACCGGAACATGTTCTGCAGGTACTGCGGGACCCTCCAGCCCTGCAGGGCATCTAAGATGTCCGACCACCTAATGGAGTTGAACGCATTCCTGACATCTATACTAACGGCTAGGCAATAATTGCCTCCGTTGACTCCTTCCAAGATGTTGGCCTGTAAATCACGTACAGCATCGTCCGTGGATTTCCCCTTCCTGAAGCCGAACTGGTTGGCCGAGAGCCCGCCGCCGTCCGACATGTGGTCCTCCAGTCTTCGCGCGAGCAGAAACTCGAGGACCTTGCCGACATCGTTCAACAGGCAGAGAGGCCTGTAGGAAGAGGGCACACCATCTGGCTTGTTCAGTTTCTTCAACAGTACCACTCTGGAAGTTTTCCATTCAGCAGGGAAGGTCCCACTGCGGAGGCAGCTGTTATATAAGTCCAGGAGGACGTTCGGGTGCGCCTTGTGCATCGCCCGGAGTATCTTGCCGGTGAGCCCGTCCGGTCCTGGGGCTTTATTCTTGCTGCCTGCCCTCTCGACCGCAGAGTCCACTTCCGAAGCCGTGAACGGGACTATTGGATCCGCAGGGACCAGCGGGCCGTCCGTCCTCGCTTGGTGTTTCGGGAACAGGTTTTCGACGACTGACTGCAGCGTCGCATATTCCATCGAGGCCGTAGGTGGAGGACCTCTCAGCTGGCGCATCACCAGCTTGTACGGCTTACCGAACGGATCGGCGTCGACTGAGGAAATTAACTCTTTCCAGCACGTCCTCTTGCTGCGCAGGATGGCGATCTTCAGCTGTCTCTTGGCTTCACGGTATGCACCGTTGGTCAGGGCGAGCTCTGCGTCTGCCCGTTCTTCGTCGAATCCGTGGGTCTGGCGGCGTCGTAGTCTTGACACCCGGGAGACCATCCTAGTCATCCGGCGTTTGGTCCTAGTGCAATCAGCGCGGAGAGCCTCGATGTCTGCGTTCCACCAGTGAGCGGGAGGCTTCCTCGGGTTAGGCGCCCGACGGGCGGGGAAGGCAAAGTCACAGGCAGCTGTGACCCACGACCGAAGTGCGGAGGCCCCGCGCTCAGGGTCTTGCCAGTCCTGGAGGCCGCCTTGACTGAGCCACTCGGTCAGAATCAGCCCAGCTAGGAAGGTGTCGTTGGCGACACCACCCGCGGTGTTCCAGGCGCGTGGGGCGACAGTTGACGCGGGAGTGAATCCGTCTCGGTCGCGTCCGGGAGTCAGGGAGAACCTGATGTAATGGTGGTCGCTGTTGTTGAACACCGACTCCAGTACCCTCCAGTCTGTGATGCGAGCTGCCAGGGAGTCGCAGGACAGGGTGACGTCGACGATAGATCCGGCGCCTCTCGAGAAGGTTGGGGTGGAACCCGAGTTCACGATGACCAGGCCGAGGGACTCGATCAGAAGCTCCAGTTCCTCACCTCTCCTATTATCGACCCAGTCACCCCACGCGGCAGATCTCGCGTTGAGATCCCCGGTGACGAGGACGGGGACTCCCTGTTGAACGGTCCTAATGCTGTCCTCGAGACGGCGGAGCAAGTCCTGAAAATCTTCGATGGGCCTGTTGGGCGACGCGTAGCAGCTGTACACCTGGACGCCGTTAAGCCGCGCTGAAACAAACTCGGGATCACTGATGACATTGGCCACCATTACTCCCGAGTTCGCGACATAGATTGCCGCCTTTCGTTGTCCGGCGCTCACGTGCCAGGCACTGGATGCGGGATCCGCCTTGTAGGGGTCGCTTATAAGGGCGACATCGACTCTTTCCTCAGCCATGTACTGCGCGACGAGGTCTTGCGCCACGCGACAATGGTTGAGGTTGCATTGCACGAAGTCGAGTCCCATCACACCGCTCTACTTGCATCTGCAGGCGCCTCACAACTTAAGGTTGGGGGCTGCGGCTGTTGCTGCTGTTGCGTCTGCTTCTGAAGGGCACAGTCCTTCACCAGGTGGTCATCCTTCTCGCATCTATGACAGCGGCGGGGTTTGGCCTCGTTACGACACTCGGCAGCCAGGTGTCCTTTACCTTGGCAGCGGAAGCAGGTAGGTTGGCTGTTGACCAGCAGCTTGACTCTGCACTTGGTCCACTCCACGGTGACCGCTTTCTTCTCTGCCAGCGTGATGGCGTCCTTGAGCGGCAGGTGAAGGCTCGCGACGAACTCCCCTCTACCACCGGAGTTCTTGCGGATGGTCACACCCTCGGAGGTGACTCCAGTGACTCCCGCCTGCGTGACGCCGGCGACAACGTCCTCTGCCTCTGCCCATTCCGGAACCCCCAGCAGTAGGACGGGCGTACGGGGCTCAGGTAATCTGACCCTGGCCGCGACTCCCACCACCTCCCGGATCTTCCCGGCTAGCAGCGTGGCTTTTTCGTTCCCCTCGACCTCAAGGAGAATACCTCCGGCTCTGGTCTTCCTTGTCGTCAGGACCTTGACGCCAAGGGACTGAAGGTTGATCGAGCCCGATATCTTTTTCATCACGGAGGCTAGAGAGCCTCCTTCAGCCGGGCGGTCGATGGTGACCGCCATGGACCGCGGAGCCCGCTTCCGCAGGAGGGCCACTTGGTCGGTGGCCGAACGTGGATGTTGGGACGGCTTCGGTGGCTTCCTTCTCCTAGCAACCTCGCTCCAGGTCTGCTGCTGCGGTGGCTGCTGCTGTTGTGGCTGCTGCTGGTGCTCCTCTTGTTTGTGAGCCCGGTCGTGTCGCTTCTCAGGTGGCGGCTGTCGCCGCTGTTTGTCCGTAGAGGAAACGTCTTGCTTGCTCTGTCCCCCAGCCCTCCGGCGTCTTTGCTTTCGAGGAGGAACAGGAGCTCGTTGTTCCGGTTTATGACTGCTCGCTGGAGGGTCCCAGGCTGGGGATTGTGTCCCCACGCATATGCCTTTACTCGGGTTAACCCCGATCGCAACGGTCTGGGTTGAGGCTTCAACTGTTTCGCAGCTGGGGATGTGTCTGCCTTGGTACTGTTGCGCTCCTTGCATTACTGCAGACATAGCGTTAGTCGCTCTTACGACCTCTTCCCTACTTTTGGATACACCAACCGCTACTTTGAGGACCTCCTCTATGGCCATCTTCACCTCGGGACTCCTTACCTTGGCGGACCATTTTTCTAGTATGTCAGCCTTGGTCATCAACAGCTTGATGCCCGAGTCGTTGGATCTCAAGCAACTCTTCAGGCTCCTCCATGTCTTTGCGATGACATCTCCGCTGCCTGCCTCAGCACTAGTAGTTGATAGAGTGGCGAGGGCCTGGCTGGCCACCCCCGCACCCTCACGGTCGTTGGATGACGACCTTGGTGAGCCCGCTACTTGGGAACCGGTGTAAACACCGGACCCACTCACCACTGCCGACCCCTGGGGTTCCGAGGCCCCTGGGGTGGTAACAATATTTTGTTCGAAGACTTCCATATTGTGTTTTTTGAAGGGTTTTCTCCCTTGCGTTTTAACCCTACCACCAGGGAGATTTGGGATCAGTGTTGCTTTCACCTAGGACGGCTGTCTGTTGAGACTAAAGAGCCCGCCCTGCCCTTGGGAACCTCTTAGTTGTCTCTCTCGTACGCGACCTTCCGGTATGGGTAACCCTGCCGGCGTAGCTCGCGGAGTCGACGAAAGACGTGAGCCCCCCCACCGCGTCAAGGTGGGTCCCGTCGGGGGGGAACCTAACCTAACCTAACCTAACCTAACCTAACCTAACCTAACCTAACCTAACCTAACCTAACCTAACCTAACCTTTTTTTTTTTTAACGGTATCGTAGGGGGGCCGGAGACACCCTAGGGCAATTCGTCAGCTCCCCCCACATCGTTTATTAAACAAAGTTACATCAAATGATGGTCGCTCACAGGGACAATACCCCTGCTTACGGCCTCACAGGTTAAATTACAATAACGAGGGGCTCTATCCCCTCAATTTTTGCCTTCGGCATACAATTTAAACTTAACTATATAAGGGGGGGTTCTGGAGCTGCTTGTCGTCTCCTCACCTCCGCTTCTTTTCGGCTCCTGATGTCGACTGCCCGTCTGTAGGAATGGCAACGATAGCTGCCCAACACGTGATCATCCTTTTCGCCTGCGCCCTCGCATAATGCGCATTTCGGGGGATTCTTGCAATCCCTGTTCCTATGTCCTTCTTTTCCGCATCTCCAGCATAGCTTACTGCGTTCAGGTCCGTCGCATGAGCTGCGGGTGTGGCCGAAGTTTTGGCACTTGTAGCACTTAATAATTTCAGCCATCCTCCTGACTCTGCAATTTACGTAGCCGATGCGGAGTCTCTTTGAGGTGAGTTTGGCCACTAAACTGGACGGGACGACAACTATCGCCGTTTTTGTCCCACGTCTCGCGAAATTCCTCACCCTCAGTACTGCTGGGTTCGCTTGGACCCCCGCCGCTGACATGACGGCTTGCCTAATTTCTTCCTCAGTGGCTTCTTCGTCAATATCATTGATTTCTATCTGGCTTCTGTCTGCCAAAGTTTTAATCGTTGTTCCGTCTCCGATCGCCTGAGAGATCGCCTTAGTGAGGTCGTCAGTGTTGTCGGCGTTTCGTCTTAGCACTATGCGCAGTTTGCCGCTGGTGGTTCTGCTGACAGCATCAATCTTGTGCCCCTCGTTTTGGATACTCGTATCCTGCCGTATCTTTTTTAGCATCTCCGCGTATGTAAGGCCCTCTTTGTTGAAAACAACTGCCGTTGGCCTTGTGCCCTTCATCTTCGATTTCTTCTTCCGATTCTCCGGTATGGGACCTTCTTGTTTGGGTTGGTTACCCAGAGCGCTCCGTGCCTGCCCGATGTCGTTGGTAGCTGGTCTGTTCTTTTCGCTTCTGCTGATCGGGAGGAGGTCATCGGTTCCAACGTTCTTCTCCGCCGTGTCTTTCCTGACTGTGGAAGACATACTCATCTCCAGTATGCTGTGCGAAAGGTTTAGCACCTTTTCGCTGGCCACCTCTACAAAAGGGTATGCACATCTACTTGACTTGACCACCCTGTCAGACCTTCTTTTAAGTTCAGCGCACCAGTCCTTCATTTTTTTGTGAAGATTCCTCGTAGTGTTTGAAAAGGTGAACATTTCATTTGCTAATCGCGCCAACTTAGCAATTTCACCACTCAGACTGTCGTGTACTTCCAGTACATTGTAGGCAATCTGGTCCTCGTCGAATCCTCTAATGTCATCAATGTCCTCGATAGTGATTGGATAGTCCTTTTCGCAAAAGACTTCTGGAACGTCCGAAATCGTGTCTTCATAATCATCATTTCCTAGTTTCCGGTTTCCGTCTGTTGCTGCCTGATGGACGGCCCTCCCCCCGAATCCGTGAGGGCCTGTGACAGGGGTAGAATTTCCTTTAACGTTTTGATCCATCTTTTGGTTTTAGTGAGTGGCCTTCTCGTTGTGGTTTGCTGTTTTCCTTCAGGATCCGTTTGCTAGTGGTAGCAGGTGGTTTCGTACCTGCCACCCCCAACCGGTTAAGGTCAGAGGCGGCTCTGGAGGCTCCGGCCCCAACTAGTTAAAGTCAGGACCGCGGAGTTGGGAACCTCTTGGCACTGACCGGGTCAGTGAGCCCCCCCACCACGTCAAGGTGGGTCCCGTCGGGGGGGAACCTAACCTACCTAACCTAACCTAACCTAACCTAACCTAACCTAACCTAACCTAACCTTTTTTTTTTTTTTTTTTTCAAGTTTGGAACCGTAACTAGGCGGGGATTGTCGTTCGACATTGCTTCCGCCTAGTCACATCATTTATTAAAAATGCACAACAACATTTGATTGCCTTCAGGGACAATACCCCTTAGTGCAACCTCACAAAAAATAATAAATTATTTACAACTGGAATTAGTCGTCTACAGGGGACAGTGCCCCAGTAAACAACCTCACAAATATAATATAATAATGAAAACCGTTTTATTCATGTTTTTCTTCGTTCTGCAACTTGAATCTTCTTGAGCCGACCGGAGTCCGCCGCTCTTGAACTCTCGTGCCTGCCCTAGTTCTCGAGCCGACCGGAGTCCGCCGCTCTCGAGTGCTCGTACGTCCTTACGGTCGCTGCACACCGCCTGGTGCCTGCTGTCTCCTCCGTTCATCACGTTCCCTGGTCACCATGATCCTTCCGATGAGTGTCGAAATCCTCTGCCAATCCGCCTTGGACCTCAGCATCAGGCTGATGAGGGTCTCCGGCAAGAGGTGTTCGACACCGAGGTAGACGCACGCTTCGGTCCGCCAATGATGGAACGCGTCACACTGGAACACTGCGTGTTCCACGCAGTCGGGTGCCGCCCCGCACAGCGCGCAACTGTCGCTGTCGGTTTTCCCAAACCGAAGTAGGTACTCGCCGAAGCAGCCGTGCCCGGTCAGTACCTGGCTGAGATGAAACGACACTTCCCCATGCTTCCGGCTCATCCAGGGTGCGAGTTCCTTGATCAGCCGATAGGTCCACCTACCCTTCTCCGAACTCTCCCAGGCCGTTTGCCACCTGTTCATCAAACGGTCTTTGGCAACACTTTTAATGATGCCCCCGTGAATCAATTGCCGCTCCTCGGCCAGCATCGAAAGTGGTGGCATGCCAGACACGACAGCCGCTGCGTCATATGATACCGTGCGGTAACAGCAGGCGACCCTCAACATCACTCTGCGGTACACGGCCTCCATCTTCCGCATTGCCTCGGATGTTATTGATGGGAACCAGAACGGAGCTCCGTACAATAGCCGGGATGTAACCACCGTCGCCAGCACTTTCCTCGTCCGCTGTCTGGGTCCTCGGAGGTTTGGGAGGATCTGCGTGAGATGGCGGCAGGTGTCTGACGCTCTTTTAGCTGCTAACTCAGCATGCTCCATAAAGTGTAGCCTCGGGTCGATTGTTACACCTAGGTATCTCACCGCTTTTTTGGACTCGAATCTGTGACCTGCAAACTCTACTACCATATGGTTGTGTTTGTTTCTATTGGTCAGCAGTATCGCTTCCGACTTCTCGATGGCCAGCTCCAGCCCGTTTGCGGCCAGCCAAACCGTCACGTCGCCGAGGGCCTGTTGGAGCCTCTCCTCCAGCAGAAAGGGTACCGTCGCCGTGGCCATTAGCGCTACGTCATCAGCGAATGCAATAATTTCGACGTCCGGCGGAAGTGGGATGCCCAAAAGATCGTCGTACAGGACGTTCCAAAGATCTGGCCCGAGGACCGATCCCTGGGGCACACCGCAGCTGACGTCCACAGGTCTGGCGCTCCCGTCTGGCGCGTGGACGATTATCTTTCTTTCTGAAAGGTACTGCCCTATCATATTATATAAGTATGGCGGGGTTTTCTTCCGCTTCAGTGCTTCAAGGATTTTGTCCCAGCGTGCGCTGTTGAAGGCATTTTTTATGTCAAGAGTTAACATGCCTACAAAGAGCTTGTAGGCCTGCCCCCTCGCATTTGCGTGGTCAACAGCAGCACGCACTCTGGACATCGCGTCCAGAGTGGACAATCCCGGTCGAAAACCAAATTGATTACTCGCTTGGCCAGTCTTCGTGAGGTGTTCGCGTAGCCTCCCCGTCAGCAATTTCTCGAACCACTTGCCAACCGAGTCGAGCATACATAAGGGGCGGTACGCAGACGGATTATCCAACGCCTTGCCCGGCTTGTGCAGGAGCACCAGGTTGGCCATCTTCCACTCCGGCGGGTAGTACGCGCTCCTAATGCAGCTGTTGACAATTTCTGCGAAGGACTGGGGGTAGAGGTTAACGGCGACCTTCAGTACCTCGTTTGTGACTCCGTCGGGTCCTGGCGCCTTGCCGTTCGGCAGTCCCCTCGCTGCCGATTTTACCTCGTCGATAGTGAAGCATGCCCGGTCGAGGTCCTCCTGTGTGACCGGTATGATGTCTCTCGGGAACATAGGTTGCGTCGGGAACAGTGTTTTGACTATACTGTCCAGTCTGCCAGGCAGATCTAGCCCTGGTATAGTTCTCTTACGATTTAGCTTTTTCATTACTATGCGGTAGGGGAGGCCCCACGGGTCGTTGTCTACCAGTTCGCACAGCTTCCTCCAATTTTCGTCCTTGGCCGCACGTATCTTGGTCACCAAGAGCTTGCGCTCAGCTCTGAAGGTCGCAAGCTGTTCGGCGCACCCGGCGTCGTCCGTCCTCTTCCTGAGTCTGGTGTAGATCCGTCTAGCCTTGTGACATCTCGATCGCTGCTCGGCGATGTCCGTGGTCCACCAGGGTACGGGACAACGTTTTGCCTTACCGGACCTCGGCATGCTCGCATCGCACGCGCGCGTCAGCCAGTCAACTACTTGTCGACACGCAACCGCAGCCGTGGGTGCCAAGGGCTGGGCGTCGCGTTTTAAGGCTTCGGTCAGCTTCCCGCGATCCAGCTTCCGGTAAGCCCACCCCTTGCGAGCGCTAGGCACCTGCCCCCGCTGATCTGCATTTCTAACGGTGAACTCTACGTATTTATGCAGACTCAGCGACTCTTCGTCGAGGACCTTCCAGTCGTCGACCCAGCACGTCGCGGACCGCGTTACAAAGGTGAGGTCAATGTGCG
This sequence comes from Nasonovia ribisnigri, assembly GCA_027563435.1. Classification (NCBI taxonomy): domain Eukaryota; kingdom Metazoa; phylum Arthropoda; class Insecta; order Hemiptera; family Aphididae; genus Nasonovia; species Nasonovia ribisnigri. The sequence continues at coordinate 372,658 of JANEHU010000297.1, read as the reverse complement.
ACTCAGATGCCCCCCTGACGAACGTCGGTTGGCCCTGGTTACACACTGTCAGACCGAGTGAAGCGGAGAGGTCGGCCAGTGCTTTCCCCCTGTTGTCTTCTCTAGGGCTGCCCCACTCGCGGGATTTTGCGTTGAAGTCGCCGGTGATGATGGTCGGGCAGGGTGAGCTTCTGACGCTCGTCTCGAGCGCGCTCAGGAAGTCCTCGAAGTCGGACAGTGCCACGTTGGGCGAACAATAGCAGCTGTACAGGCGGTAGCCGTTCACCTGGATCCACCTAAAGCCCTGCTGACGTGGTCCTACGATTTGGATGGGTTGGGCAGACAGGACGACGATCGCCGCTCGCCCGCTAGCGTCGGCGTACCAAGCGTTCTCCTCGTCCCTGTCGCGGTATTGTTCGCTGAAGGCGATTACGTCGACTTGTCTCTCTGCTGCTGTCGCCAGGGCGAGGTCCTGAGCCGCTCTACACACGCCTACATTAACCTGTAAGACGCGAATCATTGTGGCTGGGTGTTCACTACAGCCGCCGTCACACCATCCCTGCTGGTCTGACCGATTGCCACCAATGATTTCGCGAACGATAGCGCATCGTCTTGCGTAGCCGCACAAACTTTAGCGAAGTGGCCGTTCTGTCCGCAACGCCTGCAACACTCCGTTCTGTCCGGCCCGGAGCAATCCTTCGCTGTGTGGCCATATGCCAGACACCGAAAACATCTAATCTTTTCATCGCAGATCCGGACGCTACAGCTCACCATACCAACCCTCAGCCTTCCTTGTTTTAGGATTGCTTGAGTAACTTCTTTGGGTGCGGAGACCAAAGCAAGTTGCGCTCCACCATAACGCTTCCGCAGACCGGCGAGCCTTAGTACACCCGTATCGCACCCAGTGGCCGATGCTATGGCCGCGAGAACTTCAGGTCCGTCTGACCATTGGTCCAGGTCCCTGACCTCCAACAGCTCCCTCTGCTGTAATGTCCTAACGCCAATATCGGCTCCTGCAGATCTAGCGATTTCTGCTCTAACCGCAGACACGTCTTCCGTGTTGCCACGCACCTCGATGAGGAGACCACCGGACTTTGCTTGTCTCATTCCTACGACGCGGTTCCCTATTATGTCGCGGCACGCCTCGCCGCGAATTTTCTTCGCCAGCTCGGGGAAGTCCTCCCTACTAACGTCCACCAGTATGGCTAGGGGACGGGTTCTGGTTCGTTGTTGTTGTGCGGGCTTCGTTTTGACTACCTTCTCCGTCGTCGCCGCTGTCAGGGGTGTCTGTCCTTTCGACCTCCCCTTCCTCACTACCTCGGTCCACTTAGGAGGGGGCATTTCCGCCGTTACACCCACATTGTCCGCTGTTGCTGCGCGGTCCCTCTTCTGCTGTGGCGGACCCGCAATATCCCACCAGCAAGGGGACTGAGTCACTGCATCGGCGGTGACAATCTGCGGAGCCATTTCATCCGTCTTACGATTGACACCCTTCACGTGATGCGCCACCACGTTATACGCTAAAGTAACTTTCTCCCGGCTCTCGATGAGCGCGGCAACCACCTTCAAGACGTCTTTTATTGCGGCCTTCCCGCTTTCGCTGCGTAGCTTGTCCACCATACTCTCAAGAACCGCCGTTTTTGTTGCCAGCAAGTTGATGCCCCCATCCTGGGTCATCAGTGTCTTGCCCAAGGACTTTACATGCGTATACAGCAGATCCTGAGTGGAATGAGTACCCGCGCCCTCTAGGACGTTGGTCTGTACCGACTCTTCCATGGCAAGGGGGAGGTCCGGCGACCCTTGCCCCCTTTGTTGCTACCGGTTCCCCTGTGACACCTGTCCAAGATACAGATGCAGGTGCACCCAATCCGAAGGTATCGGTGACCTGATCCGCACTTTGAGGTTGTCGAAGAACCCCGGATTTGTCGTACCCCTATCTCCACTCCTGGGGGAGGTAGCGGGTTCGGGTTTGCGGGTCCGTATTCGTTGCCGTCGTGGCAGGTCAGAGGGTTTTGGGAGGGCAAAAAATTTTTCCCGAGCCCCTAAAATGAAACCCCGCCGAGTTATCGGCAAAAAACTGGGGGGGGTGGGGGCTTATGTTCCCGATGGGGGGACTGTAAGCGGTGCCCCACGGCAAAGTCTTTGCCGTTTTCCCCGGCTCTCTCCGACGTACGGTTTTCAAGTTAATTCAGAAAACGTTTACCTCCATGGTGGAGGTAAATTTGAATTTCCCGCCAGGGGGACAGGTGACGCCGTCACTTGTGCACCGACACTAGGTCACACGTCGCAAACTGGTCACCGTCGCCTTATCACGCTGGGTCAGTTCTTCCCCGACGCGGAAACAGCTGACCGGTTGGAATTCCCGTTTTTTACACGGCGGCTTTGGGCGGCCGTGTAAAAGGATAGGGGGCAAAGAAAAACTAGGTTTACTCACCCGGTATTCGTCGGACCTCGTCGGGCGAGGTGTCCTCGGCTTCGTCTCACCGGGCCGCTTGCAGCAGACGTCCGCGCGCAGACCTGGGCCTCGCCGTTCGCCCGCGAATCCACCGGAGGCGGGGGGTCCGGAAAAACGATTTTCCTCGGCGCCCGGTGAGTTTTCCTCGGCGCACGTTGCGCAGAACGATGCGGAAGAGCACGGTCGATTTTATTCAGGCCGACTCAAAACCGACACCGGCCCGAACGCGCACTTTTTAACCGAAACACTTTTCCGTGCGTAGCACGGTAGCCGAAAAGCACGCGGAAAAATTGAATACGTGATAACTCTGCGAGTTCAACCTAACCTAACCTAACCTAACCTAACCTAACCTAACCTAACCTAACCTAACCTAACCTAACCTAACCTAACCTCGTTCGACATTGCTTCCGCCTAGTCACATCATTTATTAAAATGCACAACAACATTTGGTTGCCTTCAGGGACAATACCCCTTAGTGCAACCTCACAAAAAAAAATAATAAATTATTTACAACTGGAATTAGTCGTCTACAGGGGACGGTGCCCCAGTAAACAACCTCACAAATATAATATAATAATGAAAACCGTTTTATTCATGTTTTTCTTCGTTCTGCTTATTGAATCTTCTTGAGCCGACCGGAGTCCGCCGCTCAACCTAACCTAACCTAACCTAACCTAACCTAACCTAACCTTTTTTTTTTTTTTTTTTTTATCATGGTATCGAGGACCGGAGGAAGAACCGCGTTAGCATTACTTTTCCTCCGACCCCCATCGTTTATTGCACACATAAATAGATAGTTACTTTACAATGTACAATAATTTCGTCTTGCGACGGGCTCTCGCGACCTGCCAGACTTTCCTTAGCGTAGGCTAGTAGGTATGTGTCTGGCAGGGAGCTATGCTCGGAGAGCTAACAATCAAAAATATAAATTGCTTAAGGCGTTGTCTTGGGGGGGTGGGTCTTCCCGGCCCGGCGCTCAGCCCGCCAGCCTCGAAATCGCGTTCGTCGCTCCTATCTTCTCGGCCCGGCGTTCTAGCCCGCCAGCCTTGCCTTCACGTACTGACAACCTCTTCGCGACCCGGCAAGGAAGCCAGCCGGTCTCGAAACTCGTTCTGACCTCATCTGCCCCGTTGAACAGCTTGCCTTTGCCGTTCCTCTTCCTCCTTGACGGTAAGTATGCCCTCTACCATCTTGTACAGCAGGCGGAACGACTCCTCGGCGTTGGACAGTGACTCCGCTCTCGCTGCCTCGTCAGTGGGCAGCCCTTCGAACTCCGGACCGCACAGTATTTCCTGCATATCGGCGACGCCTGGCCGGTGACCCAGCTGGGCGGACAGCTCGTCCCTGTGCCCGCTCCAGTAGGGGCACTCGAAAAGCGTGTGCTCCGCGTCATCGCACATAGAGTCACAGTGATGGCAGCTCGCACTGGTCGCTCTGCCCATTCGGTGAAGGTAATGTTGGAAGCAACCGTGGCCCGTCAAGGCCTGCGTCATATGGAATGACAGAGGCACCCTGGGCACGGTTCTTCCAACCCACCTACCGACGTCGGGTATAAGTCGTTTGGTCCACGATGCCTTGGACGTTGCGGCCCATCTGGCTTGCCATAGTACGACGGTGGTCTTCCTTTCCGCCGTCTTGATGGCGGCCTTCGACGGTGGCGTGGCACCGGGACCTGCAGGAGTATCCCGTCTCTTCCGAATTCTCAGCCTCTCCAGAGCTAAGAGGTCGACTGGTGGCATGAAGGCCAGCAGTAATGCGGCCTCGTCGGACACCGTCCGGTATGCCCTGATCACCCTTAGAGCTGCAGTCCTCTGAGGGCGCGTGAGGTTCGTCCGGGACCTGGCCGTGGCTGCGACTCTTTCGCCCCACACTGGTGCCGCGTACAATAGCTGGCTCTCTGTCACCGACGCCAGGAGTCTCCTTTTCCACTGGCATGGACCCCTGAGGTTTGGCATTAGCCTGGCCAAGGACACTGCCGTCCTGGAGGCTTTTTTAGCAACCATGTCCACATGCGGACCAAAGGTGAGCCTCTTGTCTAAGATCACGCCGAGGTATCGAAGCTTGCCGCTCAGCTCGATCTCGTGCCCGCCTACGCGCAATCGAGGTGGTGTAAAAGCCCGTCTCCCCGAGAGAATCACTGCTTCACTTTTATGGTGGGCTAGTTCCAGGCCTCTGCTGCTCATCCAAACATCGATGGTTTCCAACGTTGGATTGACCGCGTCCTCCAACAACTGACCTGTCCTCGCCACGCCGATAACTGCCAAGTCGTCAGCAAACCCTACGAGATGTACGCCGTCTGGGACCTTCATCTCCAGGAGCGAGTCGTATGCCACGTTCCAGAGGGCTGGCCCCAAGACCGATCCCTGCGGTACTCCACACGTGATACGTCTGGGAGCCAGCTCCTCGCCTGTCAGCAGCTCCCTGTCGGTAAGCCACGAGCGGAGCATCTCGACCAGGTACTCCGGGGTGTTCTTCCTTCGGAGGGCATCATCGATCACCGGCCAACGCAGGGAGTTGAACGCGTTTTTAACGTCCAGCGTTACCAGCACGCAGAGATCTTTGGTGCCCCTTCCCGAAGCTGCGCCTGCGGCGACGTCGAGGACCTTTAATATTGCCGACTCGGTGGACACGCCTTTTCGGAATCCAAATTGGTTGGGGGCTCTCCTCCTCCCTCCGTGGCTATCGAGATGAGTCTCCAGTCTCTGTAGAAGCAGCCTCTCGAGGAGCTTCCCCGGAGTATCTAGCATGCAAATCGGCCTGTAGCTGGAGGGCGAGTCGGCTGGCTTGTCGTAGCCCTTGCGTATCAGGACCAGACGAGCCCTTTTCCAGCGAGGCGGGAATGTGAGGGCTTTTAGACAGTTGTTATACGTCCTTAAAGCGCCTCGCGGGCATGCGGACACGAACGACTTTAGCGTTTCGTTAGGTATTCCGGACGGGCCTGGGGCTTTCCCCGGCGACAGTCTCCTAGCGGCCTTGGCGAGGTCGTCGAGGGTGAACGGCGGGATGATCCTGGTAAACACCGGCGTATTAGATTCTGGGTCGAACGCCTCGAAAAGGTTGTTGGTGGCGGCGGAGGGCGCCTCATCCCAGTTCGTCGGGGGGACCTCGGGGAAGAGGGAGTCGGCGATCACAGCCTCTCGGCCCTTGGAATCCGCTCCAGGTTTGCGCGTGCCGAGTTTTCGCATGACGATCTTGTAGGGCTTTCCCCAGGGGTCCTCGTCGACTTGGCTGCAGAGGTCTGCCCAGCATTTGGTCTTCGAGGTTTTGATGGCGATACGCAGCTTCCTCCTCGCCATGGTGTAGCCGACTCTGGCTTCCTGGACGCCGGGTTGGCCGACGCGTTTCAGGCAGCTCTGATAGACTCTACGGAGAGATAGACAGTTGCGGCGAAGCTCCTACCTAACCTAACCTAACCTAACCTAACCTAACCTAACCTAACCTTTTGCTAGTTATGATATAGTAGAAATTGTTTGAGTTATTTAAATATTTTACATATTAATAAGTGATCAATGATGAATAACTTATGTTCTTTACAATTACAATCGTTACCATAATTTAACCACTGGTTTATTAAAACATCCACTTTTATTTTTTGCATTAATTTAAAACGAAGTTTTTTTTTATAGGAATAAGTTTCAAAATATTTTTCAAAAATATCCAAACTATGGTTAATTATTTTATTAAAAGAAATAGAGTGTGCCTTAAGTCCAATATTATCATTTTCGAAAGAACTATAGTTTTTATTTATTAAAAGAGTTTGATTTTTTTCATTTAAATCTTTACTAGTTAAAAAATTATTTTGGCAAAAGTGACAGTTGAATTTTTTTACGCATTTATAGGCAAGGTATATAGGCATAATACGTTACTGAACAGTCCTCTAAGGTGACTTTTGTAATTTGGTTTTGATCAAAAGGCAACGTCGACGAATTAGATGAAATAATCGATTCAGTATCACTACAACTAGAATCCATTTCATTTATTTCATTACCTAAAGATGATATAGGTACATTAATTACTGGGTCGATTATTAAATTAAAGTCATCTGTTTCTTGCGTTTCTTCACAATTTAGTCCCTTTTGGTGCACATAAGGAAAATATACAACTACTTATAAAAGAAGTTCTTATAGTACGAGATGTTGGATTTTTATTATACCCCCTTTTTTGTCTAAAAGTAGTAAATACTAAATGCATTTTCCAGAGCATCATGATTTAACCGATTTTTTAAAATGAATGATACGTCGTTTGATTTTTCTTCTTCGAAAAACTGTAGAATACCTTTAATACTTTGCGAGAATCCTTTAAAACACGGTGGTTGCGAATTTTTTCGTTTTTATTTTTTTTTAAATTTGAAAAATAGTTTAAAGCGTCTAATAAAAATGTTTTAACATTTTATGAGTGGGTTAATGCACAACTATAAGGATTACTACTATAAAGCGACCTACTATTCAAACAATCAAATAAATTATTCATAAATTGAACGAAATCTGCAGTATCTATTGCAGTTTTGCTACGGAGTTGACCAGTTGCTACGCAAGTGCGGATGGTCGCTGCCATAGAATTGACATGCCAATTTATTTTACTCACATTTTTTGAAAAGAAGAAGGGCGGATGTATTATAAAACCAATGGTTATAATATAGCCATGTTAATTATAATAATTTTTCTATATTGTGGTTATAATTACACTAACAATATTCTTAATTTTAGGGACCTTTTTATATTACTCATAATAAATTGTAATTGTTTTAAGATAAAATATTAACCTGCATTATTAAAAAAAATCATTGTGGTGTATGGCAAGTTCAATGCGCCAGTAAAATATTTTGAAACATTGATTTTAATTATTTGCGTCAACATCATTTTCATTTGCATATGTTTTTATAAAAATCGGTTTCAACTTCTTCGTCGCAGTGCAATGTAAAAAAACACTCGCTTCTTGGACGAGAGGAGACGCAGCTACATTATATATATATATATATACCTACATATATCGGCTCCACCAAATAGCATCTCTAATACGACTATCTATATAGTAATCTGTGTGTATAGATGCGTCGAAATAATATTATATTGTGTTTATCGTGCAGTGTATATTATTATTATATAGATACGGCAGACGGAATTAACCTATACAAACGTGAAAAAGTGATAAAAGGTGTGTGAAATAGTATATTATGTGGCAAGGGCGGGAAGTGAGCCATTTCAGTCGCGGGCGTCGTGTGCGGCACGAGCCGTAGGCGAGGGCCGCATTTCGCCCAAGACTGAAATGGCCTTCCCGCGCGAGCCACACATACTATTTTTTGTCGCGCCCCTGCGTTCATGGAAAAGGTTATGCAGGGATCTATGCAACGATTATAGACTATTCTACAAAATATGTTTAAATGTTTATGCGTCATGCAAGGAGGTTATACTATACATTTAAGATGTAACCAAAAGTTTATGTTTTGTAAGAACCGTGGTAGGTATACATTTTAGTTTCTGGTTGTGCAGGGGATACGCGCCCGGCGGGCCGCACTTTTGGGGATTTCTTCTTTTCCGCCCGCCACTTTTGGAGATTTCCTCTTTTCCGCCCGGCACTTTTAGGGATTTCCTCTTTTCCGCCCGGCACTTTGGGGATTTCCACTTTACCGCCCGTTGGACGGAAAAAGGACGCTTTCGAACGCTTCAACCGTGGTCGAAAACCAAACTTTCGGTGCAGGCGTGACAAAAAGAATATTGCGAATCGACGATTGATGAAAGATACATGTGTGCAAACATGTGTCAGTATTATATAGGTAAAAGGCGTGCAGTGGAAATATAAAACACACATAGGTACCTAGGTACCATTGGTATACTTATACATAATGTATTGTATTATGCGTACTAAAATAACTGTAAATCATTGAGCGATCTCGTGGGATATGCGGCCATATCGCAGTCGAATAATGAATGGAATCAATCGGCCATAAACAAAAATCTTTTACAGCAAGGGTAAGCATATATACGTATTTCTTCTTGGTCCGATATAATGTCTGACATCCGTCCGGTCATCGCAAAACCATTTCGTTTTACAATCTCTCTGAAAATTGCACAGTTCACTATACATATATACGTATATAAAACAAATACCACAGCTATACCAATACATAGACAGTATTTATATTAATACATCACAATATTAATTTTTGTAAACAGAATATTCCTCATTTTCGATAGTACATCCCCATACAGTCGTCCCTGAATAAACCGCCCATTATTATTAGGTAGGTACTTATTAATAATATGTCATAATATTTTATCGAATATTCTTATACAATACAGCATCGTTTTTACTTTTTAGAGAAATCTTGACGCGTAAAATTATGATATCATCTAATTTATAAAAAAGAGGATAATAACTATTTATCAGACATGGTCATCATAATCATACATATTCAAATTTTCATAACAATATTTTGTTCATGCAGTTTGATAAAAAAAACTAAGACTTTATAAATTAAACGATAATTGTCTATTACATATTATCTGGTTTGATTGTTTAAACATGATTGCTAAGTGATACATCAGAAGTTTGTTATGATGTACTTTTACAACTAAAAGTAGTTAGTTTAATAATTTGTTTATGACAAAAAAATAATAAAAAACTTCATAATGATTAAATATTATATTATTATTGTTATATTAATCATTGTTGTGAGCTGCGTCGCCGACGATGATAAATGGACTGGTAAATACTATATAATTGTCGTAATAATATTAATTAAGTAAATTATAATATTAACTTAGAATACATTTTCTTTAGATAAGCCAGAAGTTGCAAGACGCGTCAAAAGAATTCGTCAAAAGTTGGCCAATTTTGAAGAAATATTAATTTTGGCGCGTAAATCATGTAAAACGGCCACCAATGACAACTGTGAAAAAATGAGTTAGTATTTAAAACAAAATTATATTAACTATAGTAGGTATCTATATGATTAAATATTAATTTATTTTTTTTACAAAGGTTGGGGAAATGAACTATCAACATACAAAGAAGATGGATGCGACCAGATCGAGAAATCTGGTCACTACTTGTATTGTGTAAGTTTTGTTGGTGTAGTATCAATATTCTTAATGTTTTATTGTCATATTGCGTTTCCAGATAAATATCTATCTGAGTATAAAGAAAATCAACTATGGCATAAAGTAGGTTTAAATTTAGATATGTATATGGTTTAGATAGGTACTAACTCATTTTTTCACGATTATTGTTATTCATTACTGTAAACTGTTTCACATGATTCACGTGACGAAATTATCATTTGTTTAAAGCTAACCAAATTTGTATTAGTTCTCTCAATTATACGTCTCGCAACTTTCGGCTAATCTAAAAAAAATACCTTAAGTCATTACGGCACAAAAACTATAGATATTTGTTAGTTTGTCGTGTGACTCACGTAACGAAATTGCATCAACTTAATTGGAAATTGTTTACACTTGGACAGCTATAAACAATGGGAAATGTCGTCACTTAAAACATGTACAGCACAAATGAAACCACTTAGGTCTACGAGATGATTTCACATCATTGTATTTTGTATTTCAAGTTAACTCGTGATTGTATAATATAATATATATGTATATTGTATATACCTATTATAGAAAAAGCATTTTCTTAGCATTTTTTTATACACTACACAGTTATAAAAATATTTAGACTCATGTTGAGCTATTTATAGGCATATGCAATTTTCGTTTATTATTAGTTTTTTTTAATTAATGTGGATACAAAATGTTCGCTAGGTCGAAAAAATTGAAAGTGTGATACAAGATTCCTCGCAAGTTGTTGTTAGTGGAAAACAAAAAAAAAAATTCGAGCATAAACCCACAATAAGTATGATTTTTAACGCATTTTTCGTATGTCACAGTATAGTGGGTTTACCAAATAAAACCTACAGAAACCTAGAGGGTTATCTGCCCATATATCAACTTAGTATTATAATCTCTTTGTGGATGTGTTAAAACCTAATCTCTAGTATAAAGAACAAAATACAAATAGATATTGTTCAATAGGTACGATAATTTAGGCACATTAAAGGTATTTAACAAAAAAAAAAAAATTAATAAACTTATACGATGAAGTTCGAATTTATAATAATTATAATTTTAATGAAAAAGTTATCAATACCTACCTATCTCATGTATAATTTAAAGTTATTCGACAAATAAATAATTTATCCGATTGTATATAATCTTGGTATCTATACTTGTCTTGACTTTAATATAAAACTTAAATTGGAAACTGATTTTTAAAGACTATAGAGTATACCTATGACTTGATAATGAAAACTTCAAGAATAATCAAGTTTCAATAACCATGGGCTATATGATGGTTATGTATAACTAGCTGAATAACCCGGCGATGCCCGGGAAAAAAATTGTGATTAATTAACTCCTTTTAGGTGTAATTTAATGTGGAAGCAAAATCATATTATGTTTCAATTTTTAGTCATCCCGCATGGCGTTGCCCGTGAGACATGCTTATGGTTATGCAAACAATATATTATCAGGTAGGCAATCTACTTGCAGTAGATTGCGGACACAGCGAGGAGGGTGATCAAATACAATCTACATTAGTATAGATTTGTAGTTGAAAAATATATTTATACGGTATTACGATGTACCTAAAATAGTATTGAAGTCATAATTGATTATCCCGGATTTTTATAGTATTTCTATATTAATATATTTTGAGGGTTATTTTATTTTTTTATTTTTTCGGATAAATCAGCGTTCTTGTACCTAACGGCTAACTTTGTGAAATAATTCAACGTATATAGCTGATGAGCAACCGCAAGTTATAATAATAATAATGCTAATTTCTGCTATCACTATTATAACCTGCAACCAAAGGCAACCATTAATAAACAAAAAAAGTTTCAATTTCCACCTCGAATCTTAAGATCCATGATTGACCACTTCTTTGAAATGCGAATATCAGAAAATCTTTTCTTATTGCATATCTAGATAATTAGAAGAACCACTATTCCAAACATCAAGTTTGTATGTTTTGTAGGTACTTAAACCAATGTAGTATATTTAAATTAGATAAAGCTTGATAGATGGCGCCACTATTGTATTCTTACAACCCCTTATTTCCTCCTTTAGGGGTGAATTCCCAAAAATCCTTTCTTAGCGGACGCTTACGTCATAATAGCTATCTGTATGCCAAATTTCAGCCAGATCCGTCCAGTGGTTCCGGCTAGGCGATGATGAATCACCCAGGACAAGTCTTTTTATATATACAGATATAGGTAAGAATATTAACCAATAATTTTTTTATAGTTTTTTTTATTATGTGTTTGTAATACAAAATATTCTTATCAAACAGTTGATTTTTTATAACAAATTACGAAAAAAAATAATGATCTATTTATAATATTGTTGTCATTTTTTAATCACTTTCAAAAGTGTTCTAGATTTATACGAAATTAAAAAAAAAATTTAAAGTCACTTGAAAGTTGAAACAATGCCGTGCTACAAAGGAAGTATTTTTTATAATTGTTCAATTAGGTGCTATTATTTTTTATTTAAGTACATTTACTTCAATTGTTATTAGGTAGTTGTTTTAACTTAATTTGAGACTCATGTGTACACTGCATTTAAAGCAGTGGTTCTGAAACTGTGCTTCCCAGAGTTCCGCGAGAGTAATATAGGGGCTCCGTGGATACATCTGGATTAAATTATTTGGTATATATCATGTTTAGTTATAATAACCCGCATATTTTGTTACATAGTCAAAAAATATATTATATGCGAGTTGGTTGAAGAAGCCAGAAGGTACCTATTTTATTGCTTTTATCGTTTATGTATTATTATATTATTATAAAGCAACAAATTAATAAGCAAATCATTAATACATAATTTTTCATCATTCTTCATCAGCTATATGTATATTTTATGATCAAAATTCCTAATTTTTGGGCCCCCATAGAACTTAGCAAAATACCTAACCTACGAACCAAAAAGTTTGAGAACCACTGGAATAGAGTTACAGTTTTACTCTACTGTTACTCTATATATAGCGCCAAGTAATATTTAACACTGTACACTCTTCAACCACAGAATAGTTATATTCTGTAAGTTATTCTGTGGTTCAACAAGCGTAAGTATTGTGATTAGAGATCGTAAGAAGTGACAAAATATTGTCACTGTGACTTTGGTGACAGCGACTTCTGTCACAGCGACTTTTAATGGTGACTATAGTCAACATTCATTTTACAAAACTAGACGAAATGACAAAATACTGTCGCGGTGCCATAGCAGCAGTAACGTGATTTTTTACACATCTAAAAACTACCTACTGAGTTATGTCACCGTAATAATTATCCAATTATATTCAAATACTATATAGACTAATCAAGTGTAAAAGGTCACAAAAAAAAAAAATCGAAAAATTGGAACGAAAAACGCTAATATAAGTGACAACAGAATATTATATTCTTGAATATGTGAATAAAAATGTCCGCAAAACCTTTCAGAATTTTAAATTTAGCTCTCTAAAAATATTAATTGGTAAAAATGTGAACACTGCTCGTGTGAGAATATAGTGGTCATCTCAAAATAATAACGTAGGAATTAAGTTTGAAAAAAATACGCAGATTCAAAAATTAATCAAGATTAATTTTATTTCTTAAAAAATGATTAATATTTAACAGTATTAAATAGTAAGGTACCTAGGTCAAACTAACCAACTGATTGAAACAATTTTTATCAGTCACCTTATCACCACGAATTTTGCTTTAGTGTCGCAGTAACAAATGGTGACAACTGACAACCTTGTCACGATGACAAGTTAGCAGCCATATGATTTTTAATCATCCATAATATTATTGCGACTAGTGAAAGGGAGTACCGCGGCGGTGGCCAATGCGGCGTGGATTCAAGTGATCACGCCTCCCCCTTCACCAAACACCTGCAAGAATTATTATACAAAATCGGAACGAGGTAGTGGTGTACAGCTTTTTTATTCATACGTCCAAATGTTTGGCCAATACATTTAGATCGCGGTATTTTATGCAATTGCATATTTTTCCTTTTTCACATTTGTGGATTTTCGGCAATAATCTTTCCAAAGTGAGAAAAACTCGATGGAAAATAATGAGTTTTCAAAAATATTCCTAGACCTAACTTAAGTATGATTAAAAAGTATTTAAGCCTAAATTTAACCTACATAACATTATATGCAAAATTTAAAATTTAAAATTTAAAATATACCCGGGCCGCCATTTATACATAAAATATTTAAAATGGGACTCAATTCACAGCGACCCATATGGATATAGTGTCGTTTGATAACCTAAGTCATCGTCCACAAAAGTTTATGAGTTATAAAATATAATATACCTATATGGCTATGTATAGTATATTATTGTATATAGGTACACAAACCGCCTATACCTACATATAGATAATTCGTATTTGCTCTATTATATTATAATATGAAATGTTTTATTTAATAATGTATAGTGTTATTCATATTAGGTACCTATTAATTATCATTTATCATAACAAATGGTCAATTATTATAACTTATTGTAATTTTCAACCATATTGTGTTGATTTTCTTCCAATGTTTCATCTGTCCGTGGTTTTATAGCTCCATATCGAAGCGAAAATGGTATACCTATATACAACACAGCAGCTAGCCATCGTAAAATGATATTACCTACATCCTATAGCCTTCAGGACATCAGTTTCGACTTCGTTAAGTATCTATATAGTATATGATTACTTAACTTCATTTCATAATTTAATAAAAATAAGAAAATTTAAAATGTTTTTATATTATTACCACAGAACACAATATTATATTTATGGCATTAGGTACCACAAAAGTTTGAAATATAATTATGTTCAGCAGGAAACTATAAACTAAACTACCTTCTTTGTGTGCAATTACGTCTAATGTATTTACGTAGAACCCTACAAAAAACCAAAGTAATTTGTATTGTGAACATTATAAAAAATAGTTTTCGGTATTGTAATTTTCACATGTCTTTGTATAGGTACTTTTACTTATTTTCGTATTTCTTTAAACCAATCTTGGCACATTTTATTGGTTCTTAATGACATTGATTGCTTAAAACAGTAAAATAAAATATGCCCACTGAACTGAAATATGAGCAACTCCATAAATGTTGATGTTTGAGGTGGAAATAGTACGGCGATTTTTAGAACAAATTTGACCAGGACGACGAATAGAGTTGGCGACAATAAGATAATAAGTATTCTCTCGTAGTCGATTCGAAAACATCCTGTGTTATCAGCAATTCGTTTGAAAACAGCAATATATAATATATTACTATTTCGTTAAAGTTGAATTATAATAATAAATATCGTATTTCGTAATAAAATAAAAAAAATCCACATACCTATACGTAACCGTATATAAAAGTCATAACTTAGTGTACTATTTGGAACAGGTACCATTTGCTTCACCAAGTCGAGCACACACGTTATAAGTTCACACGTATAATAACAATATGAACTGTGCAAAATATTGTTCCAGTTTGGTAAAAAAAAAAAAACATTCCTGAAAGACATAACGTTCCTATATATATATAGGATTCAGGTGTAATAATAACAGTAGACACGATGTATTTCTACTAATTGTTATTTATTTGATTGCAAACACTGGTGAACTGTGTCGTAAGGATATACGCACAACAAAATATCAAAGTACAAATTAATGTTGTATCTTGAAAATATTTCTAAGTCCAATAATTCAGTGAACTGAGTGGCGTGAAGGTGCTCGGTGTAGCTGGATCAGATCACGTTAACAGGCCATTTTGGGGTCTCCTATAAAGTCCTATCTCTCTCCCCCAGCCAATCGATAAGAGCATCTACTTTCCCACGGATGCGATGTCCGTCCATATTAAATTCTCGGTCCACACTCATCCTGTCGCTTGCATTTCGACAATCTACTGCGTAGTATTCAATTTAATCATACAGTATAATATAATATTATATAATACTAGCTGATCCCGCGCACTTTGTTGCCCGTTAAATATGACAACTATTAATAAAATTGTGATCGTTTAGCTCATTTTGTGTGTAACTCGCTGCAGTAAGTGCAACTCAGCCACCCTGGTAGGCAACCCAACTACGTCTGATCGCGGACAACGCCGATGAGCAACTGTATGTGCAAAAATTCGATTTGATATGTATGCTTGTACCTGATCTGCCCGATTAACCCTTCGCAACCAATAGGAATAATAAATACTCATTTCTACTAATTATTTCTTCTATAACCAATAGCAACGATTTAAAAACCTAAGTGTCCATCGCAAATCTCAAAATCCCTGTTTGAGCACATCCCCGGGTTGAGGCTACCTAGTCCAATTGTGAATCAAAACCATTCAAGTACCTACTCGTTCTTTCTTCTATTTTTATTATTTATTTATTTATTTGGTTTCCATGGTAATTATGAAACAATCAATAATATTTAAATCTATATAATCGATTAATATTCGATATTATCGAATAATATTTTTTACGTTAAAAAAAATTGGATTTTTCCAAAAATTTTTTTCGTAAAAACCTTCTCCTGTCAATTACGAACAATAAAAAAAAATTTGAGCCAAATCGGTCCAGTCTTTCTCAATTGAAACCTAGGATACCTATATATATGATATATTACCATATAGAATATAATATCACGAACTATGGTGGTGTTAAGTGCGTGTGTAATACCACGTCGTTCTTAGAATTTGGTACTTATATTTATGTACACTCCTGTCTCCTTGACTCTGCGTCGAGCCTAGTCCTCGTTTAGAATTGATTGATTACAATATTATCGCTTTTTAAACCTGTTATCCCATTTCTCCTATCATAAATGTAATTTCTTGTAGTTCGTAGATTTCATATTGAAAGTATCTCATGCACACCTGCACTGACTATATACTATAATCTATTATTATTAGTGTCACGCTGGCCACTAGCTCCTAGCACTATAATACCTACTTTACTACTATTAGCAGATTTTTCCGTGATTTGCATTAGAGTATAGGAACACGGTGACCAATTAAAGTAAGTAAGTAAAATGTAATGGCACATAAATAAATAAACGTAATGAGTATCTTATACCTACAGTTGTATACCAAAAAAAAATATAATAATAATAATAAACAACAAACGTATGTACAATGTACATTATAATATACATTTGTCATCCAAGATCAAAAATACAATTAAAAAATAAATACAATTGATATATTATGATATATTATAAGAATGTAATGACATATAAATGTATTGAGTAGGTATCCAGTACCGAAAAACAGTATAATACAAATAATTAATAAGCAACATATTATATACGACGAACAACCAGGTTTGGATAGGTATTGGTATCCAACTGTTGACGGCTGATGGGTTAGGTTAGGCTCGTTATAATTGTCGTAATAATATTAATTAAGTAAATTATAATATTAACTTAGAATACATTTTCTTTAGATAAGCCAGAAGTTGCAAGACGCGTCAAAAGAATTCGTCAAAAGTTGGCCAATTTTGAAGAAATATTAATTTTGGCGCGTAAATCATGTAAAACGGCCACCAATGACAACTGTGAAAAAATGAGTTAGTATTTAAAACAAAATTATATTAACTATAGTAGGTATCTATATGATTAAATATTCATTTATTTTTTTTACAAAGGTTGGGGAAATGAACGTTCAACATACAAAGAAGATGGATGCGACCAGATCGAGAAATCTGGTCACTTGTATTGTGTAAGTTTTGTTGGTGTAGTATTAATATTCTTAATATTATATTGTCATATTGCGTGTCCAGATAAATATTTATCTGAATATAAAGAAAATCAACTATGGCATAAAGTAGGTTTTAATTTAGATATGTGTATGGTTTAGATAGGTACTAACTCATTTTTTCACGATTATTGTTATTTATTACTGTAAACTGTTTCACATGATTCACGTGACGAAATTATCATTTGTTTAAATCTAACCAAATTTGTATTAGTTCTCTCAATTATACGTCTCGCAACTTTCGGCTAATCTAAAAAAAATACCTTAAGTCATTACGGCACAAAAACTATAGATATTTGTTAGTTTGTCGCGTGACTCACGTAACGAAATTGCATCAACTTAATTGGAAATTGTTTACACTTGGACAGCTATAAACAATGGGAAATGTCGTCACTTAAAACATGTACAGCACAAATGATTAACTATTATGATGAAAAAACACTTATTAGGTCTACGTCACGATTTAACATCACTACTATTTGTATTTCAAGTTAACTCGTGATTGTATAATATAATATGATATATATATATAATATATATATTATAGAAAAAGTATTTTCTTAGCATTTTCTATATATTACACAGTTTTAAAAACATTTCGATTCATGTTGAGCCATTTATAGGCATATTCAATTTTCGATTATTATTAGTTTTTTTTTTAATTAATGTGGATAAAAAATGTACGCTCGGTCAAAATATTGAAAATGTGATACGAGATTCCTCGTAAGTTGTTGTTAGTGGAAAATCAAAAAAAAGTCAATAAGTATTAATTTGAACGCATTTTTTGTAGGTCTACAGTATAGTGGGTTACCTACTGAATAACCTCTATACTTACCTATATAAACGTAGTAATGTAGTATTATAATCTCTTTGTGGATGTGTTAAAACCTAAACTCTAGTATACAACTAGTTGAACAAATAGATATTGTACAATTGGTACAATAGTTACAATAGTTACAATATATACGATCGATACAATAGGTATAATAGGTAGGCTGCAGCGGCCACGCGCAGGCTCGGCGTTGGACGGCCGTGGCGGCGCAACGTCATACACGGTCACACGAGATGATGGCAGCGTAAGTCGAAAGACGGCTGCAGCAAGCACAGCGAGCACCCTGGCACACAAACAGACACGCAGGCCAACGCATATTATGTGGATCGGACAAATCACGCGAGTCGTTAATCCAGCGATAGGTACGAAGTCTAACGGTCACCTCGCTTGTTCAACACCGTGACGGTTATCAGGAATACAGAAAAACCATTCACGACGATTGACGACCTGTGACAAAATGTAATATAAAGATATCATTAAAATAATCAGTAACGCACCTAAGCTGAAACACATTTTCCACTCAAGAAGCTACGATTTTAAACATCATAAAAAAATTAAATTTCATCAAAACCACAGCCTACTTATCTATTTAGTAATAACTAATAATAATAATTATCACGATTCCCGGCAGCTATATATAAATATATTCTACATATTATATTATACTCAATAATTGTGAAAATCAAAATCAAGCATTATAGCTTCCCTTGCTCGACATCTCGCGTTAGTGTTGGTGGAAGCGATCTAAAAAGGTATCTAACCTTTTAAAGGTACTCCATACTTATTATTATAATTAATTTGATATTTTAGATATCAAATTGTTTCTATGTTCTATTAAATAAATAAATAATAACCAATATAATATATCATTAAAATTTAAAAAATAAAGTGGCCGAGTTTTATAGTCACGCCTCAGAGAGCTATAGTTAGGTACTAGAAAGGGTGACACTCGAATTTCCTCCCTAATTTAGGTAGGTGTCCATTTTTCACTCAAATTGCCTCCCGTAACATACTTGGGTAATTAATTAATATATCGATAGTTATACATATGATAATATCGATTGTAATATAACACTATTATTATATTATTCCTTAATGTTAAAAAGTATTATTTTTAAGAAATAAAATATTTTCCAGACCGGTTAACTTTTCGAATGCAATAATCTTGTCGACTAGTGATTATCAATTAATGATTAGTCCATCATCACCATTCACCAGTTTCGTTTGAGCAACCGTTACGATAAATAACACGTTAATATCGTATCATATCGGTACATATGTATAGTTTTATGTTTGTGATCAGCGAAAAAGGTAAAACAAATTAAAATGTGATAATTTTAATTTTGGATTTCAAAAAGATTGAACTAATGACATTAAACGATGGACATGTACAAAAAAAATAAGTTCAGCTTATTTAAAAACCAATAAATGTAATGAAATCCAGTTCAAAAATAGTAAACTTATTCATGATTGTATGCGAAAGACTCGGAGAGAAAAATCAAAAGACAGATACTCAGCAACAATTTAAAAGGAAAAGTTTAGAACAGCTCTCTGAACTCCAAAATAGAAACCAAAATAATTAGGGCAACCACAAAAAATAAAATGTATTTAATTAACAACTTAATCGATAAATTAAACGCAACGGAAGTTTTAAAATTGCAATATTTAAATGTATTGGGAAATAAATTTAAACCTCAGACTTACATTTTTATTTTTATAATTTGACTCTGCTGTGTCAGTCTATTTAATAAAAATGTATTATATATAAACTTAAGTTTTTAACTGTATAATAGAAAAATATTTCATCTAAATTATATTATATATTTATTATTGATTATTTTTATTATTATTTTTACTGCTGTATCGGTATATTTACTAACACATTTAGGTAACCTTAATTGACGTTAAACCAATCGGCACTGA
This sequence comes from Nasonovia ribisnigri, assembly GCA_027563435.1. NCBI lineage: Eukaryota > Metazoa > Arthropoda > Insecta > Hemiptera > Aphididae > Nasonovia > Nasonovia ribisnigri. The sequence goes on along the minus strand of JANEHU010000297.1, from coordinate 352,684 downwards.
CTCAATTTACTAAGTTTATTTAATTTATAAATATTTTTTTTTTATATAATGCAAGGCTATAGGTATAGGTGCCTAAATTGATTAATTATATCTATCGCAGGCGATTCTAGTACAAGAGGGTCACTACCTAAAATATGAGGCAATTCGAGTAAATAATATTTTTGAAATCGGGTGACAATTCGGGCAATCTTTTTAAAAAAAAAAATGTATGGGGGGCAATTCGAGGATCAGGTGGGAGGCAATTCGTGAGCTCCTTAGAAAACTTACTTCAAAATATGAGTTCCCTGGACGTCCGCACGGCTAGTGATTTACATGGCCAACTCCCAGTAAACGGTCAAGGGTGCCAGTACGATAGTAAATTGTCGAAAAAAGTGACAAGGATGTCCTCCGATCGCGGTCCAACCGGCGGTGGCCTCAACCACCGTCGTTCACTGCTGGACACCCGTCGGATGTCACGAGCTGTCACGAGCGGAAAAACGGTGTCGTCCAGCCACTGGATGTGCGCTTGTCGGCCGCCGTGGCCGTGGCGAGATAGTCGAACAGCGTCTGGTGGCCACCGCTGGTGTCCAGGACGCAGGTAACGGCTCAGACCACTCGGGTCTCCATGGAACTACCGGTAAGTGCGGCCAGGGGTCACTGTCGAAAAATGGTACGGCGTCAGAATCGTGTCATAATTGGTAGACGAAATTGACGCCTGTTCGTCTGCTGGCCGCACGGCTGGCGCTAAGTCCTTGGTAGGATGTTTAAGTCTAACCTAACCAACAAAAACAAGAACAGCGAACATTGTCCGAGATTTACACAGTAACAGCCGCTAGACACCAAGCTGAAACAGGTTGCAGTAACAGCATGGTAATATGTGATAATTGATAATGTTAATGGATCGATACAACAGATATATTTCTCGATATTATAGTTACTTGAAACATTTATTTAAACGATACACGAATCAATAACAATAATAATACCAAGGAAACTAAATTAACAACGGATGGTTATAATTATTCAACTCGATAGTCAGCTTTTACCCACAAATGAACCATTTTGTATATTATAAATTATTACAGTGTTCGGAACGTTCACTAAAAAAATGAACTCGTTCACGTTCACGTTCAGTCGTTAAAAAAGGAACTCGTTCAAGTTCACGTTCGTGTTTTTTTAAACGAACGCGTTCACGTTCACGTTCTTTTAAAAAACGAACGCGTTCATTGGGTCGCGTTCATTTAATTTTTTTTTTTATGAATCGTTAGCCTGCAGTCAATATAAAAATTAAAAACCCATAAACGTATATCTATTATACCATAATAGATATACACTTTACCTATTCATGATAAACCGATTAGGTTTATTACAAATTCATGGAAATCATAACATTATTGTTGTATTTCTAGCCGGGGACACTGGAATTTCACGTATTTAATTTATATATTTTGCAATTAAACAAATATTGTAGGAATTATAATGGGAAAAATGAAAATATTATTATTATAATATAATTAATTATTTTATACATAATATAATATTTATTAAATGGTAAATAAATTGAACGTCTTAAAAATTGATCAAATTCATTAAAAATATAAACGTCGTTCACGTTCACGTTCTATTAGCAAAAAACGAGTGACGTTCACGTATCGTTCACTACATATGAACGTGAACGCGTGAACGTGCGTTCATGAACGACGTTCTTTCCAAACACTGAATTATTATAAAACAGCTGATCCCGCGCACTTCGTTGCCCGTAAAAAATTACAACTTTTAAAAAAATTATAATTGTTCAATTCCATTTGAGTGCAACTCCGGGTTGGACCTAGGAGGGTGAAAAATACTTTATGACCCATTCTCATACCTAAAAAATTTACAAAAAGAAATCATTAAAATAGGTAGAGCCGTTTCGGAGGAGTGCGACTACAAACACAGTGACACGAGATTTTTATATATTAGATAATAATGTAAAATATAATATTGTTTTGATCAAAAACGCGTACCACGTGTATGGTACAAGTACACCGTGATTCCATGTGAAAAAAGTTAATGCTTATATCTGATTAGTTTTTGTTTTTGCAATAGGAAGTATAGGATTCTTAAAAGTATCACCGATTTGTCCGTGTCTGAGTCTGGTCTCGTGCGATTCGTCTCCGTTTGGATTAACGGTAACATCAATACTGAGGTGAACTTAAATTCAACACTTTGCATCAGTGTAATAATCAATCACAATAACGACGTCTAAGTATTTGTTAATTATGTTTATTTTATTAAACGAGATTTGCTGAGGAAATCCTGCATTTGTTTGACACTGCATTTTACCTAGGAACGATCACCAAATATTATTAGCAGGCACTTGATTTGCGCAAATTAAAATCAAATTGAAACTAAAAAAATTCTGGAGGACCCGCAAGCTACAGAATATTTTCTACAAAACAGAAATCATTATTTTTATTTCATTTTAATTACCTATATGGCTATATACAATAATCTGTTAAATTAATACGTTATTATTCCATTTTTATTAAAAACTGCAAATTAATTAATTTTAATTTTAATTTTTAATTGTATTAAAATTCTACAGTATTTTTAATGTTTTAATATAGTATAGTTTTGTAATATTATTTGATATTATCTAGTATTATATCTTCAATATTCTTAATTTACAAAACTAAGTAAGTTAAGTCTAAATTGTATATTTTATAGTGCACAATAGAATGTACAAATATTTTATGAGTTATGACTTTATGAGTTTCTTCCTTCAATTTCGACAACATTTTTCAGGAACATTTTTGAATCTTTAGCACTGCTAATTTTTTGCGAATAGATAAATTTTGATACCCATATGGCTATATCTAATCCGTAGTAATTATTAATTTATATTTCAAATGTTGTACTAGGTATGTATATTATCGTTACTATTCTTTGTTATTATATAATATATTCAATAATATTTGATAGATTACGTTTATTATTAAATGGGAAGAATATATATTAGGTAAGTATGTGCAGATAATATTCTTTATTAGTTGACTAATATAATTGTTATTATTTTAATAGGTATGACTCAAACATTTTCACACAAAATTGAATTAAAAATTGATCGAACAGTATGTATAGGTACATATAATATCTAAATAGATGACAATTAACACTCCACTAAACTCAAACACTTTTTTCAGTCAAAAAACAGTACCTATTGTTCTTCATAATATATATAATATTTTATATATTTCTTACATAATCCCATGACAGTTTAAAGTCCTGCCTTATTATAGCTGTTTTATAATTTATTCTGTTCTATGGGAAAAATAAAATTTTTTTTAACCTTATTGAAAATTATTTATGACAATTTCATGAATATAATATAATATAATATAATACGGTCATTTGTTTTAGAGTTACACCAAAAACCTAAATTGATTTTTTCTAAAACCGAATTTGCGTAAAAATTCCCGTTTTTTTCTTAATTTTTCTTTTGGTTTTCCCTGCGCATTTGAAAACTATAAAGAATTTTTACTTTTGACCCCACAAAATACCAACTAGATTCACTTCCCTATCAGAAAAGATACTGAAGAAAATCGAAGCACTTTTATTGCCCCAAAAGGTGATGACAGACACAAAAAAAAAAGGGGGTTAAGTGGATGTCACTCTGCTGTACAGTAGGTTACAAGTAGATCACTGTATAATGGATAGTATTAAATTTGAATTCAATAATATAATATCATTGTATACGAAAAACGATTCTGAGCGGAGACGGTATGTCAGTCTAGGATATTTGAAATTATATTGATATTATTATTTTACGGTAGCTGCTAAGTTGAATTAATATTATTAATATTATTTAATTATTAACCTGAAATTATCAGTGATGCTAGAAAAATATTTTAGTATATACTTTTACTCTTTAAAATTGATTTTAATGTGTAATTTCGTGCAAATTTGAACTTAAAATGTCTGTAAAAAATAACTGTGTTTATATATTTTTTAGATTTTTTGATTACAGTATGTACTATTTATTAGAATCTTTGCTTTAAATTTTCAATCCTTAGTTATAAAAACTGAGCATTTTATAATTGTTTGATTACAATGATTGATAACTGTCCAGATTTTGTCAAAATTCGACCTTTAAATGCTTATAAAAAAAATGTTTGCCTATGTATTTTTAATATTTTTCAACTGCTATTGTAACAATATATCAGGAGCCTTGTATTACATTTTCATTATTTTTGGCCCAACAGATAAAACATTATTGATATTTATTGAAAAACTAAAAAAATTGAAAACTGAAAATGTCCGTAAACAACTCAAAAAGATTCAAAATATATTCAAAATTAGATGGTGTATAGAAAATGCTTATATAAACATTCAGTGAAATTTTCATGCATCTACAGTTATTCGTTTTTGAATTGCAACAAAATAAGAAAATCGCTACATGAGAAATCGAGTGAATATCTAATCTTGTAAAAATTTAAACTTAAAATGCTCATAAAAATTTATTATGACTTGCTTATAAACTTTTTTTTATTGATAAAATTAGGCAAACTTATAAGGATTCTTGTATCACATTTTCAAACCTTAGATATAAAAAGAAAAATTTTTATGAATTTCTAACTCAAAATAAATTGCACATTTTCGTCATTTTTACGTATTTTGTCAAAATTTGAACTTTGATTACCTATAAAAAAAAATTGTGACTACGGATTTTTAATATTTTTCATCTGCCTTTGAAACTATATATTAGAAGCCTACTATTACATTTTCAAGATTTTTTACCCAACAAATAAAATTTTATTGACATTTATAGAAAAAAAAACTAAAAAAATTGGAAACTGAAAATGTCCGTTAACAGCTCAAAATAAGTCAGAATATTTTGAAAATGCTATGGTGTGTAGAAAATGCATATATAAACATTCGGTCAAAATTTCATGTCTCTACGGTCATTTCTTTTAGAGTTATACCAAAAACCAAAATCGATTTTGTCGAAAATTGGTTTTCCGTAAAAATTCCCGTTTTTCCCATAATTTTTCATTTGTTTTTCCAGGCGCTCATGAAAACTACTGGGAAATTTTAACTTTTGACTCCCCCAAAGTACCAACTAGATTCACTTTCCTATCAGAAAAAGTACTATTGAAGAAAATCGAAGCATTTTTACTGTCCTAAAACGTGATGACAGACACAAAAATTAAAATTAAAATAAAAAAAAAAATAAAAAAAATAAAAAAAAAGGGCGGGTAAGTGTATGTCGATCTGCTGTACAGTAGGTTACAAGTGAGTCACTGTAATGGATTGTGTTAGATTTTAATAATTTAATCCAATGATATAATATCATTGAATAAGAAAAACGATTCTGAGGGAAGACGGTCAGTCAGTCTATAATATCTTACTAAGTCTAAATGTATTTGATGATATTATTGTGAATAAAGTAATTAATTTTAGTATTATAGGCATTAGTATTTACTATAGTTGGTTAAATTCATTTTTCTCAAAAAAATTATATTTTAAAATGCCATTGCGTGTATATAAAATATAACAATATATTCTAAAAGTTTCATATACCAACAAATAATATTTTTAAATTATATCAAAATAACTAAAATCATTATTGTTGGTTTAAATATGAAATTTTGTCTAAATTTGAAATTAAAATGTCTGTAAAAAATAAATGTGTTGATATATTTTTTAGATTTTTTGGTTACAGTATGATTTTACAGGGAGGAGGATATAAATAACCTAGTATATTTTTATCGCGGGTAAATTAATCCTAGGATCATTTTACCACCATTAAAATCGTTAATATTTTTATAAGCTATATGCTATATATAATATACCATGTCATTAAAAGTCGCAAACGGATTACTCAAATTAAATACTGTAAACGATAAAATTATTGTTTCCAACATGTTTATAAATTAGCTTTTTTGAATTTGTCCAAAATAATTGAAACCAAATTCAAAAACAATTGTGTTTTTTTTTAATTAGGTAAAAATATTTTACTTTTTTTCTTACAAAATTAATTATTACAATTTTGGTTAAAGCTCACAAATAATATACTATAAATCTTGTATTTTTTAAAATGGATGTTATGAAATTAATCTATAGATACTAACATAATTTAATCAATGATTGTAGTACAAACAATAGTGCCTACAACTTTTCCCAATGTAATATTTAATCATTTTAAAATTGACTTAGTTGATACCCTCTAAATTGTGATACTCAAATGCATTATTAGAATTTAATAAATGATATACTAGGATATTTTTACTCCCCTTTAAAATGAATTTTTACCACCATGACCAACTATTTAAACCAGGTGTATAAAAAACCTAGGATATATTTACCGGGGGTAAAATAAACCTAGATTAAATTTGCCCCCAGTAAAAATATACTAGGTTATTTATACCTCCGGTTAAAATATCCGGGGGTAAAAATCACCAGCCACAGATTATCTATTGATTTTTCTATTGATTTAATAAATAAAACTGAGGTAAAGTAATTATTTTTAGGATCATAAACACTCTTTATCAAAAAATTAATTGTATACAAATAATTTGAAATCAGTGTTTTAATTTTATATTTTTGCTTAAATAATACAATTTATTATTATATTATTATTGTTAAAGAGTAGCTTTTAAAACGTCTGTCAAAATAATGAACTTTGGCCATTATTTTGTAGTTAAAACCAAGGTTTCTATGTAAAAACTTACGACAATTACTAGTTTTTCCTCTACATTTTTTCAAAATTTGATAAAATACTGCGGTCTGCGGCCACATTTTAAATACTCTGGATCTGCATTTTGGTAATTACATAAATATAGAATCTTCACGTTTGAATCGTTTTTACTTACCAGTCAATCGAATTAACAAAATACGATTTGTAAGTAAGTAATTTATTATAACAATTATATACATAGAACAAATACTTAATAGTAAATAGGGAACATATTTACATATCTTGTAAAGATTTATAACACGTAAGGGGTAACCTTGATAAATATTATATAGAGATTTTATACAGATAAAATACATATTTATAATAACAATTTTATACATGGAGGAATATAATTAACACAATTAAAACATGCTTTTAACAGTAAATAGCAGACAAATCTTGTCAAGATTTATAATAGCACGTCAGGGTAACTATACCTTGATAACAAACATAAGATGATACAATGGTTCTATCCACCAAATCCAATTGTCGTCACCTCCGACTAGATCATATCTTCCTTAACCGGGGATGGTCCGCTGCACCAGCAGCAAAGCCTTCTACCGATCTTACGGATACGTCTTCCGAAGGCTGATAAGAACGATCTGCGTCGAACACCTTTAGTTTTTGCTGCTACTTGTAGCCGATCATCGGCTGACACGCAAAGATCCTCGGGCATAACGATTTGTCCAACAGACAACGGCAACGTTACTTCAATGACATCGATGTCGACATTGATCCGCCGTGAACAAATATCCAGCTGCAGGGCAGGATTAGCAACAACCTCAGACTGCAGAGTTATTGACGGCTGACGGATGTCTGATACGTCATTGATGCTCAGTTGCCACAAATCTGTTACATTATCCGCTGGTGTCACAATATTTCCATAGGTCTCCTCTTCGACCGCTTCAACGTTCATCCGCCGTGGAAAGATCATGGGCAGTATGAAGTTCAGCGATTTCCGTATGGCCGCCGAACGTAGTGCATCGGCCAATACATCAGCGGGAAAAATTCTAAGAGTCTTCACAATATTGATAGATCGATTAACTTCCATCTGCCAGACAGCCTTGAATTTTTTCGTAGATATCATTAACTCCACAGCCATTGTCGGCTGTTGAATGTTTGATACAACTTTAATGCTCGGTTGCCACAAATCTGTAACATTATCCGCTGGTGTCACAATATTTCCATAGGTCTCCTCTTCGACCGCTTCAACGTTCATCCGCCGTGGAAAAATCACGGGCAGCATGGAGTTTAGCGATCTTTGTATGGCCGCCGAACGTAGTGCATCGGCCAATACATCAGCGGGAAAAATTCTAGGAGTCTTCACAATATCGATTGACCGTTTTACTTTCAGCTGTCGTACAGTTTTGATCTCTTTCGTTATAATCTCATCTTGTATAGACGGCTGTTCTAAGTCTGTCGTGTCTTCAGTAAACTGATATTCGTAGATGTCTGGTTCACTATCATCCCTAGGAACCAAAGCCAGCTGTTCCAGTCTCCTTTCCTTACGAGCAGTTGCCAAAAAATCATCCACCATTTTTAAAAACTCAATTTCAGATGGCGTAAACCGAGCAGGACTCATAGTATTATTTTCCGCACCGTGTACATTTCCACTCAATCCCAAAGGCGCTAAAGTATCTTGGTTTAGTTGTTTATCCATATTTAAATAAGATAAGCTTAACACGTTAGTATATATAATAATACGAACAAATCAAATGACAAAAAAATTAATACATTTAACCAATCCTATACAAAATTAATTTAATAACAAATCAAATTCTCATGGCAACAAAATATAATAATATACGGCCAGCCAATATAATTATAAATTCTGAGTGAAGCAATAAATATTGTATTGGTTTTACAATGATTTGTTTTTTTTTTATTTATTTGTGTCTGCAGCGTCATCATCTTTTAGGATAGTAAAAATGCTTAGATTTTCTTCAACATCATTTTTTTCTATTAGGAAAGTGAATCTAATTGGTACTTTGGCGGTTCAAAATTAAAAATACCTAGTAATTTTCAAAAGCGCCGGGAAAAACAAAATAAAAATGAAGGAAAACCAGTAATTTTTACGCAAAATGAGTTTTTGACAAAATCCATTTTGGGTTTTGGTGTGACTCTTAAACTAATGACCGTAGATACATTAAATTTTTACTGAATATTTAAACAAGTATTTTCTATACGCGATAAAAATTTTCAAAATATGTTTGTTTTGAGCGGTTCACGGACATTTTCAGATTCAAATTTTTTTTTTTTTTTTTCTCTATAAATGTCAATAAAATGTTATTCGTTTGGTCAAAAAGTTTGAAAATTTAATACGAGGCTCCTAATATATTGTTACAAGGAAAGTTGGAAAATATTAAAAATACATAGTCCTAATATTTTTTAAAGCATTCAAAGTTCGAATTTTGACAAAATTTACCAAATTTAAAATTTAAAAATGTTTCGAATAGTTAAAAATGTATAAAATGTTCAACTTTCATAGCTTTGGGTTGAAAATTTAAGACAAGGTCCACGTAAATAGGTAAATAAATTACTTTATTTACAATAATATCATCAAATATACTTAATCAACCTATCAAATCAGATTTTAATAAGGATTTATGCGAAGCAATGCTGGCCGCGAATATACCATTTAATAAACTTTCAAACAGAATATTTCGTTCATTTTTAGAAAAATATACGGTTAAAAGTATTCCATTTGAAGCTACCTTACGAAAAGGATATATTGACGAGATTTACAACCAAGTAATGGATAAAATGAGAATTGAAAATTTAAATAATCAAATTTGAATTTCAGTTGATGAAACATGTGATTTACAAGGACGATGTGTGGCAAATGTTATTGTTGGAATTCTTAAGTCAGATTGTGTTGGTCATTCATAGAAAAACGTTTATTTTCGTAGTAAAATGATTTTCCATCAACGTGCACAATCCTTCAAAACTTTTATCTTTTGGTAGAGCTGGTGTACATAAATCCCGTAATAATTTGTACGCATCTTGAAGTTTGGTTGAGGCGGGAACCTTTAAGCAACTTTTAGCAACCAACATTCAAAAATGTATACAACCTTTCACTTCGTGAACAAAATAGGCATAATAAAAATGGGGGACTAACTACACTTAAGCCCCTAACTCTGTCCTACCAACATTATGGGGGGGGGGCGGCAATTACACAAAATATGTGCTATAGTCGCACAAGCAGCACATGACCTGCATAAAATATGATAAAAAAAAAATAAATGATAAAATAAGAATTTGTATTTTATTTGGTAATAAAAAAGGAACTTGTTCATTTTCCAAAGGAACGAATTTCTTTATATTATAAGGAACTTGCCAAACACTGTAAACCTGCCTACCAGAACATTATATTAATATATTATTCTAAATGTAAAACCAATTATTGCTTCACCCACGTTTATAATTTATTATTATTTTATCGACACAGACACAACCATGATATAATATTATATCATGAACACAACAGTCCACGGCTGTCCACCGACTATATATTATTATATACTAATACTATAATATAGTATAATCACTATAGAGTATTCTATGATTAGGTCACGGGTATTATAGTATTTAATAGTGAACTAGTGACTCACCAGTCACCACTTAGTAGGGACTCACTTTTACTATTTTTTTTACATATAATTCGGAATTCCGTCTGACTAACTACTGAGTACTGACCAATGACCAATTTTGACGTTCCGTATTTTATTATTTTTACTTTACGATGATAATAATATTATTATCAAGGTTTGTAGTGTTTAATACACATAACAGATTATTCTGTGTATGTAGTATGTACTATGTACCTACTTATACTATATTATATCCTGTGGCTTGTAGATAATATTGTTATCTAAGACCGTGTTATCATATTGAATTTGTTATGTAATATGTTATAATGTTATATTATGGTGCTGAATTAAAAAAATTTGTCAAAAATTAAAATAACAATATATAGTTATATCGCAAGCAAATATTATAAATAATAATTGTACCATTTGACATTTCGTAGATAACAGCGTTATACAGCGATGTACATCAACATCATTTACAAATTTTTATAAATGTAACATTTATTTTGGTAGGTACACAAACTATAAAATATAAATGTATTATATTCGGACGGACTGCGATGGAAATAATTTCTATAGTATAGTAAAGTCATTCCGCATTCGTCATTATTCGTTAAGGCTTAGGATTAAAATTATTATTTATTACATACCTACCGTCCTTTAATTTTAAATACTTGAAAAACACCTATTGTGCGATCGATATTGACCGTGTGAGACGATAACGTTTACGGTTTTCATTGTGATTACTTAATACTTGTTTGTTCGATTAGACCACAGAGTTTATTATGAAAGAATAATTATGATTAGACTTTAAACCGAAAGACACTAATACAAGTTCGCCATTGTCGTCGTTCTTCTCTTCGTCTTGAGACGCTGTTCGATTTTTGTACAATTTCACGGTTTGCAATGTGATTTAGAGAAAATATACATAATCAGCTATAAATTATTATACATTTCAATATTAGCGTTTGTCAACTAATGGTGAAAATCTATCATCTTACAATGAGTCACGACATAGAGGAAACAGAGTAAGTAAATAACTTAAATCATATACAATGGATAAAGCTACCGCTATACCTTACGACACGTTTCATTGTTTATAGCTCTATCCATTGTATATTATCATCTAAGGTAAATAATATCACAACGTAACAATTGTAAGAGTTTATTCCGAGCTTATTATAAATATTTTTAAACATCTACTATCCACCTAATTCTTTTTAACAATGTCCTACATCCGTAGAAAAGTGTACAACTCTGAGCAATATTGATTATTGGTCTCTTATTATTACTAGGTAAAAAAGTCACAAAGATTTATTATAATATTAATATTGTTATAGGTAGTAAATAATAATGTTATAATACTGATTAATTACCTTTTAAATGATTTTTGTGAGTCTTATTTACGTTTTATACAAATGTAAAAATGTCAAGATTATAATTAATCTCAATTTCTCACATAACAATGCATTATTGGAATACCTGTTTCAATTAGATACATCTATTTAAATCTTAGATACTCATTATTACATTTTAGTTTTAATATCTAATGATTTTAATTTGTTTTCAGGAGGTTGATTACAGCCAAAGATGAGCATAAAGACTCAAAATGTTGTGGTTTCTGGTGTCAACTTTTACTCTCATTGCTCGGCATTATATTTCTATTCACAGGAATTATCATGGCTGACTTATGGCCACAGATATTTAACAACATAATGAAAAATGTAATGCCTGATTTTATTTAAAAGTTTGAATAAACTTGTAGTTTAAATTAAATGAATGCTACTTATTTTTCTTATTATAATTATTAATTAGTACTTGTTGCTATATATCAAATCAAATGAATAATTCAAATTATTATAAACTTATAGATCTAATTAATGTGTTGTGTTTTTCAGAAACTTGAATTAGAAAATAATACACTAACTTATGAGTATTGGAAACAAATTCCGGCGCCATTGTACATGAGTATATACTTATTTAACTGGACAAACCCAGAAGCTACGCTACAGACAGGAGATTTACCAATATTGCAACAGTTAGGACCATATGTCTTCAAGTATGAAATATAAATATTATATTTAATTTAGTTATATATATCATATATCATTGAATTAGATTGAAAATTTATGGGACAATTTTATTTAAAATTCTTCAATACTAGGTATATTAATTATATGAACAATGAAAATAAAATATTTATAATTTCAGAGAAAACCGTACCAAAGTGAATGTGACATTCAACAATAATGAAACAGTAACATACATGCAGTTGAAAAGTTGGAAGTTTGATCAATCCCTTTCAAACGGCTCATTGTCCGACCATGTTACCACAATTAATATTGTGGTTAATGTAAGTTTTATAGTAAATATGTTGAATACTTCAATTATATCACTTAAAACGTTTGTAGATTTTGGGTGAAAAACTACAAGCCATGAATAAACATTGGATATTTGTTCTCACAAACTACTATTTGAAACTATCAAACATTAACAAGCCATATGTAACAAGGACAGCTGGTGAATTAATTTTTGATGGTTACGAAGATCCGCTTTTGGACATCGCAATCAAACTAAAAGCTTTTTTCCCCATTGACATACCGTTAAAAAAAGTGGGATGGTTGTACGGTGTAATATATATTTATTTAATTTTTTTGAAAACTATTAACACTATATAATCTCGATTGACTGCATATTATTTTAAAAATTAATCACTCAATGAATTTACAGATGAATATGTCTACTTCTTCAGATGGCTTAATAAATATGTTTACTGGAAAAAATGACATTGAAAATGTTGGACTAGTGCATTCAGTCAATTACAAGACAAAGTTGAATGTGTTCAAAAAAGATTGTAGTTATTCAAATGCTTCTGCAGGCGATCTATGGCCTGAACACACTGCAATGCAACCTAACATGTCAATTTATATACCCGGTATTTGCAGGTAAATTTTTGTATAAACAATAAATTCCAAGACCGTTTATTTATCCCAATTTACAATTAAATAAAAATAAAATCTACACATAATGAAAGAAAATCTCTATTTCAACCAAAATGTTTAAAGTATCTCAATTTATTGGTATTTTAGATTAAACCTTTTGTTAATATTTATGGCCTAAAATTATTATTTATGTGTACATAAAATGTTAAAATGAAATGAGTGTAACTTTCAAATATTAATTTATTTAAATAATTTTAAAAATAATAATTTACTAGATTATAATCATTTCTAGTGCAATTACTATGCTAAACAACAACTATACATTCATTAATGGTATAAAAGGAGTTGAATTTGTTGCCGGATCTGATGTTTTTAACAATACTTGTTATTGTCCAATATCTGGATGTCTGTTACCTGGGATACGGCCATTAAGTTTATGTGGAGACAATGCACTTCCTATATTCATATCATTCCCACATTTCTACTTAGCTGATAAATCATACAAACAATCATTAATTGGTATGAATCCCAACCGAACTTTGCATGAATTCAAAATGATTTTGGAAAACGTAAGTAAACATTTTATATTTACAATAATTAAATATTAGTATGAAGTTAAAATTTTAAAAAAGTGGGTAAGTTGATGTCTCTCTGCTGTACAGTAGGTCACAAGTGGGTCACTGTAATGGATGGTATCAAATTTGAATTCAATGATATAATATCATTGTATATGAAAAAAAATTCTGAGCGGAGGATATTTTATATTATATTTATATTATTATTACTTATTATTAGTAAAATTATAAAAAAATAACTAGAATCGTTATTCTTGGTTATTTAATAAATAACTTTTTCCAAATTTCAACTTAAAATAACTGTAAAAAAAAACTGTGTTTATTTATATTTTTTAGATTTTTTGGTTACAGAATTAACTACTTACGTACAACCTTTTTTTAAATTTTCCATCCTTTGCTATAAAATTAGAACAGTTTATAAATTTTAACAACAAAATAATTTGTACATTTTAAATTTGATAAATTATGTCAACATTTTAACTCTAAAGCTTATAAAAAAAATTTTGCCTAGGTATCTTTAATATTTTTAAGCTGATATTGTAACAATATGTGAGGAGCCTAGTTAGGCTTGCAAAGATTAACCTTGTATTCAATTTTCAACCATTTTTACCCAACAAATAAAATTTTGTTTACATCTATAGAAAAAAAAACCTAAAAAAAAAATTGGAAACTGTCCGTAAACAGCTCAAAATGAGTCAACCTATTTTGAAAACTATTATAATATACAGTAAATGCTATATTTAAAATAATTATAATATAAACATTCAGTGAAAATGTCATGTATCTACAGTAATTTGCTTGATCGAACAAGATACTGAAGTAGAAAATTGGGGCATTTTTACTGCCCCAGAAGTCACAGAAAATAAAAAAAATACACATCATTGTAAAACCAATACATTCATCGCTCTGCTCAGAATCTATAACAACCTTATACTAATTGTTATAGGATTATTCAATACCGCTCGGAGTATATGCTAGAATTCAATTTAATATCAAAGTGAAACCAATAAAGGAATTAAAGTAATTACATTTAATTTTTTTAATTTTTAATACATGTATTTATTCTAATTTAATTTTTTCAGAATTTTGAAAAACATGCCAGAAATCTATTTACCAGTGTTTTGGTTTTCTGAAAGTTTTGAAATTCCAAAAAATATGTCCGACCAATTGTTAATTGTTACAAATGTATTACCAATTTTTGTTCCTTACATATGGCTTATATTGGCATTATCTGGATGTATAATGCTAGTTGTTAGTACTTACCTATGGGTGAGCAGAAAAAATGAATCTTTCACCATCTTGGACCCCTTGTGATAAAGACGTTTTTTATATGACGATCTCAATATTCCTAAAAGAAATATATCAAACTAAAAACATCACTTTGTGGAGATATATTACCATTTTTAACATAGCCATATTAAATAATTTTAAATTGTTTTATACCTTAAATTATTAATATGTTGATAACATGACATAAATAATTGTTTTCTTTTACTTTACTTAATCACATTTTTAACTACATAATTTTTTTATTGTCTTTTAGATTATTTACTTACTTTAAAGTAATTATATGTAGTTTTTATTTATATTATCATTAATTTAAATACTATTCTTCGTTGTCTAAATATTGGAAATCTCCTTTGAAATTTCTGTAAAGTTAAATTATAAATCTGAATGTAAATTATTAGTGATAAAAGCCATGCTACATGAATAAGGAGGCCATGACAATAAATTGCACACTTAATGGTAAGATAAGTGAAAAAAAAATTTTATTTTTGACAATATATAATATGTATGATAAGGTCAAATTTTTAAATGTTATATTTTTTTTTAATTAGTGCCAATCTTTAGGATTAATGTACAATAAATAATATTTGTTATGCCATGTTACATTTTTTTTTGATTAAAGCTTTAATTTTTTTTTATTTTGGTTTGTCTTGGATAAATAAGATGTAATACATTTTCCTGGTTGTAAATGGTTCTTAATAATAATCAATGAAGTACTGTTTAATCAGTATTCAATAAAGGAACATTCAATGTTTACTTGACATAAAATTATTTCTAATGTACTAATCTAATGATACCGCTTTATAGCTCCAATATTTTCTGTTGATAGGTATTAAAATATGTTATCCATTTCCGCATAATGATGGATATATTTGTCATCATATGTTGAGGAAAGACAAATATTTCAGCATTTCCATACCCATCAAATTTTAACATTTGTACTATTCCTGGAAACATAGGAATGTGCAGAACATTGTGTTCTCTTGCCTGACAGAGTATAGTTGTAATAGTTTTATCAATTATTTAGCTATGACAAAATATATGTGCATCCATCTGTTGGCTATTAATTAAAAAAAAGAAAATTAGGATTGGAATTCAGACGGACATTTTTGTCATTACTTAGAAAAAAATGTTGATAAAGTTGTTAAAAAGTATTCACTATCTGGACGCACCACTCATAATAATAATATACTTTTATGCGTATAGGGTAAAGCCAAGGTTAGGTTAGGTTAGGTCAGGAGCCAACAATAGGAAAACTAATAACTATAAATAAATATTTTTGGAAAAGAGTAATAATTGTCTAATTAGTTTAAATCTAAAAGTAAAAAATAAAAATGTAACAAAAAATAATATTATATTAGTATATATCTATACCTTAGGTATCTAATCTAACATAGTTATAAAAAACAACAATATAAATTAAAACAAGACATGGTCAAATAAATATGTATTTTTTTGGATAAAAAACTTATTACTCTTTAATAAATTAAGTATTTCTTATAATATTAGGTTCGTTTTTTGAAATATTATTTAAGATTGGTTATTATACCAATGTTTAAAATATACTGTGTGTTGTAATGAGTGCAGTGCGATTTTCATTTCTGTTTTGGTTATTTATTAAACAGTTTCTACGAAAGAACAGGAAAATTTTCCTCATATGACTGCATCATGTTGATCTCAGTTTCCATTATTTCAAAAGGATCAAAGGCAGCCATATCATTTCTGAAAAGTTTTTGAAATGTCTTTCATTACATATCTAAATTTAATCCAAATTAGACAATTTGATTAAAATTAATGTTAAATGAGTAACAGCAACCTAATTGTGATGAATTTATTTACTTTAATGATAACGGAATGCGTAGGTCATTTATATTATCAATTTTCATTTCTTCCATATTCTCCCATACATTCACTATACACATATCCTTTAGACTTGGCTCTATGAAATAAGAAAGAAATACAATATATTGTTTTTGCAATTCAGATAACTATAAAAAAATGTAATATTTTACTCAGATCTAAAACATGAAGGTCATCATGATCCTTGAGATACGTAATATTCATTTGTTCACCCAGATCGTACTCTAGTAGTCTCGCAGTTATTACTGGTTTGGGAAAAATCGGACTAGTTCCACCAGATATATATATCCTGTCATTAACTAATTGACAAATCTGTCTTCTTCTAGCACACGGTGGCGTGCCCTTAGGTAATATTTTCATCCAGGTGGAGCTAACTGGATCATA
The DNA here is from genome assembly GCA_027563435.1 of Nasonovia ribisnigri. Taxonomy (NCBI): domain Eukaryota; kingdom Metazoa; phylum Arthropoda; class Insecta; order Hemiptera; family Aphididae; genus Nasonovia; species Nasonovia ribisnigri. The sequence continues at coordinate 335,349 of JANEHU010000297.1, read as the reverse complement.
TCGATTTATATCTTGAAAATGCAAATCCTTGTTCTTGTTGAACCCACCGAAGATGTAAAAAAAGCCATTATACACAACTGTAACCAATTCACACATGCATTAGTAACATTATGGTATTTTTGGTAAACAGTTTTGACATACATGCAGAATGGCTACGCCGTGCTATGGGCTTAATACCATAGACTTTTGGACGTATCCACTTTCTTCTAGAGGTATCTAAATAATAAATATCGGAACAATATTTATCTTTATCAGTTTGTCTTGGTGCTGCCCAATCACTACGGCCACCAAATATATACATTTTATTATCAATAGCAGTTGCAGTATGAAAATCTCTATATGACGGGGGACGTCCCTATGAAAAATAAACGCATAATAATACGCATACATATTAATGGCTTACCTGATAAAAAGCTACAATTTTATAGTAAAATATTACCTTTGTTTTGACAATACTCCATGCCATGGAGTGTAAGTTTAACATATACAAATCTGAAGCAAACAGACCAGAGCGTTCTTCAAATCCGCCAAATATGTACATGCAGTTTTGAATAATGCATGCGGAATGGCCATCTCTCGGCTCTGGTTTATTTCCATATACACTTGGTGTTGTCCATTTTAGAGTTTCTAAGTTGAAAAAAATATTTTATTGCATAAAAATTATTACAGACATGTTTAATATTGATAGGAAAAACATATTTCAAAACCAAGAATTAGACCGGCTGTTGATAACTTACAGATAAACTGTTTCATTAAAGCTCTGATTTCCTAATTAAACAAATAACGGAACTTTTCTGTTTAACTTTTATTTGTTTTAACTACAGTGGTTCCCAACCTTTTAGTCTAAAAATTTAACCTAAATTAGAGTTTAGACAACCTATTTTTTTATATTAAATATTATAAGAAAAATTAATTTACCATATTTAATTATACTGATTGTAAAATGGAATAACTAAATAAATATTATAATAAATAATATTTTATTTGAACAACATAATGGTAATTTCTTCAACACTTGTAACCCTCCTCTGCAGTACCTAAATTTTCCCCCAGTTAGGACCCACTGTTTTAACCATTGTAGTTAAGCATGCTGAAAACAATGGTAAAGTCAGAATTTGGCAGTTAGACTTAGTTTTGAAGTTATAACTGTTTGAAGTCTGAGACCTACCCAAAGTGGTTTTACATAACAAGTCGAGAGATTTTTTTAATTTTAATTGTCTGAGTGAGCAAGTGACCACATTGGGTGTATATGAAAATACTATACATTTCAATAAGCTATCATTTTGAAATTAAGTCCGACCATCAAATTTTGACATCACAATAGTTTTCTTCAACATGCCTGACTACATCAAAAGTTAAAACAAAAAAAAAATTATGTCTGGTAAAATAGAAGTATACCAAAAAAAAACATCAGTAAGAGATATGCCAATAATATAATTATAAATATCAATAGGTAGACAATTTAAAGTCAAAAAATATTATGTTTTCAGTAATTAATAGTTTTAAAGAATTTGTATAACTTTTTTATTTTAGAATCTTAGTTGTACTCATAGTTAAAGCTGTGAATAAAATACATTGTGAAACCCTAAAAATGCATTTAAAATTCAAAAATCAGTAATCTAAAATGTATTTAATATTCCTATAAATATATTATAAAACATGTTTTTAATATTCTTAAAGAATACCTACATAAAATTAGTTATTTAAAATTATTTAAGTCATTTACAATTATATAAATCAAATATAAGCAAATTTTTAAAAATTAAAAATTGATAATTTTCAATTAAAAATAATATTTTTTTATTATTTAAATAACTAATTTATACATAAGCATAACGAAGGTCATACCTTAATGTCTGTAATACCTATTTTATTTTTAATAATATCAAATATTTTCTTCTTTTTCTTTTTCTTCCAAGGTTTAGATAATGAAATAGCCAAAATATTCAAAATTAGTATAATGTTGAATACTGGTAATAATTATTAAAACCAGAATCTTAAATCAAGTCTTGACTTGTCATCCGTTCAACAGTTAAACAATGCATATTTATTATATGATTTCAGAAGTGAATAAATAATTTCAAATTTCAATAACAACATTACAATACCTTTGTAACCTAAGTGTTAAAATTATGATATTAAAAATGCATTGTACAATTAATAAGAATGAAATATTTTAATTAATAGAACCCTTAAATTAACCTTTTTGGTTTAATTATAATATATTTCTTCTATGTAATGATAGAAACTGTTAACTATTTATTTTAATTACCTATTTTATAAGTAGCATAAAATCTATGTCTGAAGAGGACGTTAAACCCACATGGGTCTTTCAAATAGACAACATAACAAATTTGCGTTTTTTGAGCATTTTTAAATATAAATATTTAACATATTCATAACTTGGATTAAAAATCAAAATACCATAAAAAAACCAATGACATGGATAGGAACCTAATATTTTTATATTTGAGTTTGACAGTAAGTCAATTCATTCTAATATTTAAGTTAACAACACAAAATTGGAACTGCTGAACATTCATTGTGGTGCGTGTTATGCATTAGTTAGACAGAGAGACAACACATGCAAGTACATTGTTTTCTTATTTTTTTAATAATAAAGAAAGAATAACCATATTTTCATTTATGTACTATGTAAGTACAATATGTTTTTCATTTTTTTTATTATTAAGATTTAAAATAATCAATTACTTGTGTCAAAACAGTACAGAGTGTTACAAACTCTATTGTCATTACGTCCGCCCCACAGGTAAATATTAGATCCAAGATTAATTGCTGTGTGGCCATACCTCTGGAACGGTACACATGTGCAGTCTTGATTATTTAACTCCAGTTTCCACCATTTCAATTTTACTGAAATTTCAAAACTAGCATAATATTAATTACATCAGATATGATCTAGGGCACCCAGCACTAGACTAGATGTCCTACAACATTTTACCGGTATCTAGTATATGTATGTCAATTGGCTTGAACTTTTTGTAGTCTACACCGCTGCAGTAACCTCCAAACGTGAAAATGCTGGTGCCAATCGCGACCGCGGCATGATTGACCCGTCTTGGACCACCGTACGTGTGAACCGTCCAATACATATTGTGCGGTATCGTCAAGCTAATGTAATCCGTCGACACACCGCCGGATACGTTAGAGACAGACGAATGCGAGGCACCGGTGACACAAACACCGAGCTCCTATTGCTTCAAGGATAACACGGGGTGTCAAGAAATCTAGTCGAGACTGAAAACGGAAGCACGAGACTATGAGAGCTGTATGGGACGTTATACCTGCGACATGCAAAAATAGGTAGGAGCACAGGATAAATATTATAGGAACAACCTATACAATATTACCGTCCTTTCAGGATACTAGTGTACAACTACAGCAGTTGATCTAGGCAATAACCTACCTGCCATCCACGAGAGTACGAACTACGAAACGCGAGTACTCAACGTACGATTGTACTATAAGTACAATTTAGTTGAAAAATAAATTGTTAATAACAAAAAAGGCCAGTGATAGATAAAAACAGTAATAAAAGATAATAATAATAATAACAACAACAACAACAACAACATGAATGAACTATGCACACGTTCGCCGTTCGGTCCCGAGGTCGGTTCGCAGTTGGCAGTTCTTTTCTCGCTGTTAGGTCTATTCTACATTCCTACGGTTGGTGGCGTTGGTGCCTGTCCCACATTGGCACATTCGGCTGTCGACTAGACCCATAGAGTATTAGAGTATTGCTCTATGACTCCGCACTACCACAGGAGGCCGGCTCCGCGGCTTAAACCACCAAACTGCACTGGCGACAGCAAGCTGCCGTCATGAGCGGTGAACGGGAAAGTAACTTTTGTTACAGACAACTGTTGTCGAAACGGTATGGGTAAATTATAATAATATCATGTTCACGGGTGGGGCAAAATTTGTTCATGTTGTTATTTAACCTAATTATCATCGCAAAATCTGTAGGTACGTAGTGCATATCTCTTAATATAATATTATATATATATTTCTTTCCGTAAGTATTAAAATTTCAAACTACTCCTAAACGACTACACTGATTTTGATGATTTCTTTTGTGTGAGCTTGAGGGTAGGGTCCTTGAATGGTTTAGATTCAAAATTGGACACAGTAGGTCCAACCCGGGGAGGAGATCAATCAGGGATTTTGATATTTACGATGAAAATTTTTGTTTATAGGTAAATGGTTGCTATTGAAGGTTATAGGAGATTGGAGAAATAATAAGTAGAAATTAGTATTTATTTATCATCGGTTGCCATCGATTATTCGGCCAGATCAGGTACAAGCATGCATCAAATATTCAAATTGAATTTTCGCACATTTCGACCAAACCAAGGCGCCTGAATTGCACTTACATCAGGTGGATTGCCTACTTGATATGGTGTCGCACATTGTCCACGGTCCGAAGTATGCCTACCAGGGTTGTTGAGTTTCACTTACTGCAGCGAGTTACACTCAAAAAGAGTTCAACGATCATAATTTTTTTAAGCCTGTGTTTTTAATGTTTTTCAACTACTATTTTAACAATGTTTTAGGAGCCTTGTATTAAATGTTCAAGTTTGTTTACCCAACGAAAAACATTTTATTGATATTCATAGAAAAATAAACAAAAAATATTGGAAACTGAATATGTCCGAAAACAGTTCAAAACAAATCAAAATATTTTTTAAATTTTATCGTGTAGTTATAAAATGCTTATATAAACATTCAGTCAAAATTGAATGTATCTACGGTTATTTGTTTTAGAGTTACACCAAAAACCAAAATCGATTTTGTGTAAAAATTACCACGTTTTCCTCATTTTCTTTGTTTTTGTGACGCTTTCTTAAACTACTAAATTTACAATTTTGACCTCTCAAAAGTACCAACTAGATTCACTTTTCTATCAGAAAAGAGGCTGATCTCGAAAACCGGAGCATTTTTGCTATCCAAATGTTGCTGACAAACAGAAAAAAAAACACACTCATTATATCTTAATTCGAACTTTAAATGCTTATAAAAAAAATGTGTAACTATGTATTTTTAATATTTTTCAATTGATATTGTAACAATATATCAGGAGCCTTTTATTAAATTTTCATTATTTTTGGCACAACAAATAACAATTTATTGATATTTATATAAAAAAAAACTAAAAAAATAGTTAAAAACCTAACCTAACCTAAAAAAAACGGTCAAAAAATATTCAAAATTAGATGGTGTATAGAAAATGCTTATATAAACATTCAGTGAAATTTTCATGCATCTACAGTTATTCGTTTTTGAATTGCAACAAAATAAGAAAATCGCTACATGAAAAATCGAGTGAATATCTAATCTTGTAAAAATTTGAACTTAAAATGCTCATAAAAATTTATTTTGACTTGCTTATAAACATTTTTTTATTGATAAAATTAGGCAAACTTATGAGGAATTTTGTATTACATTTTCAAACCTTAGATATAAAAAGAAAAATTTTATGAATTTCTAACTCAAAATAAATTGCACATTTTCGTCATTTGTACGTATTTTGTCGAAATTTGAACTTTGATTACCTATAAAAAAAAATTGTGACTACAGATTTTAATATTTTTCATCTGCCTTTGAAACTATATATTAGAAGCCTACTATTAAATTTTCAAGATTTTTTACCCAACAAATAAAATTTTATTGACATTTATAGAAAAAAAAACTAAAAAAATTGGAAACTGAAAATGTCCGTTAACAGCTCAAAATAAGTCAGAATATTTTGAAAAATGCTATGGTGTGTAGAAAATGCGTATATAAACATTCGGTCAAAATTTCATGTCTCTACGGTCATTTCTTTTAGAGTTATACTAAAAACCAAAATCGATTTTGTCGAAAATTGGTTTTCCGTAAAAATTCCCGTTTTTCCCATAATTTTTCATTTGTTTTTCCAGGCGCTCTTGAAAACTACTGGGAAATTTTGACTTTTGACCCCCCAAAGTACCAACTAGATTCACTTTCCTATCAGAAAAGGTACTATTGAAGAAAATCGAAGCATTTTTTCTGTCCTAAAACGTGATGACAGACACAAAAATAAAAAAAAAAATAAAAAAAAAAATAAAAAAAAAAGGGCGGGTAAGTGTATGTCGCTCTGCTGTACAGTAGGTTACAAGTGAGTCACTGTAATGGATTGTGTTAGATTTTTATCCAATGATATAATATCATTGAATAAGAAAAACGATTCTGAGGGAAGACGGTCAGTCAGTCTATAATATCTTACTAAGTCTAAATGTATTTGATGATATTATTGTGAATAAAGTAATTCATTTTAGTATTATAGGCATTAGTATTTACTATAGTTGGTTAAATTCATTTTTCTCAAAAAAATTATATTTTAAAATGCCATTGCGTGTATATAAAATATAACAATATATTCTAAAAGTTTCATATACCAACAAATAATATTTTTAAATTATATCAAAATAACTAAAATCATTATTCTTGGTTTAAATATGAAATTTTGTCTAAATTTGAAATTAAAATGTCTGTAAAAAATAAATATGTTGATATATTTTTTAGATTTTTGGTTACAGTATGATTTATTTATGAGAATTTTTGTTTTAAATTTTCAACACTTAGTTATAAAACTGAACATTTTATAATTTTTTAATTACAATGATTTATAATTTTCGAGATTTTGACAAATTTTGTCAAAATTCGAACTTTAAATGCTTATAAAAAAAAATCGTGCCTATGTATTTTTAAAATTTTTCAACTGATATTGTAACAATATATAAATAAGCTTGTATTAAATTTTCAGACTTTTTGGCCCACCAAATAAAATTTTATTGACAATTATAAAACTAAAAAAATTGAAAACTAAAAATGTCTGTAAACAGCTCAAAACAAATCAAAATATTTTCAAAATTGAATGGTGTATAGAAATAGCTTATATAAACATTCAGTGAAATTTTCATGCATCTACTTATTCGTTTTTGAATTGCAACAAAATAAGAAAATCGCTACATGAGAAATCGAGTGAATATCCTATGTTGTAAAATTATGAACTTAAAACACTCATAAAAAATTATTTTTAATTGCTTTTAGATATTTTATTTTTGATAAAAGTAGAAAACTTACGTTAAATCTTGTGTTAAAATTTAAAACCTTAGATTTAAAAAGAAAAATTTTTATGAATTTCTAACTCCAAATAATTTGCAAATTTTCGTCATTTTTACGTAATTTGTCAAAATTTCAACTTTTAATGCTTAAAAAAAAAAATTGTGACTACAGATTTTTAATATTTTTCATGTGCCTTTGAAACAATATATTAGGAGCATTTTAACGAATAAATAAAATGTTATTGATTTTTAAAAAAAAAAAAACCAAAAAGATTCTAAATTTAAAATGTCTGTAAACAGCTCAAAATAAGTCAAAATATTTTGAAAACGGTATGGTATATAGAAACTGCTTATATAAACATTCAGTAAAAATTTCATGTATTTACCGTCATTTTTTTTAGACTTACACCAAAAACCAAAATCGATTTTATCGAAAATCAATGTTGCGTAAAAATTCCCGTTTTTTCCTTAATTTTCCATTTGTTTTTCACGGTACTTTTGAAAACTACTGGAAAATGTTTACTTTTGACCACCCAAAGTACCAACTAGATTCACTTTCCTATCAGAAAAGGTACTATTGAAGAAAATCTAAGCACTTTTACTGTCCCAAAACGTGATGACAGACACAAAAAAAAAAAAATAATAAAAAATAAAACACACATCATTGTAAAACCAATACATTCATCGCTCCGCTCAGAATCTAAAATTTAATAAATATACTTAAACCAAAATTGTATAAATATTGTAACTTAATGTTAAATAATAATTTTTTTTTAAATAAATAAATATTTTATTAGAATTTCTAATTATTTTTTAAATACTTATTAAAAATTTGTTCAGAACTTATTAAATATTTAAATACCGAAATTTAATAAATATTGTATTTAAATTTAATTTACATTTCTAAGTACTAGCAGTGTTTAGCTATTTTTAAATAAGGATTAAATATATTTAATATGTGTGTATATAAAATATAAATATGCAGTAAGAAGCAAGTTAAACATTATTTGGATACAAGTTTGATAATTTAAGATATATACATCCAAACATCCAGTAATAAAAATAAAACTGTCGGAGTATCATCTATTATATCCAATTATGGAAAATATTATTTCATATAGTATAATTTGTCCATCAAAATTATACAAACATTTTTATATCTGATTTTGTATACTATAGTATACAATATTTCACACATAATATTATATTGTATAATATAGGTACATAGTGTTTTTATGGGGTATGTATAATATATTTATACACAACTATATAAATATAATAATAATGTATACATATGAAGGGCAGGAATAAGTATTAGAAGAACATAGAACAATAAATATTTTATTAAATGAAACTCTTTATTAAATTTTTTTTTTTTAAAAAACATACATGAAAGTTTAACTGCAAATTATAATAGTTTTAATCTCAAAACTAAATTATAAATAAAAAAAAATCCCTTAATTTTTAAAAGCTGCTTATTGTTATCCAACGACCGCCATTATTGTTTGATGATCTGAAAACAAATTATCATAAATTTAAATTTATAAAATTTCTTTTTCAAAGACCATAGATTTCATAGATAATAATTCTTCAGAATAGCCAAATCATTAAAAATATGTTAATAAAACTACTGTTAGCAATTTTTTTACAGCTCTTATGTGATCAACAAATTCTGTCTTCAATTTGTCATAATAATTTATAATATTTGCATATTTTAAATACATCAGTATTATAAAGTATTATCTTATAGTCTTAGTCGAATCACTGTTAACCAACGTAATAATTGGCTGGGGTGGTGCATGCAATTCAAACCTTAAACAACTTCAAATCACTCAAAACAACATATTAAGAAGTATATTAAATACTAATAAATACTTGATAATAATATAAACTTATTCTCAGAGTTACTAACAATAAAAAAACTCTTCATTGAAACAGCACAGTGATCTATTCAATTACAAATAATTTAAATAAGCCATTACAAATAATTTAAATAAGCCATTAAAACATAATTTTAATACTCAATATAAATTTAATAGCACCATTGTCTCTAGAACTCGCAAAACCACCACCCAAACTTCTTTTTCTTTTATAAACAACATATTTGATAAACTATTCCCCTAACATTTCACCATCTGCATTTTAAAGACTTTAAACTACCAAAATGGTTACTGTAGCATGTTGCAGACTGTATATACTATTATCCTAGAAATCTGTCATATTTAAAGCTTTTTATATTCTACTGTTAAATCATTAATTATTAGACTGTATTTTATTTTACAATATTTTTGGCTGCTAGAAATGACATTTATTTCTACAGTACCTATATGTATTATAAATAATAAATAAGTTAGTTATGAGATCTTATGAGCCCCCACATAAACCTACTCAGTCATATATTTTTGAAAGAATAAATAATAAAAAACATAGTGATGGATTTTAGTTAAAATTGTAAAAATATATCCTATATACTAACTTACTATTATTTATTTTTTTTGTTGAATGGTGCTTGTGCCAAGTTATATTTTATCCTTTCTTCTACTTCATCTACACCTATGTGAACTTAGCAGTACAATTATAGCAGTCAACTTTTAAAATAGTCTAACAAATTTGTTAGAGAGTTGTTAGACATTGTTAGAAAACTTTTAAACTTTGTTAGACTTTATTTTCGACGCTAGACCACTTTCAATTTTTGCACTGCTATCTTCATGGCAGCAGTACAAAAGTTTGTTAGAACTTTTTTTGATCGCTCAAACAACGTATCTCTGTTTGTTAGACATTGTTAGAAAACTTTTAAACTTTGTTAGATTTTATTTTAGACGCTAGAAATTTTTAACTTTTGCACTGCTATCGGCAGCAGTACAAATGTTTGTTAGAACTTTTTTTGATCACTCAAACAACGTATCTCGATTTGTTAGATATTGTTAGACAACTTTCAAAGTTTGTTAGACTTTATTTTCGACGCTAGACCACATTCAATTTTTGCACTGCTATCTTCACGGCAGCAGTACAAATGTTTGTTAGAACTTTTTTTGTTCGCTCAAACAACGTATCTCTGTTTGTTAGACATTGTTAGAAAACTTTTAAACTTTGTTAGACTTTATTTTTGACGCTAGAAATTTTTAACTTTTGCACTGCTATCACCAGCAGTACAAATGTTTGTTAGAACTTTTTTTGTTCGCTCAAACAACGTATAGGGCTTGGACTTTATTTTCGATGCTAGATATGTAGTGTGGTGCATTTGATTGAAAACCATGCAGTGGCGGTTTTCCCGAGGAGGCAAGGGAGGCACCGCCTCCCTTGAATAGTTGAAAATAAAAGAATAAAAATGAATTTTATATTCCACTAAAAAACAAAATTTTATAAATTTTATTTTTTTTTTCAATGTACAAATATGAATGTATTGTTAAAAAATAAGAATTTTAAAACGGATGCCGCACAATGTGCCCCTAATGGCCAATTATGTATAGTATCATTTTCAGTATTAAAATATCGTGTTGTTTTCGTACTGTAGAGGCTTGAGGCGGCAACCGATTCAGTCGCCTACCGTAATTTCAAAGTGTACACGAAATAACACACTCACACACATATACAATCATTTGAACTGCGCATGCGCCTTTCTGGTTAGACGGCAATAAATATTTTCGCCTCCTTCCCATCCGTGATAAGGAACAACCTCGCTGCTTATCACAATCACAAAACTGCTCATTTTCAATTATTATCAAAATAATTCATATTTCTCTATGTACAATTTATTTAAGTTAATAAAATAATAATTGTATATTTTTATGCTGTTAATAATCATTATTAATTAGTGATTTAGTCCTTATCATAGACGAGTATGGTCCTTATGCAATTATTTAGAAGTTTAGATACGTAGGTTAATTCTACTTTCTAGTCCATACTCCCTTTTGTTTCTAGTGTTTGAGTGTTTCTAGTTTCTTGAGTTTCTTCTGATTCTTGGTATAGTTTAGTTATTATTATTTATTATAATATAAAAATATAATGAACCCAATATATGACCCAATTGTATGTTTACTTGGAACTCCGTTCAGTCAGTGTAATACTCGTGATAAGTCGGATATACTTAAGCAAGGTAAACCTACTCCGTCTTTATCATGTTTAACTACAGACAAAAAAGGTGGCAAAGCGTTTTCTAGATCATTTAGCGTAGCTTGGTACAAACAACACTCTTGGCTATGTGGCAGCTATTACCTGGAAAAATTATTTTGCTGGCCTTGCTTGATATTAGGGCATACAAAGTCTGTTTGGTCTACTGAAGGGTATTGTGATTTCAAAAATTTGTCTAGGAGCTTACAAAGACATGAGCTGTCAAAGGAGCATATTCGCAATCATTTTAACTTAAAAAACTTAGAAAAAAATGCTGTAACTATTGTTGATGCTCTCAGTGAACATGGAAAGTTATTTAAAAAGCATTACAATGAAAATGTGAGACTGAATAGATTATTTATGGAACACCTTATTGATATTGTTATATTTTTGGCTAAACAAGAATTAGCATTCCGTGGCCATGATGAAAGTTGCAACTCTTTAAATAAAGGAAATTTTAAAGAGTTATTTGAAATGGTTTTTAGCAGGTGTTCATTAGAAATAAAAAACCATTATAAAAGTATTCAAAATAAGTTTTCTGGTTTGTCAAAAACAATTCAAAATGACTTAATTTCAAGTATTCAGGAATACTTATTAAGTCATATCAAACAAGAAATCAAACAGTCCATGTTTTATTCTGTTCAAATAGATGACACTACTGATATAACTCAAAAAACACAGTGTTCAATCATATTGAGATTTGTTAATAAAAATTCAGAATTAGTTGAGCGTTTTCTAGGTTTCCACAACGTTAGTGATGATCATACAGCTGGGGGATTATTTAACTTGATAAGTTCTGTTTTAAATGAGTTTGACATTGAGAAAAAGTTGGTTGGCCAATGTTACGACGGGGCAAGTGTAATGGCAGGACATTTGACAGGATTACAAGCAAGAGTAAAAAATATTGCACCCAATGCAATATTTACTCACTGTTTAGCGCATAGGTTAAACTTGGTACTGCAACATGGCTGTAATATGAATTCAAAATGTCGCATATTTTTTGCAAATCTAACTGGCATGTCAGCCTATTTCCATAATTCTACCCCACGCACTAATGTTGTTGATTCTATCGTAGGCAAACGCATTCCACAATTTGTCCAAACAAGATGGTCTTCGCGTTCAAAAATTTTGAATTTGTTAGTAAATGAGTGGCCTAACTTTATAACCGTTTTTGACACTATTAGTATTGATCCAAAATCATCTGCAGAATCTATTTGTGGTGCTATAGGGCATTTAAAAAATGTAAAGTCTTTTGAGTTTGCTTTTATAGCACACATTTTCAATGATATATTTTTAATCACAAACCATTTATTCAATACTTTACAAACTAAATCCTTTGACATAGAATATTGTGTTAGAAAAATAAAAGTAACAAGTGATCTCATAAAACAAAAAAGGGATGATGAACATTTTTTAAACTATTATAATACAGCAGTTGAATTAACAAAACATACCACATCAACAAGACAAAATTCCAAAAATGAATTAAGTTATAAAATGTTATTTTATGAAATTATAGATAATATCATAATGCAATTAAATACAAGATTTAGTGATACTGATAAATTACAATTTTTACAGTTAGGTGATGTTACAAAATTTAAAGAATATTCTACTACATTTCCTGACAGTGGCTTGAACTGTCTTAAAAATACATTTTCTAATATTTTTCAAGACAATAATCAGCTAAAAACTGAGTTAGAAGTTTTGTATAGTGATGTTAGGTACCACAATCTTCAACATGTTTATGACCTGATAAAAATCTTTGAGAGTGATGGGCTAAAAGAAGTTATGCCAGAAAGCTATAAATTGTTTGCATTAATTTTAACTATCCCATCAACTAGCGTTTCAGTTGAAAGAAGTTTTTCTTGCCTTAAAAGAATCAAGACATACTTGAGAAACAGTACTTGCCAACAACGTTTAAGCTCTTTATCAACAATATCAATTGAAAAATTATTAATAGAACAACTCAAAGACACCGAACCATTTTATGATGATGTCATAAATATATATGCTAGTCAGAAAGAAAGAGTTATTGAACTTATATATAAAACTTAATTCTTTATTTTTTAAGCTATGTGTACATTATTTTGTTATTTTTATTAGGAAACTTATCTGGTCATTAACAAAAGTGATGATAAAATATTTTATCTATAAGATTTATGTACCTATTAGGTAATTTATAACATAAAACAAGAAAGTCACTTGTTTTATTTGTTATACTTACTATTTTGTTATCAATTTGTTTTAACTAAAAATATTTTATTGAATCATTTTTTGTTTTAAATTATCTATTATTAACTTGTTATTTTAATAATTTAGTGCCATTTTTACTATTTAATTATTTTTAAAGAAAAGAGAGATTATAAAATTTAGATATACCTACCTATACCGATACCTACTTAGATAGTTAGATAATATACTTCTTCTAGATCTAATTGTTATTTTATATTTTCATTTATATCTACTCTAAAGTAATATAGGTAGTTATTATTATACAAAACTATGTACCTTCTTATAAAATTTTATCAATTAAATGTGGTAACATTGAGATTTTCCTTTTTCAGTATACATATCACAGTTGATTTTATTTCATTTTAAATAGTATTAGGGGGTGTGGGGGGCTTTGCCCCCCACGGGTCACCATGGTAAAATTATTTATCGCCTCCTCAGAAAATTGTTGCCAAAACCGCCACTGAAACCATGGGTTTTTATTTTGAGCGGTCGAAAATAGTTCTAGTGGCGCTGCCTTTAAACCGCGACACGCAACGGAGTTGTACGGTGACTGACGGTAAAACGCCTAAGAGTGTCACGTTCCATAAATACACATGTGAAGTTATTTACGAACGAAACCGCGCGGTGCAGCCGTGATAGTGTGACGTGATCCTATGTCACCACCTCGGCGTTACGCGCGTGAACAACACGTGTATTTTGTTATCAGTTCAAAAAAGCCGCAGCTGTCCATTCTGCATCTTCCATATGCAATAAATGATTTGTATAATGAAATATTTATAACTATAAAGAAAGAACGACACTGAGTAATATTAAAACAAGATGGTTTATTTATAGAAAAAAGAATACTTTTTTTTTTATAAACACATGCTATGGATAATCAATATTTATTATATTATTATCATCTAGTGTAATATACTAGTATTAATAACAAAAATCCAAAATATCAAAATATTGAGCTCACACAATCACTTGCCACCTTCACGAATAATAATAAGGTTATTAAACTGTGGTATTTACTCATGTTACAAGTTAAAACAACTTCTGTTTACGGTGTTTAATTTTCTATTAGCAATATGCCTATGTAATATGTATCAAGCAATGTGAATGTTCGAAAAATTTACTTGGGTAAGTACGATTTTATTAACATATTATACAATTTTAATTTTATTAGGACATTTTAATCATCCACAGTAACACAGTAGGTATACCTAAATACTTTAAAGGAGAACTCTTATACAAACTTACCCACTTTATGTAATTTTAAGGTAATTTTTAAAATAATATGAGCAACACAAAATAATAAAATTATAAAATCTTTGTTTATTCCTGATATAAATAGAATATTAGAAGTACACTTATTTAACCCGTATAATAGTTAGTATAGCTGCAAGTATAGGTATTATTTATAACTTAGTTTTAAGCATGTCTTATAAATTAAACTGTCCATACACACAAGGCCGTATCTGGGGGGGGGGGGGGTTTCGAGGGTTCAAACCCCCCCCGAAATTTAAAAATAGTTAGTAAACTGAACTTTGAAATAATTATAATCTGTATATTTGACAACGTTGCTTAGAAGCAAAAATAATTTAGCACTCGCAATCGTACGCCTAAAAAGGTACGGCTGATAAGGACCGCGCGCAATCGTATTGCAGCCATATATTTATATCGTTTCGAAAATTATATTATATTATTTTATAATCCGGTAATCGTGCGAATACGAACCGTATATGAATTTATATACAATATACATATATACGCACAAGCGATTGAATGTAAACGATTAATTGACAGACGACGATAACGTCGTACTGCCGTTTTCCCCGAAACTTTTCGATTATCGGTACCTACAACTTCCTTTGTAGTCTGTGACTCTGTGTTGAGACGTCGTCGTATTAGTAGTACCTATTACCTCTTGAATATAATATTAATTATTAAGTATATAATTTGTTTATTTTTTTAATAAAATGTCAACTCGTAAAACCAGTTGTTCTAATACTCTAACAAACTATTTTAATAAAAAAATAAAAACTACGCATGATGGAAATGAAGCAAGTACTTCAAGTTCAATGTTAACTACAATTGCGCCAGTTACAAGCAGTGTGACAACAGAAAACTCTAAGAGTGATGTAGCCGATATTGGTTGCTGTTTTAATCAAAAGGTCAGTGATGAATTAAAATATAAGTTACTTTCTAACGTTTGGAAACATTAATTTTGTGTGGTCGTCAAGAATTGGCTCTTCGTGGTACATCAGACGCTGGTCCTCTCACAATAAATGAGCCAGTACACAATGACGGTAATTTTAGAGCTCTTCTGCGAATGCGAATGAACTGCGGTGATAAAATGATGATTGATCGTATTGAAAATGACACATTTAAAGCTATATATTTAAGTCCTACCCACACAGCATTTGTCAATCAAAATAATTGTATAAATATTGAATTTGAATTGGATTTAGGATATTTAAATTTAAAAGTTAATTAATTATAGATAACATATTTTATTTTTTACGCTGTAACCAAAATATTATATAGTTATGAATAAATATTGGCTTAACAATATTTAATTTTTAAAGATGATTAAAAATTGTATAAATCTTAAAACTCATAATTTATTCAATCTTTATTATTAACATTCTATCTTTATTTTCTATTCATTGAATAAAATATATTTTATTTCCAATCGTAATTGGAAATTAATTGTATCTTATAATGTAACATTAAATAACTTAACTTAATAAATATTTATTTTTTGTTAATAATCAAAATTTATTCAATATTTATAATAATTATTCTATTTTTATTTTTTATTTATCGAATAAAATATATATTATTTTCAATGTGAATCGCAAATTAAATGCAACTTAAAATGTAACATGAAATAAATTTCCTAAAAAATATGTATTTAATCTTTAAAAAGTATATTATAATTTTATTATAATCTTAATTTATAATAATAATAAACAATAATATAATAGCGATTATAATATAATATACTTATAGCAGTCGACAATAAAATAATTGATGTTCATAATATTATTATATTATATAGTAAAATCAATAAACGCGTGCAATGCATTCAGTAATGAGTATATCACTACATTTAATATTGGTACACGCATGCATTAATCTAAGAAATTTATTAAATCAGATCATAATAATATTTATATATGCTAGAGATGTTAAATTTCAGAAATTTAATTCTGAAGAAATTTCCAGAAATTTCTAAAATATGTTTTTTAAAAATTTAATTTTAATTTAACTTATAAAATTTAATTTTTTTGTTAATTAGCCTTAAAAAAATTAAAATTATTCTTTAAATTTAGACAAATATTTTATTCCCTAATTTGATCTAATTTGATCTAACACACATCACTATATGGTCATAGTATAATGGAAGTCCAATAACTTTTGTATATTTTTTACTAAATCGCTGTTTATAAAAATGAATAGTTCTCATGTTATAATAAATAAAACTTAAAACATGAAACGGTAATAGCAGGTTTTAAAAAATTATCAGTAAAACTATTAAAAAATGTATCACTGTTTATTATACTTATACCTATATACCTATATTATATAGATCCGCAAATTATTATACATATAACACAATAGTTTAAAAGAGCATAATATTTCCATCACAGTTTAAAACATAATATATGTTATAGTAATAAGTTATATAGGTATATTATGCGATACGAAAAATTGAAATTAAATTACCAACTTGAAACTATAGAACCGACCGAACATGATTTTTTATGATATTTGTAATTTTGTTAATAATTTTATATTGACATAAATTATGTATGTGAATGCAAATATTATATGGTATAGCCATATAATACAATATTATATTTTTTAATATATTATATTATGATATTAGGTTAGGTATAGGACATAGGTACGTAATTGCAATTAAAAAGCATTTAGTTTCTGTAATAGTTTGGTGGATAATGGATATATATTTTGAAGTTAAATATAATATATACACGTTCGTTATAATAGGTACTTATAATTATTGACTTATACCCTTTTACCCGCCCATCATCAATATGTATATTATTATATTAATATTATATTTTGTATGTTTATGTTAAAAAATATATAGATACGTCCGCCTCATACAATGTGGAGACGTAGCAAATGTAGCGAATATAGAATTATTCATCAATCACTATTATAATATAATGCAGCTACAACTAATGGTACCTAATAAGTTTTTTTAATTAACTTGTTCAAGAAATCATAACGAACTGCATAAACGATAGGTTAGACCTATAATAAACTGATGGACATCGCATAGAAAAAAAATCACCAGACGGGATTGTTGAGAGAGAAAAGAGAGGTTTTGGCCGTTACTGTCCCGAAAAATTATTTATATAAACCAAAACATGCTTTTTCTCTCTTACGCGTTCAATGCTCCTATGTTATGTTTTCTCTCTCAGTTATGTTGTCTGGATTTACTATGGCAGGGCGTACGGAAGCACTATCCGTTAGTTTATAGGTCTATGATCCACTCATAGTATATACTTTGTATAATCTGCTGATACGACTCAATATTACTATTATTTCGAAAAATATCCTTAATAAGGCTCAAGAACGTGGTCTGTAGTCTTTCACTACAATAACTTACAAAATTGCTACGGCCTACGGGATTGAAAATAGTAAACAATTAAAACTGTCATTTCGTACCAGCTATTAATATAATAATAGCTACATGCCCGATACTTAATTCTTATGTTATTCATTTCTTATCATATTGTTACTGTTACCGAGTAAAATTGCCGATAAAATTAATATTATTATAACCGTTATCTGTGTGTAAAACCCTTCGACCATATAAACTATAAGTTTATATGGTCGAAGGTAAAACCAATGTTATTTAATATTATGTTTAGACATGGAAGTCATTGATTACAAGTGAAGTGCGGGGTGCGCGTATTATTGGTTAGTTGCGTATTTTCTTTTTAGTTATTACTTATTATTCCAAGTCTTGCACTATTTTCAACATTTTCATAACTGTCGTCTGTACGCGTATTATTGTAATATTGTATTAATTCGACTCACTGACGAGAACGGTTTATACTTTACTTTACGCCGCCATTACGGTCTACGGTTCACACTTCAGATTTTCAGAATCCTGAATCATTAATCTTCAAATATTTTGGTAAGTGAAACAATATAAATTATACATAATATTAATAATACCTACATACCTATTTATTTTCCATGATACAAGAATAATAATTACAGTATAATTATTATTAATTATAAGTAGGACTACGTAAGTACCTATATTTCAATATTATTCAACCGACTTATTTAAACTATTTAAACTAAATAAAATTATAAACCTAAATAAATGAACCATTGATTTACGATAATTTATTGTTTTTAATAAAGATTCTCATCAATTTAACTTTAATGACAATTTGATATAATAGTAGGTAGGTACCTACCTAGCTTCTAACACAAATATAGCTAAGCATTTGTACATTTAAATAATAATTATAATATATAAGTATAGATAATAGGCACCTAATTATGTATACCTAATATGAATAGTATTAATATAATATAATGCATTAATGCTGGTAGATATTAAACCACAGTCCAATTAAAGTTAAAGATAAAAATTTAAAGAGGTACCTTTATAATAGTCTAATAATTATTCATGTGCTTATGTTTATACTTGTATAAGTTATTAACATTTACAAACTAGAAAATAATGTTCAAATAATAATATAGATGTATAGGTAATTAATAATAACCATCTTATTTATGAATAATGTGTTTTGTTTTAATTATTTTATTAATTTGTAAACCTATAGGTATTAACTAATAGGTACATACATAATATATAGATTCCTGAATATTTTAGATAATTAACATTATCCATTAGGTATCATATTTTTCCTAACAATTAAACTAGGTAAGGTAATTACTTACCTGTTTAGATAAGATAAATTTGCTTTACCAGGCAGACTTGGTCTGGATAAAATATAAATATAAGTGGCCTTCAGTTTACCTACTACCATATTACAGTTATTACTATAATAGTATTTATAACCAATGCTATAATTATTACCTACACAATATTATAATATATATTTATTATTTAAACATTTTTTTTTGTTAATTCAAAAAAAATATTGATTGATTGATTTATTTATTTTAATTTTAGGTTAATAAAATAGTACTTATTGTTTTGGTACTATAAGTACTATTTATTGTTCAGATAAAGTAAAGTATACCTATATTACCTAAATATATAGTAATTTAATATACATAGTTTATACAGGGTGATTCTTTTATCGTTGAACACTCATTATTTCGAAAAATATTTAATTTTTTTTTAATTTTTTTTTTTAAATTTTTAGATTTCATGCTTTTCTACAATTGTATAACATTTAAATTTTTTTCACCCTTATATTTATTAGGTAAACCACTATCAACTTTTGATTTTCAAATAGCAACCCATACAAAAATTGTTACAAACTAACAAAGCTATTTTTTTTATGAATTATCACGTTCAAATTTTCATTTTTCATTAATTCATTGGCGAGTTATAGCTGTCTAAAGTTGGGTGGTTTTAAAAGGTTTTACTACATAATCAGCACCGTCGGAACAAGTAGTCGAGACCAGTAGCTAAATAGTAATAAATTCGATATCGTTAAATCCACGATTGATAATCATTGTACTTTGTACCTATTATAATTTAAGGTCTCAAGGCATGCACGGCGCGCGGCGCACGCACACTGTGTTACGTACAGTTAATTAGAAACATCAAACAGTTATTAGTTATTACTTATTACTTATCGGTGGTGATCTGGCTGTTAAAGTGGTGGGAATGCGTGGAAAAATACCAATTTTGGTCGCCTCCCGGTCAACTTCTCTCTTGGGACAGAGGTATAGTACGGACAATGCTTTTCTATTTATAGACATTTTATTGATGTTCTTTTTATTATTTTTGCTTATGTGATTAACTTGTAATCTCAACTCGTGGTAACCATTCTTATCGTTCTGTACAATTTACAACCGTGGTCTAGTGTTTATCTGGTTCCAGTGTTAACAGTAAAGTAGGTGTAAACAATAATTAAACAGTATTATCACAGAACAATAGTATTAATGTATTATTATGCGTATAACTTTTAGAATATTATAATGGCGGTGATATTATTTAATATTTTTTATTTATTGACTTTACCACGATCACGTTGTAGTTTTTGATGTTTGCCAAACATATCTGTCCGTAAGTATAAAATTTAAATAACTATTTGTAGAGCATTTACTAATAATGTTTGTGTCCTAGGTATAAAGTAACGAAAGATGTTATTAGTCTTCAAAACATGAAGAATTTGATTTAAAAGAAGAAGAATTTTGATACAAGGATACACCTTTCATAATCATTTGATTGGAGAAATTGAACAGGGGAATACAGATATGCGTGATATTTATATTTTCTAGCAATTTTTTGAACAGAAGAATATGATATGTTCAATTCATCTAAAATTTAAAATGTAAAATCAACCTTTTTTAATTTAATTTTATAAAGATAGGTACCTGCTACAACTCTCAAGGATGTTTGTGGATTTTCATTGAACTTGGCCAACACTGCAAATGAATTTTCTTCATTGGTTACCGTACAAATTCTACTTTTTTTTCTCTGGAATCCTCCAAAATTTTGTAGATTTTTATACAAATAAGGGAACAACGAATGTGCCGGACAAGGGCGATCAGGATACCGATTTTTATATAATCTATACATATTTATTAAAATATTGGATGTACAAACATTTTTTATTTCAAAGATACATTTTATTGTTATTTGTGATTTTATTTATTTATGTTGTATACTCAAATGTAAAGAAAATCAATAAAACTAATATACATATATGCATATGTATAAACCGTGTTGCAGCTCTAGAGTTGTTCCCGGTTTCGTTGTAACAAGCCAACATGTCAATCTTTTCTTCATTTGAATAATTCATTTTAAAATTAAGAAAAAAAGTTATTTTGTAATTTAATAAATTAACAAGGTGTACTACTAATAACTGTAGGACTGACAAATTATTTGAGAATAACCATTAATTTTATCAACATTGGGAATTTCCTTTATTGTGGGTAATATTTGTAATACATAATTAAAAAAACTATGGAACAATAATTTATATTACAAATTAAAATTATACAAATAAACAGTATTGTATTTTATACAAATAAACATAATTGTATTTTATACAAAAAAATTATAATATTTAATATTAATTAATGAAAAATAATTATTTTAAAAATTAATTTTATAAACAAACAAGAGGATTAGATATGAAAAAAAAAAATAGTTTATCTATATCTTACAAGATACCTAACCTAATGTAGTAAAGTTGTTGTTATATAGTACATTTTATCTGTTATACTATAATTGTACATGTTTCTACCCTCCATAGTTTGGTAATTAAGATAACTGTATCATTGTAACACAGATATTTTGATTTCATGAACAGGGTTTGAGACAGATATTAGCTTAATACTGATATAATATCAAATTGTTACAATAGTAATTTGATTTTAACTTTAATTTTTTAAAAAAATTATTTTATAATGAAATGAGAATAAATAGCCTTCAACCCTGTTCACGGCAAAATTTCTCACATTTTATACTGATATTATTATGAACCATTAAACAATTTTACTTAAATAAGCCCAGGACTATGAAAAACCTATTTCAAAATGATGATACAGTTTAATCTAAATGTTCGTTTTGCAGTTAATACGCAAAATATGAGTAAAGATAAAACATGTATTCAAAAAATTAAAACAAACTTTTCAATCACCCCAGACTTAAAAAGCAAAATTTAAAAATGGTGTTAATAATATTCTTACTTGAATTTAGTACTAATTATTATTTGGTGACAACACCAATCATTGACACAAATTATTTAGTATTTAATATCATTATGACATTATACATGTAGCACAGTAGACTAATGTTTTTGGATGTTTAGATTATTATATCTTTTTTGCTAAAGGGCTTGTCCATAAAAAAAAAATTTTAAAATAAAAAATAAAAATAAAATTATCATTAATCACATAGCCACCTAAAAATTCTTAATTTGATTTTGGGCATAATCTACATATTAAGCATAAAATATATATCTATATCTATGTATATTATCTTAGTATTATATGTATATGTATATTATTATTATATGTATATTATCTATCCAAATTGTAATGATTGATGTTGTCACCTAATTTAAATTATTTATAAACTAGCATACAAATTATAAAGCTTTAACATTAGCACAATTCTTAGTTTTCAATACATTATTATTATTTTTTTTTTTTCATTCCGAAGATCGGTTAAATGATTATTGATGTTCCTCTCCACTTACATTCATCTTCAACTCCCAGTATGTTCCTATTCTGGTAGCTTCCATCACTTACTTCAGAAATGGAGTTCTAGGAATTCCTCTTCCAGGTTTCTTCCTTATTACGTGTCTGATCCATGCTTTTCTTCTCAATCTTAGCATATTCCATATTGATTTTTGGGTATTTATTCTCCTGAAAACCTCAACATTTTTAATTTTTTCTGTTTATTTGTGTTCTATTTTGGCTTTCTCAGTCTTCAGTATTGTCCAAATCTCTGCTCCATATAGATCTAAATTCCACACAAAGCCTTTTATAACTGATTTTCTGCTGTCCAAACTTATTCTATTTGAGGTAAAAAGATTAATTTTTTTATAGTAGGCCTGTTTGGCATGCGCTATTCTATATACTGGATCTGTACGACTTTTCCCATCGCTTGTGATTGAATAGGTATGTGAAGCTTAAGTGTTCTTTAAGCGTGTCGTTCATTTTTTCAAATATGTTAGTAATGTCTTTTTCACTTTCTGCGATTACAACAATATCATCTTTTCAATAAATATCATTGGTAATGTGTACTTATAGTCCAACTAGATTTTTTCTACTACTTCTTTGCAATTATCCTGATTATCTAAAATATTTGTATGTCAATATAATAATTAAATAATATTACAGTTAAAAATATTAATACTTACTTAATTTATTTTGTAGTCTGTTGAAACATTTTAATTGAATATGTATAATATAGATTTTCCTGATTTACATATTTCATAGTGAAATCTACTATTAGACAACATTTTAAAGACCCAGTTTATGCTTCAAATCATCTGTCTTAATAGACTATAAATATGCCACATTTAATTGTGCAAGTAAAACACTAAAGTAACTCTCAGGTACATCTTAGATGGTTGTAACTATAATTACTATAGTAATATTTATTTTTGTGTTTACTAAAGTGTTTCATTGGTTAGGTAGACATTTGAACAAAAATTGTATAATATGTATAAATGATTGAACTGAAATCAAAATGTCTTAAGTTAATGAGATATATTGTTTTAATAATTTTAATTTTTGCAACTACCAACTAGTAAAACTTACCAATAGGTTCATTGTACAAATGCACTTGCAAAGTATCCAATTCACGTGTGATTAACCAATTTAGGGACTTAAATGTTTGATTAAATTACTAAATAAAATATAATATGTGGTAAATATTAAAATTTAAGTATATTATACAAGAACTAATAATATTATAAATTCACCATTAAAATTTAAACACTTAGAATTATTAAGTATTAAAAAATAAAATACTTTATTAGTTATTACCGACTCACGATTCAAATATTGTTCTTATTAGTTATTACTTGTCTTATAAAATTATAACCTAAATTATAACCGTTTATTCACTCAACGTATTGTTGGTATGCGATTAACGTTAACCAGGTATAAGGTTTACTTCCATATCATGTAACCACGGACTAAGATAGTACTATCTTAGTCCGTGCATGTAACTATGAAAACATGATATCAATATAATAGACTCTAATCGTTCACAGCGAACAAAACAAATAACAGCTGATCAAAATTAGTTTTACCACAGTTTCTACCTAATCGCAAATCTAATAAACCAGGTCTATAATAAACCATAACTATAATCGTATAACCAGTAATCTTTTTTCTATGCCAGTATTGTTCTGTCTTCAGACGTCCTGACGTCCTGTGTCCGTAGTCCGTTACGGCGTACTCCATAGGTATGGAAGGGGTCGAGGGTATTACGCGGGGATACGTGAGTAGCTATGCCACCACGAGTGACACTAATGGTCCGATGACAATAAGTTAATGTAGTTTGTAGGTACAATGATTATCATTTATCACTATTAGGTATATCTTGGGTTCGAACGATATCGAATTTATTACTTTTAACTTCTGGTCTTTATATTAGATAAGTAGATATTATGACCAGTGGCGATCACATTTAGTGGGGCGAACTGCATGACACCTAGTCAAATGGGTATTATAAAATACATTTAGGAGCACAACCGCACAACTTAAGCTTACTGTACCTACTGCTTGAATTTTTTTGAAAAGTGTAATATCTTTTGCCTTGGGACATAAAAATCCTAATAACGGGGTATCTACCGACAAGGTATAATACATTTATACACAATAACCGCCTCCCAAAACCACCCAACTTTGAGGAGCTATATCTCGTCAACGGATTAACGAAAAATGAAAATTTAAATGTGATAATTTATAAAAAAAATAGCTTAATTAGCT
Organism: Nasonovia ribisnigri; assembly: GCA_027563435.1. NCBI lineage: Eukaryota > Metazoa > Arthropoda > Insecta > Hemiptera > Aphididae > Nasonovia > Nasonovia ribisnigri. The sequence goes on along the minus strand of JANEHU010000297.1, from coordinate 310,255 downwards.
TATACAATTTTTAGTATGGGTTGTCATTTGAAAATCAAAAGTTGATAGTGGTTTACCTAATAAATATAAGGGTGAAAAATATTAAAAATGTATGCAAATGTAGAAAAACATAAGACTAAAATTATTAAAAAAAAAAAATAAGAAAAAAGTCATTACTTTTCGAAAAAATGAGTGTTCAACGATAAAAGAATCACCCTGTATAGCAGACAAATTAGGGTGTGATATTTGATATAATATTATGTCTAGATTCTCTATTAGTAAATCTACTAAGCGCCGTAGGTTATTGGAGGAATTAGAAGTTGATTTGGACAGATCAGCTGAGTTACAACTTCCTAGCACATCTAGAATTGATTGTGATACACATCATACTATTGATAATATCAGCAACTCATTTGAGCCTATAACAACCCCTAACACTAGTAGCACTGTAAACTGTAGTACAATAGATGAAACAATTTATGATAGTCAATTACCTGTTATTTCATATTTTGATAAAAATATTTTAAACATTCCTATATCTGATAAAGATGATGAATTTAAATTAATTTCAGATACCGATAGTGACGAAGAGAATACTTCTAATCAATACCCGTTTTTTAATTATGATAATAAACAATTTATGCTTAATTTAATAGCACAATGGGCAGTAACTCATAACATTAGTAATACTGCCCTTTCTGCATTATTGAAATGTTTAAAATCCCATCAATGTTTTCATAATTTTCCTATAGATGCCAGAACTATTTTAAAACCCAATTTACCTTCTGATTCAATGGTAATTCAATCTATTCCTCCTGGCATATATCATCATTTCGGTCTTGCTAATGGCTTAAATTCCTTAGGAAATATATTAAACTATACTGGAGAAACAATTAAAATATTAATAGGTATTGACGGTCTACCTCTTACCAAAAGCTCTAATAGTACATTTTGGCCCATTCTCGGATGTGTGAGGTACCCTTCAAATTCTCCACATATATTTCTAATTGGCCTTTATTGGGGGAAAGATAAGCCTAAGGAGAGTAATATATTTTTAAAGGACATGGTAAATGAACTTATTGATTTATCGAAAAATGGTTTCTTGACAGAGTTTGGCAAAAAGTATGTTGTTGTCAATGGGTTTTGCTGTGACGCTCCGGCTAAGAGTTACATACTGAAAACCAAAGGCCATACAGGTTTTTTTTCCTGTTCAAGGTGTAGTACTGAGGGACTTTATTTTGATAATAGAGTATGTTTCCCAAAAATTGAATTTACCAAAAGAACTCATTCAGACTTTTTGAATCGTATAAATGATGATTATCATGTTACTAGTTCTACAACAATAATAACTGAAATTCCAAATTTAGACATAATTTATAACTTTCCATTAGACTATATGCATCTTATATGCTTGGGAGTAATGAAAAAATTAATTTTATTATGGTTAGGTAGTATTAAAAAAGCACCTCTGTCAATTCGGTTACATAGTAAAAAAGTACAAACTATTTCCAATCATCTTTTATTATTCAAACCATCAATAACTTCAGATTTTACTAGATCTCCAAGGGGGCTGAATGAAGTACTTAGGTGGAAAGCCACAGAATATAGATTATTTCTTTTGTACACTGGACCCATAGTTTTACAAGGTATGCTTAGTGGGGATTGTTATTCTCATTTTATTTGTTTACACGTATGTATTAGAATTCTATTAACACCAGATATTGAAAGTGAGTTGTTAAATTTTTGTGAAAAAGTATTAGCATATTTTGTTGATAAATTTGGAAAATTATATGGAAAACAGTTTATTTCACACAATGTACATGGGCTATTACATATTACAGATGATTATAAACAATATGGGGCCCTTGATCAATGTTCATGTTTTCCGTTTGAAAACTATTTACAGTTTTTAAAAAAAATGGTTCGAAAATTTGAAAAACCATTGGAGCAGGTTGTAAATCGATACCATGAATTTTTGGCATTTTCTAATCCTTATAAAGACTTTCTAAAGAATAATTCAGTTTTGGAATTTAAAAGGCTTCATAACAAGGGACCTCTAATTAATGATTTAAGTGGGCAACAATATGAATGTATCGTAATAAATGATTTTAAAATTAATATAAAATCCACTGCTGACTGTTTTATTGGTTTTATTAAAGATGGACAACTTAATATTTGTAAAGTTGAAAATATTTGTACGAATAATAATGGTAAAGTATTTATTGTGAAGTTTTTTAATAAAATAGAACCATTTTTTGATAAACCAATTAACAGTATTAAATTGCATATTGCTATTGTAAGTAATTTATCAGACAATCTAACTTTTATAAATATTGAAATCTCAAGCATTATCAAATACATGATTTTAAATAATGCTCATAATAATACACTAATTGCGTATCCTATATTACATTCAAATAAATAAAAATTTCAATAGCACTGCTAGAAATTTAATTAATACAATTATAACTTTATTAAATTTGAGTATTTGTTGGTAATTCATATTATTTTATTTTAAATTGTTTGCAATGATGATAGCTATCTGCTGTTATTAATAATAGATAACCTTTATTATTATAACTACATATAATATAATATTATAATTTATAACAAATAATTAATAAATTACCTTTAGCAATTACAAAAATTTGCTTTAAAAAAAAATTAGGTACAAAAATGTTTTATAGCTGGTATTTCTATATTTCTATAAATTATGTATATCAGTAATTTAAATAATATTCCTAATTTATTTTTGATAACCTATTTTAATATGAATATTAATTATTCATGTTGTTTTATATATGTACATAAATACCTGTATTAGGTATACATTTTTAATTTGTGTCGTTAAATTTTTATGTGTTACATCTTTGTAAAAATCTGTAAATATCTAGAATTTAAATTGTAATTAATAATATCATTTTTATATCAAGTAGTATATAGAAGTTGCAGTGATGTCGTATTCTGTTGTTCATTTCTTTATGGACGATAGTGTGGAAGCTGTTCCCAGTTTTTGGGTTAAGGGCAAAACATGTGCTTGGCCAAAAAATAAAATATATGCTAAGAAATATATAGAAACCAAACGTACGCCAAATGATACTGATTTTATATTTTTAAAAGCTCGAGAACTTTGTAGAAGCTTAAGTAAGTTTATTGTTAGAATTTTTTATATTAACTGTTAATTTTATTTTATAAATATTCATGTGTTTAATTTTAAAAAGCAACCCTGAATGGAGCTAAAGACAAAGCCAATATTGCCAGATATAGATCAGATTTCACTGATGATGATGAAGTACATTTTAATCAAAAATACAATGAACATAATTCACCAGGATCTGTTTCATCAATGCCAATATTTTCTAGTAAAGTTGATAATTTATATTACCTTGTAGAAGGATACAATATTTGTTTTATTAATGTATCAATGTTTTCAACTTGATTTGTTATTAGGCCCTGAAATGGACAAAGGTTTAGAACCTCCTTCTAAAAAATGTGAATCTGCTTCAAAAATGAAACATAATAAACTTCAACCTGGCTGGTCTCCATCACCAAAGAAATTTAAATGTAACTATTAACTTAATTTAATATGTTATATGTAATCATAATAATTGGAAAGTTATTAATCATATTTTATTGTTTGTTTACAGCACTAAAAAGTGATAATGCAGGTAATTCATTACTATTGGCAACTACGTCTCATGTTCAAAAAGGTATTATACAATATTTCTAAAAATATAGTTATTTAATATTTTTATATCTTTGATTACTAATATGTAATTTTTATTTATTAATATAATGTGTTTTACTTTTAGAAAAAAGTCAAACTGTTCGAAAACTTGCATTTAGTAAGGACCATAATACAAAACCTGTAGAAAATGTTGAATTAAAAAACGGTAAATTTTTAAAGTTACATATTAACTGTTCTTTATAACTATTTAATTATTTCATTTTAAATTCATTTTTAGATTCATCCAAAAATAGTTTTGTATCTGTCAAGAATATAAATTCTGGTCAAATGCAGCAATCACACTCAAATCATCTATTATCTCACTCAAATAATTTGTCTCTTAATGAAAGTGTTGATGAAAGTGGTATTATATTTTTGTTATTATATATATATCGTTAAAAGATATAAATAATTAATTGTACACTTATTTATATTATAATAGACCAGCCTTCAAAAGAAATAAGCACTCCAAGATTATCTTTTGATAAATCAAAAAAGTTGGTTACTCCACTAAATGATGGTATAGGTAAATTAATATTCAGTCATTATAATTTATAAATATTTAATTTTAATATTCCTCTTTATTACATATAGATATGTTTCAAAATACTATGTTGCGAAATGTTGCATTTTTAAAAGTTGAATTACGTCAAATCAAAAACAATCAAGTTTCAATCTTGGAACAATTAGAATCAATACAATCACATTTACAAGTTAATAAATCATATTATATTGAAAATAATCTATCCAATGATGATTTCCATGATTGTCCACTACCCTTAGACAATGAGGTCGACTTAGGTGTGTTAGAAGATAAACTTTCTGGTGATCACCAATTTAAGTCGCGTTTGGTAATATTAAAATATGAATATTACAATAAAAAAAAATGATTAATAAGTATTAATTTTGAATTTAAGGTTAACGAATTATCATTAATTGGTGGCAAACATGTAAAGGCGATGGTAAAAAGATTGATGACAAAATTATTTACAGATGATTTGTTATCTAACTATTCTTTTACTGGAAAGAAGGGTAAAAAGCCATTCTCTTCTTTAACTATCTGCTCTATTTTGTTTGGTAAGCATAAAAATTTAAAACAACAAACTAATATTATTTATGCAATATTATGTTTTTCAAATTGCCAGTATAGTGCTTAACAATATTTATTTTATTTTTTTGGGAAAAATGAATTTCACCCACTATTGTAGATACTAATGCCTAATACTAAAATTAATTACTTTAATCACAATAAAATCATAAAATATGCCTACCTATTATAGTAATATTATAGGCTGACATACTGTCTCCTCTCAGAATCATTTTTATTATGTCATTGAATACAAATTGAATACAATCTATTATACGCAGTGATCCACTTGCTTACCTATTTATTTCTTTATAAATACTCTAGAACTTACACATCATATTATTAAGCAGTAAACATTTTAAGCCACAAAAACAAATCTTAGAATAATTTTAATTAGAAACTATGGAATATAATGAACATTTTCTTTTTAAATATTATTTGAATGCAATATTATATATATTATTGTTTCAGATGCTGTAAAAAAACAATTAAAATTCAAAAACATCTCTCAACACGATATAGAAGATACTATAAAATATGTTCTTGCCCAAGCCCCTTTTAATATTAAAAGAAAATTAAACAAGGTGCCCTCATCAGTTTAATAAGTCAGTTAAATATGTATTACTTTTAATATTATGTACTATTATAAATTTCTTAAAATCTTTTAATAAAATATTGTAATAGTTATATATTTGGTATATCATCATTATTAAATTTTATAATTTGTTACATACATTTTTCATTTATTGTATACACTATATAATATATATAATATTATAGGTACTATAACTCAATAATTTTACAGTGTACCTATAACATATTATGTTAATTTTTATTTTTATTCCCTCATCGGTTTAATAAGTCAGTTAAATATGTATTATTTTTAATGTTAAGTACTATTATGAATTTCTTAAAATCTTTTAATAAAATATTGTAATAGTTATATATTTGGTATATATTTATATCATTATTAAATTTTATAATTGGTTACATACATTTTTCATTTGTTGTATACACTATAAATATATATAATATTATACTATAACTCAATAATTTTACAGTTTACCTTTAACATATTATGTTCATTTTTTTTTATTCCCTCATTGGTTTAATAAGTCAGTTAAATATGTATTATTTTTAATGTTAAGTACTATTATGAATTTCTTAAAATCTTTTAATAAAATATTGTAATAGTTATATATTTGTATATTATCATTATTAAACTTTATAATTTTTTGAATACATTTTCATTTATTGTATACACTATATAATATTATATATACTATAACTTAATAATTTTACAGTGTATAACATATTATATGTTAATTTTTATTTTTATACCCTCATCGGTTTAATAAGTCAGTTAAATATGTATTATTTTTAATGTTATATAATTACAATGTATCTATATGGTTATTGAATTTTTATTAGTATTATTATTTAATAAAAATGCATTTTCGAAAGATGTATTCAATATTTATTTTGGGTACAACTGTAATGTACCTATTGTTCCTGCAATTTTGGATAAATATAAATAAATATATTATAAATCAGTTTACAACATTTAATGTATGGTTTAATAAATATTTAAATTTAATGATAATATTACATTTTATTTACATTAGCAATTAACAATTAATTTCGGTTCAACTAATGTACCTACCACTTTAGATAAATATAAGTTAAAATATTATAAATCGGTCTACAATATTTAATGTATGGTTTAATAAATATTTAAATTTTTAAATTATATAATATTTAACTTTAAATTAGTGTTCAACATTTCAATTTGGTTCAACTAACTTACCTGCAATGTTGTATAAATTTAAAACAATGAAAAATCAATTAACTAAACATTTTTATTTAATATTTGACATTGGATTTACAACTTTACGTAAAAATTTAAAAAATATTAACTTGCTGTGTGGGTACAATACAAAATAATTTAATCGATGTCATTGGAAAAATAATTCAAGATTGTTTAGTTCATAGAATCAATAGGGCAAAATCATTTTCAATTTTAGTAGACGAGACAACTGATATTTCGCGAATTGAACAAATGTCATTTTGTATTCGATATATGGATGAAGATCCTGAACATAAATTTATTTTACGTGAAGACTTTTTAAAATTCGTGTCGGTAGAAAATACAACTGGTAAAAATTTATCCAATGTAATTTTAGATTGTATTAGTTCTCTTGGTATAAATCCGAAATATATGGTAGGACAAGGATATGACGGAGCGGCTGCAATGAGTGGACATTTTAAAGGAGTGCAAGCCATTATTCGAAAAGAATATCCGGCCGCACTTTATGTGCACTGCAGTGCTCATTCTTTAAATTTGGCTCTCTCTCATTCGTGCAGTATCCAACATATCCGTAACTGTATTGGTACCATAAAGGCGGTGGGCAATTTCATAAAAAGCTCAGCAATGAGAACAGAAATGTTAAAGAAATACATTAAAGAACAATTTCCGGAATCTAAATGGACCAAACTCACGTCAATGTGTGAAACACGTTGGGTGGAAAATCACGACGGGCTAATACGATTTACAGAAATATATAAGGCAATTGTAAATACACTAGAAGAATTGCAGTCAACTCGTGATATTGAAACGTCATCAAAAGCGTTACAATTAGGAAAAACTACTATGACAAGCGACTTTGTTATAAGTATGATCTCAGCATCTACACTTTTTTCCCTAACATTACCACTGTGTAAGAACTTACAGCCTGTAAATTGTGATTTAACTGAGGCAATGAAGTATGTTGATATTGTATTACACGAAATAAAAGATATGCGGGGTAATATGAATAATACATTTTCCAAAATATTTAAAAAGGCAGATGCTCTCATAAAATCAATTGATGCCGAAGAAGTTATAAAAATACCTAGAATTGTTGGACGTCAAAAAAATAGAAGTAACATTGTTATGGATTCACCTGAAGAATATTACCGGGTTACAATAGCTATTCCTTTTTTTGACGACTTCATTGAACAACTTCAAACAAGGTTCAATAATCATAAAAATATAATTTCTTCACTGCACAAGTTATTACCAAAAATGTGCAATAAATTTGAGATCGATTTAAATGATTTTGAAATATACTCAGAATTTGTGGATTTGGAAGTATTGCCACAGGAAATTAATCTGTGGAAAAGAAAATGGACTGAAAAAGTAGATAAAGATCTTCCAAATTCGTCTATTGAAGCATACGTTAAATGTAACTATGAATATTTTCCAAATATATCTTTTCTATTAAAAATATTAGCAACATTACCAGTATCGACTGCTACGCCAGAGCGCTCATTCTCTACCTTAAAATGGTTAAAAAACTTTTTAAGAAATTCCTCAGGTCAAGAACGACTTACAGGTCTAGCACTTCTGAGTGTGCATAGACATATTAAAATAAATACAGATGAAGTGATTGACCGTTTTGCGAAAGAAAAAAAAAGACAAACAGACCTTGTGCTATAAAAATGTATTTAAAATTTAAGCTGAAAAGAAACTGAAAACATTTTGTATTATGTATTGTATTATATTATTATTTTGTATTATATCATAATTTAGTATTTTAACTTGAGTATATTGTAATAATTAAATTTTGTATAATTATGACAGGTCATTATTATAATGTATCTATGTAATAATATTATATAATATCATAAAATATCTTATCTTGATATATTATTATCTAACAAATATTCTAACATAATATTATGAAAGAAATTTTTTTTTTAACTAGATATTTAAATACATATGGTAATTTGGTTTTAACCCCCCCCCGAAAATTTGTTCCAGCTACGGCCTTGCATACACATATTGCATTAAATTGTTTCTTGTAAATGGTATTGTAAATTGTAATAGTACTACCACTACTATTCACAGTGTCTGAAACCCTTACCTTATAATTTATTATAGTTTATATATTAAAGTATTATACATACCTAATAACCGTTCAAATGTGTTATAAATTTTAATGTTGTGACTTGTGAAACATAACGACGACTAGAAATTAAGGTTATTACTTAGGTATCTATTTGAAAAATTTGATCAAATTATCATGATAATTACAGTTGACTGTTTTTCAATTTAGTTTTTCATTTATCACCAATAATTCAAGTTAGTTACCTACCTACCTACCTATCTACTTAATAATTAATTTATGTAATACATTACATTTGAAAAATAATTTTTTTAAATTTCTTTATTAAACTAAAAAAAAAACTAACTTCTAACTTCTACTCTAACTTAAGTTGCTATTTTTACCAAACTAACTTTTAACTAAGTTGAGAAATTCGGTAAATTTCAAAAAATAACTCATATTCTAACTAAGATACTTTTTTTTATTAAAGGAACTTAACTTTAACTATTTGAAAAAATGGACTAACTTGCCCATCTTTGAACATTTGAGGTACCTAATGTCGTTATGGGTACCGCCGAAGCACGATTCAGTCTAGTGCACGGACATAACACCAAAATATTATTTAAATTTGTTTTTAATTATTCCTCATGAACTGTCCTGTCTAGTTTAGTCAATCAAACAGACCAGATACCAAACAAAGTTTAAAAACAGTTCAAAATAAAGTTAGCATTTTCCATGCACCCATCGATCCGTTTAACCGACCTCAACCCCATTAAATTATTACCATGCAGGTACATATTTGTAAAATGAAACTTTTTACAATATTGCAGATTTTTTTATGTTATAGCTGTACTGTATACTACTTTAATCCAGTTTTTCCTATTTTGTTTTATTATTATTTTGTATACATTTAGTTAGTAAAAGAAAAATACTTCTGTTAGTATTAATACTAATTTCTAAATATGTAGTATTAGTTAAATTAGTTCAGAAATATTTTAAATATACAATAATATTAATTTGTTGGTTGATCTACTTTATCCATTTTAAGTAATAATTAATATGGCTTCCAAACGACTCAATGACATTCTACAAGCGGCGGTTGATATCCAATTGTTAAATGAAAAAGGTGAATTATTACCATGGTCATCTCCAGCCTATCAAAAAGCTGCTGATAAACTAAACATGAAAGAAAATAGCACAAAAATGAATAGAGAATATCTATATGTAATTCTAAAAAACAATAGATACAATCTCTTAGATTTATTAAAGACTAAATGTGGAATTGAAGTAGCTCCTGAATTGACTGAAAATGTATATGAAAGTGATTTCAATGAAGACGATGAAATTGAAAACGAGACAATAATGGATGAAGGTAATATTTTTCTAAATAATTATATATTATAATTTGTTAATTTAAAATATATGATGTAAATTGTATTACAATAAAATGTGTTATATTTGGTAGAGATGTATTAAAAAAAAAATTAATTAAAAACAGAAATTCTAGAATTTGTGAAAAAAAGGAAGTGCATTTTTTGTTTCAAATGAAATTTTAGATTTTTTAAAAGATTTTACTCGAATACATAATTTATTTTAAATGCCCCCCGATTGGAGTTACAACTTGCAAGTACTTGCAGTTAAATGCATTTCAAATAGTCTTTAAACTTAAAGCTGTCAATGACATGACCAAGACAAAAATAAAGTTTAAACAATTTTATTTCAGATTCTGAGAGGATAGACTTTACATTGATGTGTACTTTTTTTAATTATTGACAATACAACATTTTTCGTTCGGTCAAAAAACTTTAAAATATACCTAATACATTTTGAGAGTAAATCCAAAATAATTTTTTATGAGCGTTTGAAGTTAAGATTTTGAGTTCTGGAGTTATTCTATATCATTGAATTCAAATTTAACACCATCCATTACGGTGACCTACTTGTCACCTACTGTACCTACTGCAGATCGAAACCCACTTAGGCAAGGCTTGAAACCGATTGAAAAAATTTCGGTTTCGATTTCGATTTTGTATACCAGTTTTTAATTTTTTTGATTTTGGTTTCAATTATTCAATACCGGTATTAGGAAATTTTGGTTTCGATTTCGATTTTGTATACCGGTTTTTAATATTTTCGATTTTGGTTTCAATTATTCAATACCGGTATTAGGAAGTTTTGGTTTCGATTTCAATTTTGTATACCGGTTTTTAATTTTTTCGATTTTGGTTTTAATTATTCAATACCGGTATTAGGATATTTCGGTTTCGATTTCGATTTTGTATATCGTTTTTTGATTTTTTTGATTTTGATTTTAATTTTTAGATATCGGTTTTGGGAAATTATGATTTCGATTTTAATTTTGGATACCGGTTTTTAATATTTTTGATTTTGATTTTAGTTTTAAAATATCGGTTATAGGAATCATGATGTTGATTTTAATTTTGGATACAGGATTTACATTTTTAGGTAGGTATCGGTAAATAAATACATTTTTATTTTAGATTATAATATTGATTCGTGTTATTTCATTTCGTACACGTCCCGGCCGATTCGTTGCAAACCGAACACTAATGTGGGATATGGGGTTTTAAATTAAAAACAAACACAATGATAAATATATCATTTACTTATGATTAATCATCAATATGAAAATTTAATTTTAGTTTAAATTCTGTTTAATTAAAAATTGTAGTTTATTTTGTTATAAATAAATCTATTATTCTATTACCTATTCTATTAATTATTATTATGTAACTACTTACTTTTAAATATATATTAGTATATTTTAGTATATTATATTTATTATATTGTTTACGTATATATAAAACAGTTTATTTATATTAAAATTTGAGACCAAAGTTAAATTTATAACAGTTTTCGTGGAACGAGCATTGGTTGCCAACAAACAACAAATTGTCAACGATAAGCAATAAGGCATAAGTTGAGTGCATGACATGTTGTATTCATACTATTCATACTTCATAGGTAGTATAATTTATTAATAATTATGATTTATGATTTTATGACCCCGTATCAACCAAATATTTTCCGACAACACATTATGTCTGACCGTTGCAATAAATTATAGTATCTACGTTTATTTTCATACTATTTAGTATTTTTACTTTAACCGATTGAAAATATGTCGGTTTTGATTTCGATTTTGTATACCGGTTTTCAATTTTATCGATTTTGGTTTCAATTTTTAGATATCGGTTTTAGGAAATTATGATTTTGATTTTAATATTGGATACCGGTTTTTAATTTTTATAATTTAAATTTAAATTTTTTGATATCGGTTTTAATAAGTTATGATTTCGATTATGATTTCGTATACCGATTTTTTATATTTTACGGTTACGTTTTCAGTTTTTAATACCGGTTTTGGTTTATAATGATTTCGATATCGATATCGATTTTTAATCGGTTTTAACCGGTATCTAAAACCGATTTTGAAATCGGTTTCAGCCTGCACTTAGGTACTCACTTTTTAAACTTTATAATAGACAATTAAATATTCAATTACCTATTTTTTACATACCTATGTAATTTAAAGTATTAATATAATATATTCAACAGTTTAACTGACTAGTATTAATAAAAAACAATAAAAACCATTCAGCCAGATTTCTTTGAGTATACTTATTTTTTGATCACACTTGTAACTACTAACTACCTATATCGATAATATATTTTAAAATAATGTCAACAGTGGAATTTTTTTAATCTTCATTCTTCATACAATTTGCTACTCAATATTTAAAGTTGAATGTTTTTTGGTTTGAAAAAAAAGTTTTATTCCAACTTTTAGAGATTTTTGTAAAAGATTACAAAATAACTGAACTTCTAGTGCCCTAGGATGTGGTTTAAAATTAAACGATTTATTTCAAACTCTTCAAATTGGGTATTAACAAAGAATAGATTGGTGCCGCAAAAAAAAAAAAATATTAATTATATTTAAGGATCACCCTACCAAATTTACCCATATCAATTAAAATAAATTTAAATTTAAAATAGGTAAATAAATAAATAATAAATTGTATTCTCTTGTTATTTAGTATTTAGGACCATCATTCTCTTTAAAACAAGTGGAACGGGGTGAAAGACCCTCAGTTAGCTATAAAGTTATTATACCTTACTCAAGTTACTCAAAAATTAAACCACAAAATAAATTACTACGAGTCAAAAACACATTGAAAGGAACACGACAAGTTTGGAAATTACAAAAAGGATGGGTAGATTTATTTTTGGATTCGTTCTCCAATCAATATGGATTACCATGTTCTTATGCTATAAAATATCATAATGTTTTGTCAGAGTTCTCAAATGGTTCTTACATTTCATTTAAGGGTAGATGTACTGATCATAGTTGCCGTGCTGTGATATTTGGTGATGTAATAAATGTACCAAAACCTGGAGAAGATGTCACTCTAAGTATTTTAACTAAAAACACAATGGATATAGAACATACTAAAAAACGATTTTTACGGGAACCAAAACGCAGTGTAGTTAGTAAACAGTTAATAAATAATGGTTCATACAAATGGCGACAGACTGTAGCTGATCAATCAATGGATTACGGAGATTTAGAACCACCTAATTTATATGAAAGTCCTGTAATAAGAAAAGCCAAACAACAGTATATGGATAAAATGTTAGGTGTAGAAGGTAATGATCCAATACAAAGTATAATATCACTTAAACACGAAGTCGAACATAATGGTTCTATTCATAACATAGGATGTGATCCATTCTACGTTCATTATTGGTTACCTATACAAGAACATATTATTAAATCGAAACAGTACAACAGTTGGAAAACGATATGTGTAGATGCTACAGGCTCTTTAGTATTGCCGATTTCAAGAACAAAAAATAAAATACAATCAGCACATATATTTTTATATCAGATTATTACAGAAGTGGATGGCAAAACTATACCAATAAGTCAACAGTTGTCAGAAAAACAAGACATGTTAACAATTTATTATTGGATGGCAAATTGGGCGAATACAGGAATTACATTACCTGACGAGTGTGTTAGTGATTACTCGAAAGCACTACTTGGTGCAATTACTAGAACCTTTTGTAATCGAAGATCACTACAAGAGTATATAAATAACTGTTTCATTTATTTAACTGGTGATACAAATCAACTTCCTGAGTGTTATGTACGAATTGATGTTGCGCATATGGTACACATTATCTGCCGTTGGAAATGTTTGTCAGTGCGGAAACCAGTAAAAGATTTTTACGTACGAACTATAGGACTTCTTATTAAATCGAATAACATTGATGACTTCAAAAAAACATTGGAAATGATTATTATTATTGCATGTTCCGAGACTGATGGAGTTGATGCAAATAAACTGCCTACTCCCTCGGAGAACGCACGGAAACATTTAATCAATTATATATCACACGGTGACATCAAAATGTCAAAAGAATTTAACGATAGTCCGTATAAAGGTATAGATAGTGGAGAATTTTTTGATGATGCTGACTTAGATAACATAAATGAAGACTCGTTACCAACGATTCAAAATTGGATATTTAACATCAAAACCTACGCGCTTAAACAATCAGAAGTCATGGGAGATAGGTTGAATGCTCTACACTGTCCAGATTTAATTAAGCCATTATTGCGTATATACTATATGTTCTGAATTTCCACTATGGTCAGCAGTTATGGTTCCACATTTTAAGTCACCTAATCTAACGGCTACATCTGCTAGAGTTGAGGGATATTTTTCAACTCTAAAATCTTCGATACTCACCAAAAAAATGTCAAGTTCTAATAGACAAAAAATCATCAAATGTTGTAAGTGAAGAAAGCAGTACAAATAGTCAAGATTTTTTACAGGATGACAAGTCTTCAAGTGATTCAGCTATAAACAATGAAGAAACAGAAATTGAAAATTGGAAAAATAAAGCGTACTTACCAAGTCCCCCACAAAAAAAAATTAAGCGATCAAAATATTTAAATAGCCATCCTGAAATTAAAATGAAACAAAAAATAAACCAAAAAGTTGTCAAGCATCGATTAGACCTAGTGAAAAACGGTAATTTAGTAGGACCATTATCAATTGGCCCAAACAAAAATAAGAAAAAATGTAAAATTATAAATACATGTGCTTTTGATTCGATATTACAAGCCGTGGCAACAGCATACCTCGATTCTCAGGAATACGCTAATTATATAGATACAAGAAATTGTTCTATATTAAATATTGCAAGTAGCTTGGTACATAATGGCACAAATAATGAACTCTATATTGACCAATTTGAGTTAATAAAGGAACACACAAAAAAAAATAAACTTGTTGGAAATCTCACTGAATATGACGCTAGAGCAAACGTTGCGATGCTGGCAGAAAAAATGTTTACAACAACTCCAAGCATACATCAATTCTATACTTGTGACAATTTTAAATGTGGGCAAACTGTTAAAAATATTTCACTTTTTCCTATTGATCAAGGAATACTGGTGACAGGTACCTACAAATAAATTAAATGCAATTATTTCCAATTTATATTATATTATTAAAACCAATAATCATTTTGGTGTTTTTTCTAAGATCATTTAAAAGATTACAAGATGCAGTCAATATGGTTCCCTCACAACTCGACCATTACACAAGAAAATGTTACAGAGATGGATGTGATGGCACTATAACAGTCACCAAAGAACTTGAACAGCATTTATTTATAGAAATAAATATAGATACATTTAAACAATTAGAAGGTTTAAAGTGTCTGATTACGGATATACCTGAAAACATTCAAGTAAACAATGCTGAGTAAGTGGACTAACATTTTATTTGTTCTACATGTCAAATAGTAAATACAAATTTAAATCCTAAACAATGTCCTATAGTGTTTAGTTGTAAAAAAAAAATATGGGTACAATAATACATATTATGTTAGTTAAAATATTTATAACAATATTTTATATTTATATTTGTGCCAACATTAATATAAAATAAATAAATGCTTAAGTTTCAGATTTGTAGCAGTAATTGCATACATATCATCCAAGTTCAGTGAGATGGGTCACTATTTATGTTACACATTAAGAGCTAGTGGATTTTGGGACCTCCATGACGACCTACAACGTAAAATAAAAAGAATACACAACATTAAAAATATAACAATAACGCCACATTTATTATTTTATATAAAAAATAATTGAATAAAAAAATCAATGTGCACACAGTTTTTAAAGGATTTTAATAATATGTGAAAGTAGTTATTAAATATTAAACTTTTAATAAAAAATAAGAAGTGACTTAAATATTGTTTTATTAATTTTAAAAATAACTTTTGAACTGCTGCATTACTGTGAAAATGGCAGTGCCACACATGAAAGTGGTCTAGCAATGAAAATAGTGTCTAACAAACTTTGAAAGTTGTCTAACAATGTCTAACAAACTAAGATAAATGTTCTAACAAACATTTGTACTGCTGGTGATAGCAGTGCAAAAGTTAAAAATTTCTAGCGTCGAAAATAAAGTCTAACAAACTTTGAAAGTTGTCTAACAATATCTAACAAATCGAGATACGTTGTTTGAGTGATCAAAAAAAGTTCTAACAAACATTTGTACTGCTGGTGGTAGCAGTGCAAAAGTTAAAAATTTCTAGCTTCGAAAATAAAGTCCAACAAAGTTTAAAAGTTTTCTAACAATTTCTAACAAACGGAGATAAATGTTCTAACAAACTTTTGTACTGCTGCCGATAGCAGTGCAAAAGTTAAAAATTTCTAGCGTCGAAAATAAAGTCTAACAAAGTTTAAAAATTTTCTAACAATGTCTAACAAACCGAGATAAATGTTCTAACAAACATTTGTACTGCTGGTGATAGCAGTGCAAAAGTTAAAAATTTCTAGCGTCGAAAATAAAGTCTAACAAACTTTGAAAGTTGTCTAACAATATCTAACAAATCGAGATACGTTGTTTGAGTGATCAAAAAAAGTTCTAACCAACATTTGTACTGCTGCCGATAGCAGTGCAAAAGTTAAAAATTTCTAGCGTCTAAAATAAAATCTAACAAAGTTTAAAAGTTTTCTAACAATGTCTAACAAACAGAGATACGTTGTTTGAGCGAACAAAATAAGGTCTAACAAACTTTTGCACTGCTGCCGTGAAGATAGCAGTGCAAAAGTTAAAAATTTCTAGCGTCAAAAATAAAGTCTAACAAAGTTTAAAAGTTTTCTAACAATGTCTAACAAACTGAGATACGTTGTTTGAGCGAACAAAAAAAGTTCTAACAAACATTTGTACTGCTGCCGTGAAGATAGCAGTGCAAAAATTGAAAGTGGTCTAGCGTCGAAAATAAAGTCTAACAAAGTTTAAAAGTTTTCTAACAATATCTAACAAACTGAGATAAATGTTCTAACAAACATTTGTACTGCTGGTGATAGCAGTGCAAAAGTTAAAAATTTCTAGCGTCGAAAATAAAGTCTAACAAAGTTTAAAAGTTTTCTAACAATGTCTAACAAACGAGATAAATGTTCTAACAAACATTTGTACTGCTGGTGATAGCAGTGCAAAAGTTAAAAATTTCTAGCGTCGAAAATAAAGTCTAACAAACTTTGAAAGTTGTCTAACAATATCTAACAAATCGAGATACGTTGTTTGAGTGATCAAAAAAAGTTCTAACCAACATTTGTACTGCTGCCGATAGCAGTGCAAAAGTTAAAAATTTCTAGCGTCTAAAATAAAATCTAACAAAGTTTAAAAGTTTTCTAACAATGTCTAACAAACAGAGATACGTTGTTTGAGCGAACAAAAAAAGTTCTAACAAACATTTGTACTGCTGCCGTGAAGATAGCAGTGCAAAAATTGAAAGTGGTCTAGCGTCGAAAATAAAGTCTAACAAAGTTTAAAAGTTTTTCTAACAATATCTAACAAACTGAGATAAATGTTCTAATAAACATTTGTACTGCTGGTGATAGCAGTGCAAAAGTTAAAAATTTCTAGCGTCGAAAATAAAGTCTAACAAACTTTGAAAGTTGTTTAACAATATCTAACAAATCGAGATACGTTGTTTGAGTGATCAAAAAAAGTTCTAACAAACATTTGTACTGCTGCCGATAGCAGTGCAAAAGTTAAATATTTCTAGCGTCTAAAATAAAATCTAACAAAGTTTAAAAGTTTTCTAACAATGTCTAACAAACAGAGATACGTTGTTTGAGCGATCAAAAAAAGTTCTAACAAACTTTTGTACTGCTGCCGTGAAGATAGCAGTGCAAAAATTGAAAGTGGTCTAGCGTCGAAAATAAAGTCTAACAAAGTTTAAAAGTTTTCTAACAATGTCTAACAACTCTCTAACAAATTTGTTAGACTATTTTAAAAGTTGACTGCTATAATTGTACTGCTAAGTTCACATAGGTTAAATATTTCACCTGAAGAAAATCAAAATGTAAACACCCGTGATATAAATTCATAATGTGTCTTTACTGTTAATAACTTGGGTTATTCAGAATTAAATGTTAATGAAACTCCATTTGTTTCCACATCTTTGGTGGAACCATTTATAGATATTTCATCTACTAAATATAGTATAAATCAAGAATATTCTGATACTAGTTAAGAATGGTGGGTGAAAGAGACAAAAAGTAAACAGGAAATTGGCTGCTAAACTTGCAAAACCTCAACTACAAAAAAATTTTACAATAAGTTGTAAACACAATGACAAAAGTACATTGTTTTGTAAGGTTTATGGAGTTAGTTTAGAGAATATTAAAAATTTCAAATTCAAATTATGTTCAGAAACTTCAAAAATTGAGCAAGATAAGATTCTTTTATCATACACAGTATAACCTAAACGAACAAATCGTCGGACAGATTTGTCTAAAAATGATCGTTTAGTTGTCAAGTATTTTATTCCTTACAAAATGAAAAGAAACCTGCTTGTGAAAAATCATTTACTGATATAACTGGTATAACAAGGAAAGATTAAACATATTGTCAAATAATTTCAGACATTTCCACACAAGTCCAAAAGAAAAAAGAGGTGGTGCTCGTGTCACATCAATAGATAAAGCTAGAACTGTATCCATCAATCACATTCAGCTATTTAAGGCTAAAAAAGTTACTATTCTCGTAAAGATTCAGATCGATGTTACTTACGGCCAAATCTTTCACTTAATCAAATGTATCTTCTATGGACAATTGAAATGAAACGTACAGACCAACCCATTGCTTCAATTGGTAAATACAAAGCCATATTTTATAAACATTTCAATCTTAGTTTTGGACACCCTCATTTAGATGTGTGTAGTCATTGTACTGATCTTAAAGCTGAAATTAATGCAATCAATATTAATAATATTCAAAAAGATTTATTTAGAAATAAATTGTGACTTCATAAAGAACAGAGTAAACATTTCCATAGAATTATGAAACTTGAAAATTAGAATACTATAAACATTGCATTTGATATGATGCAAAATCAGCCAATACCTAAATTAGCCGTGACCAAAGTGTTTTATAGCAGACAAGTGTGAGTTTATAATTTAACTTTTGTACTAACCACTGAAAAACAAATCCCACAGTCCAGCCAAAAATCAGGTGCAGAGGCTGATGATATTTATGAACCAAGTTTGTGGTATTACTATAAGATCGATTTTTGAAGAGACCAAGCGACTCAATTGCAAGGAACTTTCACATTAGACAGTATTGATGAAATTGTCGATGTAGTCGAGGAAAATAACGATGAAGCGGTAAGCATAATATCATATTATATTCCACTGTCGATGGCCACGGTCTATGGCTATTTTTAGTATTTAAATGTTCTCAAAAGTGACAACGGTCTATTTGCAGTGATTATAATAACAAATGATTATATTATATTATATAAATAGTACGTGATCGTACTAATATTAATTATTAATATTATTAAAATATAATTATAATGGATATTTTGTTGCAAAGTGTCAAATCAGTATATCATAAAAATTCTGTTGAATATGAATAAATGCAGTTAATAATAAATTATTAGGTACTATTTATAGCACAATATTTATTAATTTATGTATACTAATCAATAAATAATATATTATATTGTCGTAAACGGTCGTTGGTCGCTCCGTGTTGTATATTTTGACGTAATATGTCAAGTAAAACAGATTATAATTTATCAACTATTGTGTATCATAATATTATTGTACAATGATAATATTTTTGTACTTTTGTTAGTGATTAGTTTAATTTGAACTTTATACAGGATTAAAAAAAAAACAAAACATTTTATTGTATTCAATTTTATTGTTTATATGGAATTAAAAAATATTTAAAAATCGTGTAACATATTGATAAAGAGAGAAACAATTTTTAAAAAGAATAATGAATTATTACACAAAACCTTATTTATATTTATATTAACGGACAACAATACAACAATTTAAAAGCAGAACAATGACATATGTAAATATAGCTACTTTATGCTCTCGTTCTGCCATAGTACAGCTCCAGTTTGTACAAACTTTGGAAGAATGTATTCTTTTATTCTTTTATTTTTTTATTATGTTAATAATTTAAGACTAGAAAATGGCCAATTATTAGTAAAATCTCAGAGATGTACTGTTTTTTTAGGATTTTTGATAAGTTTTAATTCTTTGCTAGATCTTGAATCCAAATATATTGATACTAATTGCTTGAAATTTATTCCTGTGTACAAACTTAGCCAGGACCACTTAGAAATGTTCTTTGGTAGTGTTAGAGCTCAGGGTGGCTATAACAACAATCCAACTGCGAGGCAATTTAAATCTGCGTACATAAAAATTATGGTAAATGCTCAAATTAATGATACTGGATTAGGAAATTGTATGGCACTAGAAGATATTCCGGTATTATATCTAATACCAATAACTGTTATTAACAATTCAAATTGTATTTTAAATAGTGATGTTGAATTAGAATCTGAGGTATACAATTTTGAAACTGATGGGTTCCACTTGAATAATTTAAGCCAATTTTCAAGAGAAGTTACTTTGTATATAGCTGGCTTTGTATCCCATAAATTGTCAACAAAAATTAATTGTGATGTTTGTAATGGTGCATTGTTTGGTAACAAAAGTAATTTTTTTTATTCTACCATAAATATGAAAGATAAAGGAGGTTTACATTATCCCAGTAATGATGTAGTACAAGTTTGTGATGCTACAGAAAAATATTTTAAAATATAGGTATTATGATAAAAAACCATTTAATAAAATGTTAATTATTACAAATGTATTAAAAAGTTTTATTAGTAATAATTCAATTTTTAATTCAATAAAACATCATAATGATCAAAATGGACCACTTGAAAATCATGTTGTACTATTAATTACAGCAATAATTTCAGCTTATTCTGATATCAAAATGTATTACTTTTGTCGTACTGAAAATGAAACACTGTCTTTAAGAACATAGTATAACAAGTTGACTCTTTTTAGAGGCCAGTAAATTTTTAGGTACCTTTAGGTAATATATATTATGTATTATATTTATTTTTAATTAGTGTGTATTTTGTATTTATTTGACTTTTTATTTATTACTACATATATATTAATATTTACCTATGTGTATGAATGAATTCCTTAAATTGATAATGTTAATCGTTTTTTTTACATTATGTAAGTACCTATTGTTTGTAAACTTAAAAACTTTGGAATGTTAATAGATTGATGTAATTTGTAATATTATTATAAATATATTATTAATATTTCTTATTGTATTATTATCAAAAGATTATATTGAGGAAGTGGTTACTCTGAAGGTCCCCTTTTTCCTTACTTCAATCTATTCGATAGAGTAATATACGAGATGGCCTCTCTATATATTCTTACTCTATGCCGTAGCCCGTGGTGGCGGTTGACAGAAGTGTAGACCGGTCGCTGCGGTACCTATACTTTGTACTGGTTGCCGCTGCGTATCGTGTCAACTTATTCCTTCAAATAACTATTTCGTCCTCTTTTTGTGCATTCAAAAGTCATGCTTTTTAGCTGTCTATGAATAGTGGCACTGGAAAATAAGGCAGGTCGGAGTCTTCGTTGATAGGAATTAAAATTTATAGAGTGTCGGTAGTTGACGCTGAAACCAAAAATCGTGAACTTTTCGACGCACGTTTTTTAAAGTCGTCAATTTTTTCGTTTACCTTTGCTCGAATTTTACTTTTATTTGGAAATTTTAACACACTTTTATTTTTATAGTCTGAAATCGTCTTGCAGATGATATTTCTTCCCACCCCAGTTATTTTGCATATACTTTTTATTAAGTCCTTATACTTAATATCATGGTGTTTCAATAGTTTCGTTTTATACACATATACAATAGTCGTATTTTGGCGTGAGCAAATAAACTAAAAAAAAAAATTATAATTCGTGTCATAATTTATTATTATTTAATTTGATTATAATTGTTTTGAATTATATTTTATATGTACTGTTTTTAATTAATTTCCTATTATTTATTAATTGCATAATAAAGTACGAGTATATAAAATATCATTGTATACGAAAAACGATTCTGAGCTGAGGCGGTTTGGCAGTGTGAATATTTAATATTATGTTTATATTGTCATTACTTGTTATTAATACGGTAGCCGGTAAGTTGAAGTAATATTATAAAATAACAAAAAAATAACTAAAATCGTTATTTTTGGTTATTTAATGTGTAATTTCGTCCAAATTTGATCATAAAATAACTGTAAATAAAAACTGAGCTTATATTTTTGAAATTTTTTAGTTACAGAATAACCTACTTACGTGGAACCTTGTTTTAAATTTTCAATCCTTAGCTATAAAAGTTGAATTTATCGACTATTATAGTTTATCAAAAATCGAACTTTAACTGCTTTTAAAAAAAATTGTGCCTTTATATTAGGATCCTTGTATTAAATTGTCCAGTTTATTTTCTATTCACTATTCACTTTCCTATCAGAAAAGATACTGTTCAAGAAAATCGAAGCAGTTTGACTGCCGAAAAGGTGATGACAGACACACACAAAAAAAAAAAACAACACATAATTGTAAAATCAATCGCTCCGCTCAGAATCTAAAATATGGTTTTTCTTTCTGTGATTCGGTATTACGGTATGAAATTCTAGACTATTAATCGAGTTATCAAATTTTGAATACATAAATTATTTGTAAAGCATGGAAAATAATAAAATAATATGATATAAAATAAACAACTTTATAAAAAACGAATTTATTAAATTATCAATTCTTTTAAAAGTTGACTATAACCTATAGCCTTTAATATTATCATACATGTAATTGATAGGTAAGTACCTAATAAAATAACTTATATACTACTAGGACTAGGAGTTGCAAAGTAACATAAAATAAGAATAATATAATTATTCAGATCTTAGATTGTAGAATAAATTAATAAAACAAAATTTACAAGTACATTTCAACATATTTTGTATTAACTAACAAATTAATTATAATAATATAACAATATAAGTTATGATCAAATAATTAAAGTGTTTGTATTTTAGTTTGGTACATATTATGCAATTAAATATCTACTAATTAAAATTTGCCATACCTACCGCACACCTTTACTCTGAACTAAGAAAAGCATTTCTAGCTTCTCCAAAACATATTTCCTTATACCTACCTATTATATACGTTTTTCTAGCTTTTCCAAAACATATTTCCTTATACCTACCTATTATCCTATTATATACGTTTAAATAATTGTAATGTTGTATATTGTATTTTCTTATATAAAACGAATATACCTACTCATTTTAGGTACAATACAATGTATCAATGTCAACGTGTATTTAAATTTATTGTAGATGACTATTATAAATTATATATTATAATAACTACCTGTAGACTTTCTACAGTCTAATTCTAGTTTTATTTAACAATACAATCATTTACTTTATTATAATACTATTATTACAGACTATAATAATATAACATGAAAGTATGTAATATTAGTATGTTATATTATTTGTGTGATACTGAACACAGGCGCCGAAACAGACCCCAGAATGCTCACGAGGTTGAGTGACGACAGTGGTGGACGTTGGTTTTACGGTAGTTTGGTCACGGCGACAGTCGTACGAACGACTTAAATGAAAAAAAGCCAACTCGTGCGGTAGGTATGCCGTCGTTATCACCAAATGGTCGCTAACGAAAAAACATTGGGGGTGCCGTAAACAGCAATAGCAATTTTAAAAGAATACGGTTTACAGCGCTGTGTGGCAACGACAGTACCTAAACAATAGGGTATTTAATAAACTCGTACTATCTAGGCGTGTGTTATAGTTGTGCATTAACATATATTATTATTCGTGTATTTATATTTGTTGAATGTAAACAACACACTCTATATTATGTAGATTATAAGTAAATTATTCACACTGTAGTACAGCAGACGCTGAATAGGCATTTTATATTACTATAGCATATTTATTACATGTAGTAGCTGGTAGAACGATTAGTCGTTGTTTTATATTACGCGCCTCGGAGCACTATAGTTATTCATATCAATTATACATATTATTATATTATTACGTATGTCCGATATTATTATTATAAACCTATAGCTTCTGTATATCTGTGTAGGTACATCAATAATATTCAATTTTAAAAATAAATTCAGTACAGAAAATACTGCAATGCAATGTTTCAACAATCTCGTTAGAGAAAAATATGGAAATGAAAAATAAAGGTAGGCCTACTCCAGATTAAATATTAAACAAATTACTAAATGTAAGATGAGAGAACATGTAAGAAATTTTAATAATGATATATGTAAAATCCATGATTGGATATATGTGGTTCAGAAACCAATCGTTTGTATTGTTTTCCCTGTCTACTTTTTGGTAAAAATTTAATGATGCCGCTTGGGTAAAGATTGGAATAAACAATTTAATTAATTGAACTTCTAAAACCAAAACATATGAAAAATCAATGACACACGTAAATTCTCAATTAAATTTAAAAATATTAGGAAAACAAGACATAAGACAACAACTTTCTAGTGCATATCGGTTGAATATCAAACAATACAATGAAAAAATAAGTCATAATCGTTATGTATTGAATAAAATAATAAATTGTATTTAATTTTGTGGAGCATTTGAACTTGCACTGCGAGGTCACGATGAAAAAACCAAATTCAGAAAATTCCGGCGTATTTCGAGATCATATAAAGTTTTAGTTCAGAGTTAGTTTCGGTATTAAAATACCATAATGAGGATTCTTCGATATTTTTAGATTTATCCAAATCAATCCAAAATGATTTACTAGAATGTTGTTTAGCAGTATGTCAAGAAATAATTAAAAATGAAATAAAACAAGCAGAATATATCTTTGTAATGACTGACGAAACAACTGACGTATCTTCTCAATTTGAACTGTCAATAATATTTAGATATTTAATATCGGATAGAACAGCAGTAGAAAGGTTTTGGGGATTTTTCAATCCTACTGGACACGATGCGAAATTGTTGTCTGAATGCATAATATTCGACTTGGAAAGAGCCCTAGAAACGCCAGAAATGTTGATTTGTCAGAGTTACAACGGCGCAAATAAGATGATAAAATAATAATGTCTCAATGATGTACAAAAAATAATAAATACTAGCTATACAAATGCACATTTCATACATGCTCATCAGCTTAATTTAATTTTAATTCAAGCAACTTCACAAAATCGTGAGATAAGGATTTTTTTTTTTAAGTCTTCAGTGGGTACGGTTTTAGATAAAATTGTTAAACACAAAGAAATTGAATCAAACAATGATGATAAATGTATATTTTGGTTAAAACTGTTTCATTCTTTAATGCCTCATGTTGACATTCTATATAATCAACTACAAAAAAGAACTATGGATCCTGTATAACTTTCAAAGGCAATTTTTCGGTTTGAAGAAAATATATTAAAAGAAAGAAAGAATATATGAATTCATCAGTTCATTTATTGAAATTTATAATTGAAAATAATTTAACACTGATATTTTCTGAAAGCTACAAGCTTTTAAAAATAATTTCAACTATTTCAATGACTATGAAAGCCAAAAATCGTTTTGACATTGAGACGTATTAAAACATTTTTGAGAAATTCAATGACGGTAGATCGACTTACAGCACTAGCAATGCTATCGATCGAGAAACAGATGATCAACAACATTCCAAACTCCAACGAAGAAGTCTAAAACAAGTTTGCAGAAAAAAAAGATAGAAGAATCAATTTAACATATAAGAAGTATTTTAAATCTTATAAAATTGATAAAAATAATTATATAGTTTGTACTTTGTCATAGTATATGTAATTGAAAATGTATTATGTACATACGTGTAAAAATATAAACAAAATAAAAGGTAGTTGGTACCGCAGAAGTGCCTAACTTGGGACAAGTGGGTACCTTGGCCCTTGGGGCACAAATGTCGTTTTTGTTTGTTATCGTAGCTTCACAGGTCGTAATCACTTTGTAATCACGTTTGATAAGAATTTTCAAACTAAACAACATTTGACATCAGAATCAGTGAGTGGGACGTTCAAAACTTTTAGGTAAGTTTGATTTATAAGTATTTGAAAAAAAACACTAATTACTTAACAATTCTGAAGCCTTATTTCTGTCTCACTTTACTTAAATAAGTTGTAATTTGACGTAAAACTGTATCCAACATTTTTTTTTCTCTTCGTATGTAGTATAAATCTACATAAGAAACATCATAATCACATTAAAATCTCTTGAGTTATAAGCAATTTTATGATTTAAGGGTAACTTGGGGCATACCTTGTACGATGGCATTATAATATGTATATACAATAAATTTGTATTTTTTTATATTCTAAGTAGGTACCTAGGTACCTAATACAATCTTAGAAACATGAGTTTTGATTCAAAATAGTGCTTTTATGATATCTAATAATTCAATTTCTATTGTGTAAGAAAATAAAATAATTTTAAAATGTTTAATTTATTCTGTTCAGTCATGGGAGGTAAAAAACTTCAAACAGTTGGTGGAAGGCCTTACAAAACTTTTACTGAAGAGCAAATACAACAAGCAATTTTGGCTGTAAAAACAAAATCAATGTCAGAGCGTGAAGCTAGTATTGCATATGGTGTACCTAAATCTACCATAAACAGAAAAAAAAATAACAAAAATATGCTCTCAGTTGGTCGACCATGTGTTCTTCAAGATGAAGTGGAGAAAAGTTTAGTTGAAGGATTAATAACTGCAAATACATGGGGATTTCCATTAACTTGTTTTGAGGTTCGTTTGATTGTTAAACACTATTTAGATAGAAAAGGTGTAACTGCAAAACAGTTTAAGAATAACATGCCAGGACCTGACTGGGCAAAATCATTCCTTAAACGTCATAACTCTACATTAACCATACGTTTATCTAAGAATATAAAACGCTCTAGATCAAATATTTCAATTGAAACAATAACACATTTTTTTAATGAGTTAAGCCAGAACTTGGAAGGTGTACCCCCAGATGCTATCATCAATTATGATGAAACCAACCTTACCGATGACCCTGGAAAAGTAAAAGTTATATGTCGACGTGGTACAAAGCATGAGGATTATTTATTGGACTCTTCAAAAGCTAGTACGTCTGTTATGTTTAGTGGAACAGCTTCAGGTGTCATGTTGCCAGTGTATGTTGTGTATAAATCTGAGCATTTGTACCCTATTTGGACATACCATGGTCCACCAAAAGCACGTTTCAACAGATCCAAGAGTGGTTAGTTTGACATGAAAATCTTTGAAGACTGGTATTTTGAAGTAGTTTTGCCATATTTCAGGACTATAAATGCTAACAAAAAGGTCATGATTGGTGATAATTTGGCTAGCCATGTGTCAGAAGAGGTAATCAAATCATGTGCAGAAAATGGTATAAGTTTTGTTCTTCTTCCCCCTAATACAACACATCTGACACAACCACTCGATGTGGCATTTTTCAGACCTCTTAAATTAAAGTGGAGAGATGTCTTAAGAAGTTGGAAAAATAAAAACATTGGTACCTTGCTTAAAACTCAATTTCCAGGGCTACTTAAAAATGTAATAAATGAACTAAATATTAATAATAATATATCAACTAATTTAAAATCTGGATTCGAAGCTTGTGGTATATTCCCCCTAGATGCTAACAAAGTTATTAAAAGATTGCCTTCAATTGAGAAAGATAACAATGATTGTACCTGGATAAATGAATTTGAAAACATATTAAGTGAACGTCGTTTTTCAAAAAGTTCTAACCATCCAACATCAAAACGTAAACGATTAGATGTTGTCCCTGGAAAGAGTATCACTGTATTTGAAGATCCAGATGGTCCAGATCCATTACAACCAGAGTTAGAAATTGAAAGTCCTCTAGTTATAACTGTACCAGCAAGTAATGAACCAGTTGCAAGTTCTTCTCAGGTTAATAGTATGTCTACTATCAACATGTATGATTCAGATGATGATGAAAACTTTAAAAAAAAACTTAAAATAAATGAATTTGTTTTGGTGAAATGTTTGTATGACGAAGGAACAAAAAAAAAAGCTTATAAGATGTTTCCAAGTATCATAAAAGCAGTAGGAAAGTCAATTAAAGGAATTGTTTTGACTTGTCTTTTTATGAGACCTTTTAAAGGGTCAAGCAATACATCTGTTTTTCCATATGTGGATGATATTGCTGAAGTTTTTGAAGAAGACGTGGTGTTACGCCTTAAACTTATAAAAGAGCATATATGTATCGCTATACATTTGATCTTTAAGGTAGGGATGGCACCTACCTATTTGCTACATTGATTTTGAATGACTGTACTTATAAATGTAAATTTGAAGTCTGACTAACCTTAAGTTAATTTAGTTATCTGCAAACTTAAATATTTAAAAGTTCCTATCAATTGTTTTATTTTTTTTTGTAATATTGTTTAGTTTGTAATACTATGCAAGGTTATTGTATATTTATTGTCTAAAAAAAATTGTTATTTTGTTTATTAATTGTTTAAATTTATAAAAGTTTGTTATTGTGAAAAGGTTTGACAATTATTTTAATTTGCATTTTTACTTGTATCCGTATTTAGTTATGAACGATAGATAATTTTGATTACTCTTTCATATGTAAAATTTTGTAAGGAACACATTTTTTTTTATTGTGTTTTGCCCCAAGATAGCCTCGTTAGGCTCAAAATGAGTTTTTCTGCAAAATTAAATAGTTGCCTCAAGATACGCCCTTTGAAGGGTAACTTGGGGAAGCGACAAAAAAAAAATATATAAAATCAGGAATTACGTACACAAATTTAAATTGTAGTAAATATTAAACAAGAGATCAAGAGAAAACTTTTGATATGAATATTGAACCCATACAATGATTATTTATTGAGATATAAAACGTCAAAGTCAAAAACTGCCCCAAGTTAGGCACTTCTACGGTAAATAACTAAAATTTGTAAACAATTATTTAATACAATTTATAATATATAATTATATATACATTGGATATATTTTTTTGATGGAAATCACGCACACTAATGATTAATTATTGCAGTCATCTTCTGCGTGAATGTAGAATATTGACTATATTCAACCCCTTTTAATTCACAGCCTTAATTAAAAAGTATTGAACTGAATATTTGTAATGTATAGACTTCAGATGTATTGTCCAATCGCTACAAAATTGTATTAAATACAGAAGATTGAAAGAAGGACAAAAATAATTTATCATAATTGCAATTTATATTTATTTAATTATAATAATCATAATATGTTGACAATATTAATAGTACAAAATAATACTGACAATGTATATAATTACAAATTACAATAAGAAAAATACATGATTTATTTTATTTTGACAATATTGTAGTACATAGAACATAATTTAGAAGTATGGTACATTAAACAATTAGAGTAGATTGTATTCTCTTTTAGTAACTATGATAACTTACTGTATGTACGACAAAACTTATTTTAAAAACATCATGATTTTGACGGACTTAAATTCATTATAATATGTTCATAATGCATAAATATTATAAAAGATATATTAAAGATATATATTTGTATATTATCTATATAATGTTGTTCTTAAATAGTTAAATGTCAAGAGTAACCATTTCCAACATAACATTAGGTAAAAATAGGGTCTTATTTGTCGAAAAGATGTACTGTCCGGGACAATAAATATTTTTTATGTTAACAAAATTAATATTAGAATCGCATGGATGCTTATTTCGGTTAAAATATTCCACATTTTTGGGATTACTATCTTGGAACTAAAACATTTACGTAAATACATCACACAGGAAACAACTATACACCTTCCAATATTTTAACTCATAATTATAACTAACCTATCTTGAGACTATCTTAAAATTACTTGTAGAAAAACATGGTAAAATCGCATTAACAGTTTGTTAAAATAAACATAATGTTACACCCTAAACTGGGAAAATTATCGCATATACAGTTTAAATATAACCTATTTTCACTGTATACATATACATTAAAAAATAATATTTCATTTTATTTTTAATACTTAAAGCTAATAAGTATTACCTAAATAAACATTAAAATAAATTATATAAATTTCAATATAATTGATTTCTTAGGTACCACATCACCGTGACCGTATTGCTATGAATTAAAAGGAAACAAAAAAGCAAAATAAGATACTTCAAAATAAATTTAATTTCCATAAAACTAAAATAAAATATTATGTCCAAAAATAACCTTTGCATTACAATTTTGTTTTATAACAACATAACTGGACCAACTTGTTATAAATTAATAAAAATTAGTTTAAAATTTAAATGAAATACAATAAAATACCTACCTACTTTCATCTGCAAAACATACATATTTTAATTTTAAGGCAATTTAACCGATAGAGTAATATATTACTCTATGATTTAACCAGAGGTAAGGTTTAAAAAATAATAATAACCATCATAATCATTTATTTGGGGTACAATATGACAATGAATTATGTGTTAACATCGGAGGGTTGAAGTGTTTTTAAAAGATCTATAGACAAGGATCAATAATTAAAAATATAATGAAGAAACTTTGAAATCAAAAAGATCAAAGTAAAACAAATGTTGCAGTATGACACTGGACAAAGAATTCAAAACGTCAAAACATTATATTTTAATAATTTTGTTGTATTGATATTTTTTAATTTTAGTTTGAATAAAACGAAAGTAGTTATTGTGTAAGTTACATAATACTTATTCTTATTAAACAATTGTATTGTTTATTATTGAATATAACAGCAACATACGCGCACAGATTATAAAACCAAATGTTGCACAACTGCATTTACTGCATATAGTAATAATAATAATAATTACTCTATAATTTACTGATAACTCGAACCTACTTTAATGCAGTAGGATGAAACATAAGAAATAAATTATTATATCAAATAATATGACAATGGTTATGAATTAGTCGCGAGTAGGTACTTAATATCATTTATGCGTAGTTAATAATCAATAATTTCTCATAAAAACCGTTTTTAACTATAAATTAGTGGTGATACTGATTTGAGATTGGTTTTGATTTGTTTACATTTTTGGGAATTTTTACACGTCTTGAATTTCAAGTACACCATCTAGTTTCGAATTACATTTATAATTAATAATATATAAAACGGTCTTCACAAAATTGTTTTTAATATTTTTAAATAAAGCCATCTTTTGTAAAAATAATTTTAACCACGTACTTCTATTTTCAATTCAATTTGAAGAAATATATAATTATTAATAATTTACAAGCTATTCTTGGTATTTGATTATTATTTATTACGACAAAATATCACCATAAATAAAACATAGAACATAAGATAGAGTTGATTTTAATTTCAATTTCTTGTAGAACATGGATAACTTGATACAAATTTGGAGTCGAATTATGAAATGTTTGTCGATGTGGTAACGATGATAAAGTATTACTATTGCAGCAAACAGTTACTAAAAATTATTAAACTTCTTAGTACAATAAATATTAAAATCATTATAAACAAATCAAAACATTAAAATTATTCAATTTGTTATGGTTTTTTCATAAATGTTATATACCTAAGGGTTAATATTTCACTCTCAACTCTGGATTGAAATTCACCAAAAACAATTAGATTTTTTATTTACCCAAAAGATTATCGTTTAACTTGAATAATCGATACTATATGAATGTATATCATTCGGGCGCATGTAAATTCCGCCCGTAAATGGTAAATTCCGCCAAAAATAAACTACAGGTAAAATAAGGTATATGTAAATTCCACCAGAAAAAATGTATAAGTAAAAAGTTCTTATTACTTAATGAAGTTTAAAAGTTGAAAGTTACTTTTTTTTGTATTTTTCAATCAAAACCGTATAGGTATAATAGGTTTATAAAGAATACATTTATTACTTACTGTTAATAAACAAATTTCTGAATGTGTCTAATTAATATAGATTAATCATTATAATTTATAAGTAGGTATTTAAATAAATATATATTTCTCATATTAAGTCAATAATTACAACATAAATCATGTATAATCGTAAGAATAGTAATAATCATAATCAATAATTAGCACAATATAATATATATATATAAGTCATGTATATCATATAAAATTATTAAAAATCGTAAAATAGTAAAAATTATAATAATAAAGACGAGTCAAAATAAAATCATAATCAATAATTAGCACATATTAAGTCGTGTATATTGTATAGCGTATACAATTGTTAAAAATCGTAAAAAATTAAAATAGTAATAATTATAATAATAAATACCTACTAGTCAAAATATCACTTCCATATTATTATTTTTTTTTCTCAAAATCCCAAAAATAATGAGCCACGTTTTCTACATAATCATCTATGGATATTTCGTTATTTTTATATTTTCTAATTATATTATATATTTTTCCGGGCGGAATTTACAATCTCCCATATCATTCATATCCATTTTAAAATCATGTTATTCTTAAAAAGATGTCTCACCCGCATATATTGTATCCATCTTACATGAAACCTACGTACACTGCCTAACCTAAATTTACGTTCAACAGTTCACATTTAGCTACGTTAGTTTTAAAATTAAAGAGTTAATTAACCTATATCAAGCCTAAAAGCAACAATATTAATTGTTGTGATTTTTAAAGGCAATTTTTGATCTTTTTTAAACTTTAACAATTCACACACTAGGTAATAACTCTTTTAAAATTTTAATATCGAAAAACCTTAAAGCTTGATAAGAACCCAAAGTTAATTGTGAACCGCTGAGTATAAATTTGCTATTTTGCTATGATAGAATGTTGCGCACTTATAAGACAACAAATGCGAGTGAGACATCCTTAAAACAAGCAATTTTCATATCAGGATTTTTAACACGGATTGATTTAAATAGTAAATTTGAGTGTAGTATTTTTTTTTTTTTAAAGAAATAGTGGTTTTTGCTTCGATCATAATTAAACTATTTAGCAAAAGTGCATCAATAATTAGTGTAGGAATTTATTTAATCTACAACACATGGTGTTTAAAGTACTAACACATCTATATAACTGCAGTTGGTCACCTTAGTAACTTACAATCCAACTCTTACTAACTTATTTTATGGATATTGTGGTCACTCTGAAACAATTCACAAAATAATTATAGCAGCAATATTAATACGTGACAATTATTATTTAAAAAGGATTATAAAATTGTGTTGGTCATAACTTATGACTCATATATGATTTTAATTCAAATAAAAAGAAGTACCTATATTTGTACAATTCTTACCTGAGCCAAAAACATCAAGTAGATACGTTGAATTTTGAACACGATGTTCCTTCGCCATAGTTTTTATCTAATAAATATGAAGAAATATATTGTGAGAATGAGAATTATGAAAATAAAATAACTTAAACACTTAAGGAATGAACTAAATTATGTTACTTAACCAAATGTTAATTATTTTATATTATGTGAGCACATAAAATCAATGTTCTCAAAAGAAGTTTGTTTATCAAGTATAAAATTATCTTATAATATCATTTATTAGAAATATAGATTGCCAGTGGTTTGGGTGCGGACGCGTGGTTAGTAATGTCATGTGACGTTGTAATCGCTAGTAGTCACGTCACACAGTGTTTTAAAATCGAAAATAGCTGGCCAAAAGTCCATTTTTCTATATTTTTTTTTTCCACCTAATAATTACAAATAAGTTGCTTGCTTACCCAACCAATACGATCGTATCAAAAAAGTAATGGAAAAAAATTTATTTATTGAAATATGTAATGGTGAATGTGTAAATATACTAAATTTTGATAAATTATTGAATTTGTATTATAAAACAGTTTGTTAATAGAAATCACTACTTTGACTTGATTCTTCAAATTTAGAATTTTTATCTATTATTAGAAAATAATTTGACGATCAATGTTCTTACTTAACTTGCAAAATTACATTTATAGTAAATATGTGTATATTTAAGGAAACAATGATTAAAACACCTCTCCAGATGAAATTGAACACATTATCAAGCAACTCCCTATTAAAAAATCACCAGGTCGTGATCTAATTAGTAATTTTATTACAAAGAACCTTCCCAAAAAAATTATTATTTTTTTATCACACATATTCAACGCCATTTTCAGACTATCGTACTTTCCAAACACTTGGAAATACTAGGTAACGACCTATTTTATTCTAATGCCTAAGCCCAATAAACCACCACAAGATCCTGCCTTTTACAGACCCACAAGTCTTCTCCCAACCTTTTCTAAAATGTTTGAGAAAATTCTATTAAAAAGACTCATTAATTTTGCTTCTTCAAAACATAATTCCACACACACAATTCGGATTCAGATCAAAACATTCTACATTGCACCAATTACACAGAACAGTCGATATCATATCCAGCTCCCTGGAAAAAAAACAGTTCTGTACAGCAGTATTCCTTGATATCTCCCAAGCCTTTGATCGGGTTTGGCACGACGGACTAATGTACAAACTTAAAAAGTTCTTACCCACTCCTCTTTTCCTCTTGATAATATCATATCTGTCAAATCGTTTCTTTACTGTTCGCCTAAACAACGCCTACTCAACCCGTTACACTATTAGAGCTGGAGTCCCACAAGGAAGCGACATCGCTCCATTCCTTTACTCGATTTTCACTCATGACATACCCAAGACATTTTATACATCTTCAGGCACATACGCTGATGACACGCTAATAACCCACGAAAGCCACGTCACAGCCAGTGAAATGATCCAAAACCATTTAAATATGATCAGATTGTGGGCAAACAGATGGAAAATCCAAATAAACGAAACTAAATCTGTTCAAGTAACTTTTTCATAACGTAATCTTGATTCTCCACCTGCCACGTTAAACAATATAACAATTCCTAAGGCAAACGAAGTTAAATACCTTGGGCTAACTCTCGACAAACGCTTAACCTGGAGCCAACATATTAAACTTAAACGTAAAACTGTTAACTTTAGACTTCATATCCTTAGACCACTCTTAAAATCCAAACTTTCTCTTTCCAATAAACTTACTATATACAAATCAATAATTCGACCAGCTTGGACATATGGTATCCAGTTATGAGGTTCTGCAAAGCCCTCTTAATTTTGGCCAGCTATTTTCGATTTTAAAACACTGCGTCGTCTCGTTATCACTTGGGAGTAAATATTTTACGCCACCGAAAAACCAGTCAGTGAGCAATCTATAATATACTCTGTTCAACATAAGTGCGGTACCGGGCGGCGACCGGTTTTCGTCCGGTTAAATCGTCAACCGCCGGATTCCGCATTTGGTACGATGCCACACCCATACGCACATGTTGGCCGCCTGGTACCGCTTTTATTCTGAATAGAGTATATAATATAATATATAATATTGATAAATCCGGTTATATAACAGTAGAGAGAATTTTAAAATACTAATATTCATAAGAATTCTAGACATTTTAAAAAATAAATTGCAATCATTCTAGTGTTTATATATACTTTGGAATCAAAATTGTTGGTTTAAATATTATATTTAAGAAAAATGTTACTTTTAAAATTGGATTACAATAAGTCATAACATAAGTTTAACTCTATTAAATATTTAATTTGATTTTAAATATGTATTTGTGACCATTATTCCTTCATAATGTAGGTTATCCACAGCCGAGTTAAATTATAAATAAATATATATTTATTAATTATGTAATATAATATTTTACCATTACTGTCATTAAATTCATTGCAAGTATTTTGATGTATTCCTGTCGTTGAATGACAACTACAAATACCATATCCACTTCCAACAGTAGGAACGTCTTCATTGCTGACCACTGAGTCTTCCGGAGATTTGGATGTTTCATTTGTCTCATTTGTTTCACTTATTTCAGAAGAATCTAGTTCCTTATTTTTTTTTCGAATTTTAATGGATGACTATAATACAAATTAGATTTATTATTGTAAAGACTCAAATGTGAGAGAATTGAATCTAAGAATAGTAAGTCAATATTTCATAAAAAGTTGCATACTTTGTCTCTGCTTCCTTTCTTCTACAACCGTTCCGAAAACATAGAAAAAAAACATTTTGTTTTTATTTTATTCAATGAAACAATACATTTTCCCACTCTTGGTTTCAGCTGGTTCAGTTAATTTACCTGTAATGAAAATCGTCTATGTGGCAATTTCTTTCCACCTTTTCGTTTAGATATATGAGGGTTTTTCTTACATACAGTTTTGTCTCGTAGTATTCCCATTTGTACATATACACGACTGAGTTCCTCCTGAAACAAAAAATAATTAATAAATTTGCTTAAGTGTACCATACCAGCCATTTTTAAAAGAAATCATTTAATAATTGATTTACATTTTTATATTGCTATTTATTAAAGTTATTTATTATTCTATTAGTCAGTAATATTACTAATATGGTAAGTTGAATTTATTTTGTGGCAAGCATTGCATTCAAATTTACATTATGTCAGTGTGTGTATAAAATATAATACCTTAAAAGTTTCAAATTCCAAAGAAAAATATTATAGAATACAACTAAAAAAGTAAAATCCTTATTCTATGTACGTTTAAATACCTAATTTCGTCCAAATTTGAACTTCAAATTGTTATGAAAAGATCTTCCCTATGTATCTTTAATTTTGTTAAAATAGTTCTAATAAAACGAGGAACACATTACATTTTTATGATTTTGACCAAATGAAATTTTTTGATCTATCATACTCTATATAGAAAATTCTACTATACATATTTGGTGAACATTTCTAGTATCAATAGTTATGCGCTCATGAATCCCAACAAAATAAGAAAATCGATTTTGTAAAAACCTAGTTTTGTGTAAAAATTCCATTTTTGGTTTTCACAATTAGGGTATCACTATTGTTACCAAGTCGTGTAATATTTAATGCTTTTATGGATAGGTTCAAGAATTAAAATGCCACACAAGAAGTTGTAGTTCATTCTGTAAAATTGGTCAAATACAATATACGTAATACTCGATATTTTTCCTCTATTAGAAAAATCTATGAATCATAAATATAGTTTTGTTAGTAAGTAACCTAATCGAACTTTAAATGCTTATAAAAAAATTGTGCCGATGTATTATTAATATTTTTCAAATGATATTATAACAATATATTACGAGCCTTGTATTACATTTTCACGCTTTTTGAGCCAACAAATAAAATTTTATTGAAATTTGTATGAAAAAAACGAAAAAAATTTTAATTTGAAATTGTCCGTAAACAGCTCAAAATGTGAGTCAAAATATTTTCAAAGTTTTTTGGTGTATAGAAAACGAGAATATAAACATTCAGTGAAATTCCATGCATCAATAGTTATTCGTTTTTGAATTAAAACAAAATATGAAAATTGCTACATGAGAAATAGAGTGAATATCCAATGTTGTAAAAATATGAACTTCAAACGTTCATAAAAATTTATTTTGACATTCTTGAAGACATTTTGTTTTTGATAAAAGTAGACAACTTAATGAGGAATCTTGTATTACATTTTCAATTCTTAGATTTAAAAAAAAAAAAATGTATAAATTTCTAATTCAAAATAATTTGAAAATGTTCTTCAATTTTAAGTATTTTGTTAATATTTGAACTTTAAATGCTTATAAAAAAATTATGACCACAGGTTTTTAATATTTTTCATCTGCATTTGAAACAGTATATTAGGAGCCTTCTATTAAATTTTCAAGCTTTTTACACAACAAATAAAATTTAATTGACATTTAAAGAAAAAAACTAAAAAAATTGGAAACTGAATATGACCGTTTATAGCTCAAATCAAGCCAAAATAATCGATTTTGCGTAAAAATCCTCGGTTTTCCTTAATTTTTCTTTTGTTTTTCCTGTGCTTTTGGAAACTATTGGGAATTTTAAGAAATTACCTCCCGAAGCACCAACTAGATTCACTTTGCCATCAAACAAGATACTGTTGAAGAAAATCTAAGCATATTTTCGACTACTTATCGAGTATACAGACACAAAAATAAATAAATAAAAACACACATCATTGTAAAATCAATACATTCAACAAAGCGATGAATGAAGCAAAGCGCTCAGAATATAAAAATGGCGAACAAAAATCCAGATAAAATTTTTTTTTTTAAAGTTTTAATGAAAGAAGTCCTATATTATACTTAAAGTCCCCATGTATAATTAGACTGAAGCTTTTTTTTTATAAGCTCATGAATGTTAAAAAATGTGAGCCTTTTTTGATTGTATCAAAAAATATTACAAATATTAACAAAGTTTAAAACAAAAGTTGTGTATTAGACAATTTAAAAAAAGTGATTTTGTATTTTATGATTTCAACAAATTATTTGACATTATATATTTGTTGAAAAATTGAAAGTTAAAAATAATTAAAATTAAATTTTTTCTTTTTCTGTGTTAGTTTTATTTTTCACTATTATATAAATTTTCATGTTATAAAACTAACATACTAACAAACTAAAGGCGAACGATTAATTATAATAACATACTAAAACATCGTATAAATTTATATTTATAAAACTTTTGATATCATACAAATTATTTGTAATGTAAAATATGGGTTAAAATTTAAAGTTAATTACACTAACAGCTGATTATACTTTTATAAAAAACTTTAAAAAAAAAATCTTTGTTGGAATTTTTTCCTCCATTTGCAAAACTGTAGTCTCTATTGCCTGGCTTACAGATATTTTATTCGATTTAGTTACAAATAAAAACTCTTTCTTCAGCATCTAAAGGCTCTTTTAGATGCTGTTGTCATAACGTTCTGTAGTCCACGAATTTGGAGAGATGGCATTCCAGCAATGTTATAGATGCTGCTACATGGGCTTGATCTAAAGGCACCTAAGGAAATTCTTAGGCCTGAATTGTGAATAGTGTCGATCATTTGTAGGTAGTTATGTTTGGCATTATGAAATAAAAAGGATTCGTATTCAATTTTGGAGAGGATTAAAGCTTTGTATATTTGCAGTAGAGATTTAGAGTGAGCACCCCAAGATGTATGCGCTATGGATTTCATGATGTTTAACCTCGGTAATGTTTCTTTTTTAAGTGTTTTGATATGGTTTGCCCAAGTGTTTTTGGTATCGAATATAACTCCAAGGATTTTTATGGATTTTTTATTTTGAATTACTATGTCCCCGATTGTTAAGTTAATATCTGCTGGTATTTTCTTTTTTCTAGAGAAAAACATGCTGAGGGATTTTTCCACTGAAAAAGTGAATCCCGTTTTTTGGGACCAGTTATGGAGAGAATTTATTGTTTCTTGTAAAGATATTTGGGTGCTGTGTGGGTTTTTCCCACTGCAAAAAAAAATTTAAATCGTCTGCGAACAGGGTACATTTTACCAGGAATTTAATCGCTTCAGTAATACTATTGATAGTGATTAAAAAAAGTGTGACAGAGAGGGTTGATCCTGGGGGAACGCCATTTTCTTGTTGAAATTGTGGTGATATATGTCCATTTACTTTAACAGAGAATGTTCTATCAATCAAGAAACTTTCGATGAACTTTAACATTTTTCCGTTGCATAATATGTTTTGTATTTTGTGTAATATGTGAGGGCGCCATGCGGTGTCGTATGCTTTTGCAATGTCTAATGATACCAGGCTAAGTATGTGTCCTTTTTTAAATGATTCACATACTTTAGCCTGTATATCGTGGAGGCAGTTGAATGTACTTCTATATTGTCGGAAACCATGTTGGTGAGGAGAAAGGTAATTCGATTTTTCTAAAAACCAGCGCAATCTTGTGTCTATTATTTTTTGGAGAACCTTACACATTGTGTTTAGGAGTGAAATGGGTCTGTACCCATTTGTTCCAAATTGATTTTTACCCGATTTGGGTATGGGAATAGTTGTCGCGTGTTTCCAAGCGGCTGGTAGATATCCAGAGGAGCTAAATATCGTATTATAGATGTCCAGTAGTATGTGATATGCAGATGTAGGGAGATTTTGTAGAAAAATGTAAGGAATGTCATCCGGGCCGGGAGAGTGACTTTTACATTTGGATATAGTTGTCATTAATTCTTCAATAGAAATAGTTGTATTCAAATATATTTGTTCTTCCAGGCATGGGTTAACGATAGATATTGGTTGTTGGTTACGTTGGTTTCTGTATTTTGTTATAAAAAAAATAATTGAGATTTTTGAATTGAGGAGTGTGGTTATTATCTGTAAGGTTCGTTTCCTGTAGGCATATTGCTATGGGGTTATATTTATTTATGATGATTCGCAGGTCGTTTTTCTTTTTAATTAAACTATTTATGTTCCATCGAATTATATTAGCGGTCATTTTTATATTA
The DNA here is from genome assembly GCA_027563435.1 of Nasonovia ribisnigri. Taxonomy (NCBI): domain Eukaryota; kingdom Metazoa; phylum Arthropoda; class Insecta; order Hemiptera; family Aphididae; genus Nasonovia; species Nasonovia ribisnigri. Next base: position 269,823 of record JANEHU010000297.1, on the reverse strand, counting down.
AGCTTATATTTTTAGGTAGTAGTGTTGTAGAAGAATAAATAGTGTTTTTTTTTTTTTATGAAGAGTTTGTGTTTTCTTCATCGGGGGTGATAATTTGGAATAGTAAATTTGATATTCTTGTGACTCTTGATTTGGTCTTTTTGTCTTTAACTAAAGGATGTACTTTATCTATAGTGTCAGATAAAATCTTTATAGTGACATTGGCTTGTTTGCAGAGTTCTCTAATGTTGGTGTTCTTTTCCAATGCGTTTTCTATGATGTATTTAAAGGTATTAAAGTTTATGTACCTTTGGTCGTTTTTTGAGAGAGTGTCACGCGCTGGATCGAGTGTTTCGCTAATATAAGTGTCTATTCGTGTGGATGAATTGGAACGTGACCTAATTTTTGGTTTTTTAGTTTGTTGGTTGCCCTTAATGCTCTTCGGTGTGGGTTTGCTTGATTCGGGTATTTTAGGTGATATGGGTGAGGATAATGTAGGTGACGAGGGACCACTGGTTGATACCGTGAGTGGTCTTTTAAATGTTCCTATTAGGTTTTTGTCGGTATCTACTACTATGTCCGCATCTGTTGTGTCTACTGGGTCGACGTCTAAGTTGGGTGTGATGAGTGATGAGTCTATGGAGGTATTTTCTTCGTTGTTGATAGACGAGGGGTATGTAAATTTCTCCTATATATTTTTACACGCTGATGATAAGTGTCCTTTTAATTTACATATAAAGCAGGTGACTGTATCATCGGTAAGGAATATACGAAAGTTGGTGTTGTTGAGATTAATAATTATAGACGGAGGAGGTAGTTTGTTGTAGTCTTCGGGATTTATATAAACTTGTCTCCGAAAACTAGTCATGTGTGCGAGTTCATTTATGTTGAACCCGGCTTTGAGAAATGTTATGTTTGAGGTTCGTTTAATGCTGTGTTAATTGTATTGTGAGGTATGCTGGGGTATACATTAGATAGAATAATCCGTTTTGATGGATTAATTAGTTTCCTAATCGAAACTGTATGTTCATTTATCAGAATATTTTGATGTAATCTTACAATATTGTCGGCTATTGTATGGCTTGCGAGAAAGATACAAAACCGGTCGTTAGAGATGCGAGACGCAGAAATTATGTTAGAGGGTCCAATTAGTTTGCCGATAGCGATAACGTAATCGATTACCTTGATGCCTTCGATATAGGGAAGTACTACTGATTGGTTCATATTGGGGAAATTGGTGATAGATGTGGTTTCTGCGAAACTTTTATTGTTAGTTGCTGAGTTATTACTATTGTTGTTGTTTGTAGAATTTTGTGGGTTTTGGCTATTTGGCATGTTATTCTGTGTGTTGGGTATTGAATTACTTGTAGATTTATTGGATGCTAGGAGTCTTTCATTAAGAGATTTTCGGGTGTTGGTTGGAGTCGCGTTATTGTTGTCGTGAATATTTGATTGTGAGTTAATACGTGTATGCGTATTGCCCCTTCCGGGCTTTTGGCTCATTGTTAAAATAGCACGTTTTATTTCATATAATTGTAGAAAATATCATAATTGTTATTACCTGTTATATGTATAAGACTCGTACAATTCACTATCGGAAGCTATAAATGCGGGTGCGATAAGAAGCGGTACACGTGTTGCTCAGACGGAGGTCAAACACGAACTGATTTATCATTATTGTATTTTATTACATGTTCATGTTTTAGTTTATACCTTATATTTATATAGTTTTTACTTAATTAAAAATGTTTAATGATAGGTACCTTATATTTATGCTACATGTTGAAAAGCTTTGTGATACTTGTTTATGCCATATGAAGAATAAATAAATAAATAATATTGATTATGAATACTAAGATATTGCTCAATGCGGTACAAAATTCGCTAAGGTTAGGAGATCCTGGTGTTGTTATACAGAACTGACTAGGCGGCCAGGTACCGCAGTGAGCGATATATAGTATTCATAATCGTTTAAAAATATATTCTCGTCGCTACCGTTTGGTAAATATTTTATGTACATTATGGTTAATACACATATACACTATGATTTTATAAATAAAATATTGAATAATGTACATTTAATACTGATTTTGTTTTAATATTTATTTTTAGTAAACAATTAATAACATCCCCGATCGATAAAATATTTATAATCAGCTGATGACGAGAATATTAATTATAATATTTTTTTCACATTCTATTTTCATGATATTTTATACATCATTAAATATCAAAACCAAGCATAGATAACAATTATTGTTTTTGGTTGTGTATTCGAGTGTGACTTTTTTTATTAATCAATCAAAAAAATATTTTATTCAAACTGCAACAATAGTTTTTGATGTTAAAATAAATTTTAATAATAATGAATTTTATAAACAAATTTTATAATAAAACTCCACTCTCTTATCATACCAATTATCTATAGATCATCAACCATTGGTCTTAATGGAAGAATTTAATTTTATCTTTGACTTTCCTACATTTTATTAGACATTGTACAAAATTACTAGAAAATAATATAAATTCTTACATATAAACAAGCAATTTAATTATTGCCTAAGGCCCAAAGCATCCGTGATAATGCCTAATTATCATAATTGGGGATAAATATAAATTATTGTAACTTAAAGGCTTATCAATGATATTATTTTCAAATTAAAAATATCACCCTTATTTCATCCGAAGTCATCTCAGATATGTTCATTTCTCTGAAGTCCTTATCTGCCATATCAGCTTTTAATGATTCTGAAAGTTCTTGATTTATAGCTGAATGTCGGAGTTCAGCGTTAACTTTTTTTTGATACCATATCTATTGATGAAAAATATTCACATTATAAATAATAACAAGATTATATTTTGTGGCCGTAATTATTGTCAACAATAGACATTTATTGCATTTCAATATGAACACACTCACGATTTATATAATTAATTTTGCTTTTTTTAAACCAGCAAGGATACTCTAATATGCGTTCTACATGGCTAGGCAAAGGCGTATTGAGCTTAATAAGTTTTTAATGATTGTTGGCATATAATTTAAGGCTGATAAATGGAGTCTTTGCAAAAAACGTAAAGAGTAAAAAATGTTAATTTTCCAGGAGACAATAAAAAAGTGACTTAACTTTCACACGAAATTATTAAATGTTCTTAACTTGACTCACTTCGCACGAAATCATCAAAGGAGGATCTTATTAAAATGAGAAATAGACTTGGACTTGAGTCTATGAATGGCCTTCTGCTGTCTAGTCAGTGCATGAAAGAAACATCATGCGTTGATTTTAAGCCAACAAAAAAAGATAATTGATCTATGAACCTATCAATGTATGAAAAGGAGGATGCTCATAAAGATGGTGGACTTGATGGAGATGAAAATAATATAAATTTGTTTTTAGTACAAGTTATAGATAATTTAAAAAATAAGTCTTTATAATATTGCAAAATGGTAAAAGTTATACCAAGCAAAATAAATGAATGTTCCTATGATAGATTTCTTAATTGTTTTATATTTGTAATTATGTTCAGTTATATTGTTCAGATAATATAAAAGTGTTATTAAGTGTTTCTGTAATTAAATAACATATCTGTTTATTAGTTATATGTTTAACTATTGAATATTTCATGAATAAGTATATATATATTTAAATATTATAAATAAATTGTCAAAACAGAGATGTATGAGTGTGTACCTATTTTACCTATTTATGGTGTGTTTTTGTTTGTGTGATACATGTCCGACGATTTCCACGCACACAAACTATGCGAAATGTTATTGACATTCATGATACATTTTAGAGAAAAGCCATTTCATTTTGCATGTCCATTACTTGTACAATTAATAAAACTTAATTGACTAAGTACAAATTAATGAGTAAAATAATATAGTTATTAGTTTTTACTAATTACAATGTACAATTCATAGACCGGATAATAAATTATCTATTATCTCGTCTATGGTACAGTTAAACATTGAAAAGTTATGTTAGTGTCATATTGGGGATAATTATACATAGGTACTATATATATATCTATATGTATATTATACTTTGATAATACTATCTGTTTTTTGATCATGAAATTACTTATTTTAATAAGTTGTTACTTATTTTACCTTAGGCTTAATAGAGTAAAAAAAGTGTTATTGTTTTTTTATTGGTAATAAGGCAATTTGAAAGCATTTGCCCCAAAATTTGTTATTTGAACATTGGCAACACTGCCGTGATGACTCGGCCAATAACAGAATACGTTATGGCTGGGGAGCGACTCAGTCTGCGGGCACAAGAGCGGTTCATCTTAACCTGAATTGAGTATAGTTGTATATATATACAATATACATAGATCATACCTTTGGTGCAAATATGATGATCAGTGCAAGAGTGTTTGTTAACAGGCTGCGTAAAAAAGAGGCTATGAAAGTCACATCCTGGTGGAATGGTATTGGATAGACTGTACGGATGGCATTATGGATAGTACTAAACGTTAATTCCGCTATAATTGCATAAAAGAGAAAACGTCGTTCATCAAACTGCACGCGGGCATTACGTGCCGAATTTCCATAATATAAGCCCACAGTCAAAATCAATAGTTCACCTGTAAGTCAAACAATATTTTCATAATCAGTTCTCAATTTTTAACTAACTAATAAGTACACATTTTTTCAACCAAAATTTATTTTGATTTTAATCATAGTCTTATTTTAAATAAATACATTCTGGCTGACATTTTTTAAAACAACTCATGTGGTAAAAAATTGAGATTCGTCATAACCCAAAGATGAAAGAATAACGATCCAAATTTCAAATAATATAAAACAAGATCTAATGTTATTGCGTATTACAAATGTATTTCTCATACTAAGTTAATTCATTGTAAATTAAATATTAATACACTAAAAAACAGCGACGCAATAACGTCATCGTCATCACAGCTCTATACTCGAATGTACTGTGTCCGAGTAGGTGACGGGAAATAGAGATCATTCGCTCGTACCATATTCTGTCTGTGTCTGTGGGAACACGGTGACATGGTTTTTTTTACAACCAGGGACAACTAGTAGTAGGATAAGAGGATGTATAAGTGATCCAGAAATGGTCCATATTCAGAGGATTTACCTTAATTTACCAAGCACCTTAAGGTACTAAACTCGGAGCACAACATGAAAACAATTTAATTTCAGTAATGAAAATTAATTAATTAATTGGAAAGTGCATAAGTGTCACTTGGACCATTTTATGAGTATCAATAATGATAAAAACATATTTTGGCACTTTGGGTGCATGTTCCCTAAATAGCCTAAACGTGTATGGCACAAATTAAAATTGTAATATTTAATGCATAGTGGTTATATATGGCATAGACTTACAATTGGTGCACAGTGTGCCATATTTGGCAGAAATTGAACTATTATCAATATTTAGGGGAAGTTTAACTTAGTATTTTTTTTTAAATTTGTCCCATTATTATGATTTCTACAAAAGTAAATTTTTTTTCGGGATCAAATAAAAATGTATGCATGAAGGGGTTAATGTTGACACACCTAAAATCATGGAACGGCATTGGTCTTGTTTTTGAATACAAAACAAGTCTTGTTACGATACAAAACGGAAGAGCGTATAAACACACACTTCACGTATCATAATGCGTTCTCACTTGTATAACACTAAGATATCATGCAACCTAACATAATACAATTTTAAGTTTAACTATCTTATTATAAGTATTATTATTCCAAAGAAAAACAAAATTATATTGGTAATGTTTGTTTTAATACAATTTTATGGAACTAATGAGTTTATTTCAGATCGTTAATTAAAACTAAAATAAATACTTAGTATAAAGCTATAAAATAATATGTTTTATTTTAGATGATTACCGAATTCTGTAACGTGATTCCACCATTGAGGTTTGCACGTTGTGTACAATAAGCCATCTTCGGTTTCAACGTGGATCAAGAGGATCCATCCTTCATTAAAGAAGTTAAGACTAACTGCAGTCCAGGCAGTGAGGTAAACAGTTACCACAATAACACCAAATAATAAATATTTTAGCAGATCCTTGTCAGTAATCGTCCAACAGTGCGCTTTTCTAGTACGAAATTGCATCAGAATCCTATTGATATGTAAATATCAGTAAGACTGAATAAATAAATTCATATCGTACAATTACCTATACAGTTTCAGATCGATCGCGCCGTAGAATATCACAAACCCCAATTCTCGGATCCATGGCGCTAAAAGGCATAGTGGTAATGTTGGTGTAAAGTACTGAAGGAGAACCTAAAAAACGATAAAACATACATATTAGTTAAGGATAAATATCAATACCAAAATATATATTTTTTTCCTGATATATCGATAGGGAGTATTTTTTAAAATTGACTACAAGACTACAAGAGGTATTGGTTTTTCCTTAGTGACAGCCTGAGAGTTTCTAACGAATAGAAAAAATATATTAGTACATACATTAATACATTATTAAAATATTAATGCACATGATTGGATATCCTTGTTTTAATCGATTGTGCATGTTTAAATGTTAATTGTAATTAAAGTGTAATTAAATAACTTACTTCAATATCCAATATTACGGAGCCCATTATCATAGTTACCAATAACGTCCACATACTCAATGAAATAGTCTGTAAAGTAAACAAATTATAATTACTATTATTTGATAAGATCTTGAACATACAGTTATTATTAAACAAAATTGTCAAAAATATGTTTGATAATCATCTAGCTCCGTGATAATTATCTTGGTACTAAATGATTATATTTTAAATGTACGAGTATAATAAATAATTTAATTCAAAAGATGCTTATCTTGTGCTAAATTCTAATAAGTGTATTGATGATTTGATTAATTACTTTTTCTTTTCGAATTCACAATTGTATTTTGAATGTGGCTAACTCTACGATAAATATAAAAAAATAAAAAAATAGAAGATTTGAATAATAATGGGAAAATGTTAAGTGGGGCTGAAAAATCCAGAAAAAAATAGAAAAGTGTTGTTAGCTTCAGAAAAATAATGCTTAACACGAAGCGAATTGTTTTCTAAACTATCGGTAACGTGACCTGCATCAAAACATTAAAACTACAATGTTCTAGTGGGGCGTGGAAGCTGAAAATGGTACTTAAATATTTCACATCTGGCAATCAATGCGTTTTTTTAGATTCAGATAGTAGGTACATAGGTGAACGAGTCTAAAAAGCCAAGCAAGGGATACAAATTTTTCCTCACTCCTAGGCGGCGTTATTGACGTTATCAAATTGTAATTCGATTCTACTCTATATAACTCAGGTTTATATTTTGGTATTTACCAAATTATTTACCATATTTTGGTATTTTATTGTTTTAACCAGGAGAAAACGTGCTTTTGAACGGTATATTTTACATCATTTAGGTCCATATAACAAAAAATATTTGTAACTTTTTTTAAAATGTTTGATTTTGATTTTGATTTTACCTAATAACAATCCGTTATATATAAATAAAAACATGTAGGACATTTTTTTGTTCATCAAAAATAACCTTTCACACACTTTATTTTACTTTTATTCTGTCACAAATGTTTGCTGAAAATCTGCCAAAACAAATTAGCATAGCACAGAGTCGTTTGGCAACAATGTAATTCATATGGGTTCCAAAAAGTAATAGAGCAGCTTTATAACTGTTTAAGTGTGTGTAAATTAATTCTAGTTTTTTTTATAGATAACTGAAAAATAGGTTTAAAACATTAGGGACAAGAATGAGAAACAAAATAATGTACAGTATTATTTTAGTTTCTTATCCATACATTTTCAAGTACACTAATGTATTGTATTTAAATAAAATAAGATCTTGCTGACGTACGCAATAATATCCAAATTATTTGCGCAAATTCACTTGGAATCACCAATCACATTCGGAGTACTGTCCTTCACATAAAAAATGTTTCGTACATAGTAATCCCATGTTAACACTTTCACATCTCTCACATGTGCATTGCTTGCGGCAAGTACAGAGGTAAGTTGTACAGACATTTATCATGACATTTATCATCAATATCAGAGGTGCCTGTAAACAGCCGATGCCATATACAATCAATTTTATGAAATTACATCCAGACCTTCCAAGATGTCTTCTTGCCAATGCCACAAAAAGTGTCAACTGTGTCACAACCAGTTACAGAATGAAAGGACTAACAAATTTTTGCCAATTTCCAGTGAGAGTGTGGCACAAATCTCATGAATTGGAATAAACTTCCTGTATTTCCCACAACCATACTCGAGCCATAGTTCATCAATATTTAGTAATTGTGGAAACAGTGATAAGTGATATTGAAATAGTCCACAATTCGTATTAGGATGCGAGTACGTCTACTTTCCGCTGCATACATAACGTTGCGCAGGAGGTGGAGTGACTACTTCACGAGTGCGGAGTGACGCCAGAGTGTCTGACGGCCAAAAACAAAATTTCTGTGTCATTTGCAGTAGATACTTGTATGGCTACACTAATTATAGTTGTCTGGTGAATTGGATAGTTATTACTTATTATTATATTACATTATTAGTTTTATTTTTAATTTCCTGGTAATCGTTTAATAATGACCGTAATAATAATGCGTATACACATGTCAATAACTCGATAACCATACAAATTTCACTACACGAATTTTACAAAAACATACATTTGTTTTGACAAAATTAAAGTTAGTTAACGTTGTCTGATTTTGATTCTGAAAAGATTTTTGAATTCAGCAGAAAAATGTCTATAGATCCTACGAAACATTTTCCGTTTTTAATATTAATTTTAATTTTAATTATGATTCGAAAAAGCTCATATTTTCAAGTTTTCATTTCCAGTTCACAATAATACAATATTTATTTTTTACAAAGTGCTTCGTAGGATCTACGAATCCGATTTTCTAGTGAGTTCAAATTTTTTTTTCAGAATCAAAATCGGACAACGTTAACTAACTTAAATTTTGTCAATACTTTAGGTCTTTTCAGCTAAAATTGACAGCAGTAGCGAGGCCCCTTAATTGTATTAAAAAGTCTTTAAATATATTTGTCATTAATCTGATATCAATCAATAATTTTAACTTCCTAAAATAAAGAAAATAGTATGAAATATTGATATTTTATCGTTGTATATTTAAGTATTCAATTTACATTTTTATTTAACTTAAATGTAAGTCAATGTAAAACAATTTATGTTCTACTATAAGTTATTGATTTTTAATTTTTAATTATTCAAACATATACACATATTATATTCGTGGATTTCATTACATGTAATATTTTGTGGAATTAAAGCCATTATAACAATAATAATAATAAAAAAATAAAATTTAATAATGTTTATAAATAAGTCTTTCAAACTTCAAATGCTCATTACAAAGAAACGAGGAAATATGAGCAACTAATAATGATTTTTTTGTAATCAGTAGATCATGTTCTAACTTCTAAATGGTGTAGTTGATATAGTTTGCAAGTCGATGAAAAAGAAAGACATAATTACACTTGAATTTTAATAAAAGTGAATAGGTATTTACCGCTTTATTATTTATTTGTAAAATCTATAAAATTCACATATTTTTACGCCTTAGGCAGTATACAAAACATTTTTATTTTTAATAAGTATTTCCAATTTAAAAATATCAAATTTTTACCTGCTATTTTTATATTTGATGTCATGCTGATCACCCGAATCTGGGTGAAGTACAAATGTTTCTTTGATAAAGAAGTATTGGCTATAATAAACTATTTCTTTTTTTTTTATTTTTTTTTATCGTTTATTTAAATATACACAATCTGTAAATGTTGTTTTAAAATAAGTGCATGTGATGGAGGTGATATGGCTTGAGTGGCTGGAGATAAGAAGCCGCCCATTGGAGGCACTTATAGGTTAGGATTTTATTTGCTAGTAAGAGTGGGCAGGAATATAAGATTAGGGGAGGTAGAGGTATGAACAATTTTAAATTAGTAAGTCACGACACCAGGTACGTTTTAGACGCCTTCTGGGGTCACCAGGAATAGCGTTGGTGGATAGCTGGGAAATCAGGGGATTATGATGGCTGTGGAACTTGGAGTGTGTGCGTTTGTAGAAAGTTTTTGCAACATTTTGAACTGTTGGGATGGCTAGATCTTTATGTAGAGTGTCGTTGGAAACATAGTAGGGAGCTTTAGTTATTTGACGGAGACATTTTGATTGGAAGATTTGAATTTTGTTTAAGTTCGACTTTTTGGCTGCACCCCAGAGTTGGATACCGTATGTCCAGATCGGTTTGAGTAAGAGTTTGTATAATAGTAGCTTGTTTTTTAAATTGATGTGTTGTGATGTGAGGAGATATCGTAATTGGCGAGAGCGATTATTTAAGGCAAGTCTCTTGTTGTGGGTGTGAGTTGCCCAAGTTAACCTGCGATCTAAATGTAGACCTAAGTATCGAACATTTTGGGCGGTTGGGAGAGGTACATTGTTGAGGTAGATGGGAGGGCAGACTATTTGCCTTAATGTGAACGTACAATGGATGGACTTTGTTTCATTGATTTTTATTCCCCAGTCTTTATACCAGGTTGATAGTAGATTGAGATGATTTTGTACGAGGTTTGAGGCTATTTCGGGGTAGGAATGGATCGCTAGAAGCGCCTTGTCGTCGGCAAAGTCGCCAGTTGTAGTGTTGGGGGTGGTAGGTTGATCTGAGGTGAATAAATTGAAGAGGAGAGGTGCTGTTACAGATCCTTGAGGTACCCCTGCATGGATTGGTGATACTTCAGATAAGGAGAAGCCAGATCGAACGGCAAAATGTCTGTTTTCTAAATAGGATTTAAATAATAGAAAATAGTATGGTGGAAGAATAGATTTGAGTTTGAAGAGTAGGCCTTCGTGCCATACTCTGTCGAATGCCTGTGATACATCGAGGAAGGCAGCTGTGCAAATAAGCTTTTTTTCAAGAGTGTACGATATTTTATCCACTAGACGATGGACTTGGTGTATTGTAGAGTGGTTATGACGAAATCCAAATTGGGTATTAGGTATGTTGGCTTCGATGAAAGGAAGTATGCGTTTTAGGATAATTCGTTCAAAAATTTTTGAAAATAGTGGAAGAAGACTAATGGGCCTGTATGATTCGGGAGAGTCGGGGGGTTTGCCAGGTTTGGGGATCATAATGATGATTGAGAATTTCCAAAGAACAGGGAAGTATGACAGTCTAAGTATAGAGTTGAAAATGTGTGTTAAGAGAAGCAAGGTTTTTTTGGGGAGTTGTGTAGCTACCTTAGCTGTGATAAGGTCATAGCCTGGGCTTTTGTGACGAGAGGAGTTTCTTATCTCATATTCAACGTCGGTAGGTCGAATATGTTTAGGTGGGAGAGTTATGGGAAGAGGGTGGGAGAGATATTGGTTCACTTTTTCGATTTGAGAAGGAGTAAGAATATTGCTGTGAGGTTGGAAAGTAGAGTAGAGATGATGTCGAAATATATTGGCTTTATCTAGATCGGTGACGGCCCAAGTACCATCGGTTTTTTTTTATGGAGGAACAGATTGTTTTGTTCGAAGGATTTTCCTTGTTGTTTGCCAAAGCGAGTTGTCAGTAGACGAGAGGGAGACGAGACGTTTAGTGAAATTATCTGATCTAATAGAGGCTAGGAGTCTTTTAAGTTTATTTGTTAAATTGTTAAGTTTGCGTTTATCCAAGGGGTATTTGGTTCTCTGCCAGGTTGCGCGCGCTCTCCGTTTGTCTGAGATTTGTATTCTTATATGTAGGGGAAAATTTATGGAGATGTTTATAGTTGGGATTGGGGAGGAGGAGGACCAAGCAGCTTCTTGTATAGACTTGGTTAAAAGGTATACGGCTTCATCGATATCGTTTGGAGATTTTAAGCTAATTTTAAGGTTATATTGATTATCAAGGGATGATTTGAATTTTGCCCAGTCTATTTGGCCTAGGATGAGGCTTGGTTGTTTTAGTTTAGCAAGAGGGGCAGTGGCAATTGTTAAGAGTATGGCTGAATGGTAAGAATAGAGGTCGTTGAGATTAGTTGTTAGGCTGTGGAAACTATTGGGAATTTTGGATATAAATATGTCCAAAATGTCTGGCCTTTTTCTGGGTGAGTGGGCCAGTATGTTGGCGATGGGGGAGAGTGTACTTTGAAGTTACGATTTTGTGTTACTTGTGTTACGAGTTCAAGTAGGTTGCCACGGGGATTGTTTACGCAACAGCCCCATTGCGTATTTTTAGCATTTAGATCACCACCTATTATAAATTTATGACCAAGAGTAAGGAAGAAGTTGTTGAATTAGTTTAAGGTAGGGCTGGCGGTATTTACGGTATACCGGTAATTACCGGTATTTGAAAAATACCGGTATCCGGTATTTTCGGTATTTCGGTATACCGGTATACCGTGATGCGGTAATTACTGTTGTTACCGAAAAAACCGTGATTCGGTAATTACCGTTGTTACCGAAAAAACCGTGATTCGGTAATTACCGTTGTTACCGAAAAAACCGTGATTCGGTAATTACCGTTGTTACCGAAAAAACCGTGATTCGGTAATTACCGTTGTTACCGAAAAAAACGTGATTCGGTAATTACCGTTGTTACCGAAAATACCGTAGCTATTTTTAGAATTCCCATTTGTTGATGGTTGTATTGATTATGGTTATTTTGATTATTTTTAAATGGTCAATAGTAAAAACTAAATATCGATTTGTCAGGACCTGCATCTTGCATGCTTTAGTGCCTTGTCATTGATATCACATTATCACGACATTACATTATATTGTTATAGTGGTTATTAGTGTCATACTGTTAAAGACGTAAAGTTTAACAGTTAAAGTATTATATTAACTGTTTAACTGTTAAACTGTTATACTCTTAATATAGTTATATTTTATATATGTTTTAACTGTTAACTTATTACTTCTGTAATAAACTAATAATTAATATCAGTACCGTGGCTGAGTATCTGTCGTCCTGAGATCCTAACGTCGTAACAGGTAAGTTAAACTCCTTCTAATATTAATAACTAGTAACTACATAATATTATACATGTAATACGTGTCAACAAGTTTATTTGTATGTTTTGAAGGAAATTCAATGGGTAAAGTAAAGTCTAAAGTGTGGTCATTTTTCAATAAAGCCTAAGTTTCAGAGATGGACATAATCCGGGAGTGACGTATAAATGCGTGCGCACTATCGGACTGCCTGCGCGTGACTAATAAACTATTTGAACGGAAAAAAGGTATCTCCATGATTTGATGATACTTCATCAAATGTATTGATAAAAATTTCTGACTATATTTCAAAACCAATTACATATCTAGTGAACTTAAGTTTTAGTTATGATATATTTCGACAAATATATAAAATGTCGTCAATTACTCCAGTGCATAAAATAGAGGATTTAAGATGAATGTCAAATTATTGTCCTATATCATTAGTTTCAGCTATATACAAATTAATAGGATAACTAGCGAAGATTAAACTAAATATATTTATTATAAATTATAACTACAATAATGTAAGAAAATTAGGATTTAAAGAATAAATTGGTCGTCAAGAAGCTATATCATCGTATTTTGATAATCTAGAGTATAATTTACTGGATAAATGTAAAAGATGTACCTATATGAATATTCTTAGACATATTTAAATATGACATATCTTAAATGGAAAAAGGTAGGCCCTAGGATCAGTTCTTTAATCGAGGAATTTTAAATGATGGAAAACACATGGGCGCTAAGCATCATAAAGTTGACGCATTTGAGAAAAGGTTTTTGACCCATATCAAAGAAATTATTAACGTGTTTGCCAAAAATGGAAATCCGTTTGAAGAAACTGATTTGGTGTCAATAGGGAGTTCCAAACTAATTGCAAGTGTCGGGGCTGTCAAGTATATTACAGAAGAATTTACTTTAGGACTAAAATAGTATGACGAATTTGTCATGTTTCGTTTCATGGTCACAGCCAAAATATTTGACAAAGCAGCTGTAATACACATGCTTTATCCTGGTATTGCTACTACATTTTCAGGATACTATAAATTTATTATGTTAGGTGAATTCGATCAGGTCGTGTAAACTCTCAATTTATTGTATATTTTAAGAAATTGCACCCAGATCTTATTACATTAAAATGGACAAACGTTAGCGAAAAAGCGAGAAAACAAAAAACATTTTCCGTCGAAAAATAAGAAAATGTGTGGCAATATTGCATCTTTATGGAAATGGCGTGAAAATAAAAATGTAACAAAGGTAGGTAAATAAAAATAAATATATTATAATATATCGTATTATGTACCTAGGTATACTAAAAAAAAATAATCGTATTTTCAATTTTGTGGCATAATATTATTATGAATATTCATTTAGTCATATTTTCGGCTGTCTTAAAATTATTATTATAATACTTTCTTGTATTTGATTGTTAAATAAATTTAATTCACAAAATGTATACCAAAAAGTTGTAATATAGTGTACCTACCTATATTTTGTATTTTAGGAATCTTCCGTCCTAGAAACCATAAGCCAAATAAGTACTTTAGATAGTGCGAGGTTTGCAACAAGTACTCCTGTTCAAAAAATTGTCAGGGTCACAGAGATAACATCGCCGATTTCACCAGACCAATCTACGCGATCTAGGACATTTTGGCGTGGCGGTATTGGCGGGGCCACTTTGGCGTAAACTAATTTGGCGTATGGCTATTTTGGCGTAAGACTATTTTGGCGTTAAGTTTGGACTAATATGACTAATATGCTAGTAGTTGTCTGTGCGAGTGTAATAAATAATAATATAATAATTATGTTTATTAAAGTAGGTATTATTAGTTCATATAAATATAAATAAAAATAAATATAATAAAAAATAAATTGAATGGTAGTTTAGTACATATAAATAAAAATAATAATTTAGTAACAACTTATATTTTGAGCTATTCCCCTTAAAAAACTAAGCGTGTTGCGATTGTTATAATCTTCTACAATTTTAAAAATTCTTTTGTCGACATCAATAAATTTTTTTTCTTCGGAGGAGGACTATTTCCAGCTTCTAGTTGTTGATAAAATGTATCACGCCCTGACTGAACCTTTCTTAAGTTGGTAATAAATGTCCACAATGTTGGATTTTGTACACCCATTTGTAGATTCAGCCGTCTATTGGCTGCTTCAGCGTGGTTATTTGTCCTGTCTTCTTTATTTAATACCCTTTCATGAACATTCCATAATACAGGTGGAAATCGAGCAACCTAACCTATATGTACATATATCCATCATGAGTAAATATTTCTCGACCGCGAATGCTCTTTATTCGAGACATTTTCGATTACAACTGATTGTCGATTACAACCTAACCCAACTGATATTATACTTTATGACAATTTTATAACTGATTATTCGCGATATACCCCCACAAACAACATATATACAGTCACATCAGCCTGCTTTTGTAGTCTACAGATATTTTATATCATGCATGTTCAATTTTATATTAAATATATATTTAATTTAATTTATATTAAATATAATAATAAATGTTATTATAAAGAATTGTTATACGCCAAATTAGTCATACGCCAAAATAGTCTTACGCCAAAATAGCCATACGCCAAATTGGTTTACGCCTAAGTGGCCACGCCAATACGGCCACGCCAAAATGACCACGCCAAAACGTCCGGATCCGCAATCTACGTCTTCAATAAACAATTATGAAATAACTGCCAGCATTTCACCAACTAAAGAATAAAATAGTTTTGCTGTGTATGGAAGAAGAATCATAAATATCAAAAATTTCTTCGAGAAAATTAAAAAAGCAAATTACCACTCTCCTTTTGATTGCAAATTTAATGATATGGAACTAATCGATGAACAAATGCCTGTTTTGGATTCAGTTTTCCGTTTTAAATGTTGAATGTGTAGAAAAAGTTCACTAATTTCCACAGAAGGAAACATCTTAGACTCTGGAATAATGGAAATTAACACAGCTCCTGTGGCTGCGACAATATCAAACGGTTGTGGGTTTACACATTTGCACACATTTTTATCAACTCTTGAAATACAGTGTATGTCTGGTAACACGTCATATAAAAAAGAGCATGATACAATATCTGAAGGATACGAAATTGCTGCATCTAAAGAAATAGAACTAGCCGCTCGAGAGGAAGCACAATTGGCAATTGAATCAGGTGAAGTTGACCCTTATGGCATTCTTCATATACCTGTTGTGGCAGATGGAAGCTGGTGCAAAACATCCAATAGAACTCAGTATAATTCGTTATCAGGAACGGTAAGTTCTTATACAAGTATAAGGAACATACAAAAAATATATATATAATTATTGCTATATGGCTCCAGTGGCGTCATTTGAGGGGGGGGGCATTTGCACGAATCTAGTATGTATATATTAGGTATATGTACCCATATATTTTTTGACAAAATAATATAATAAATAACAATATATAAAACATTTTATTTTAGGCTGCCATTATCGGTTACAGAACTAAAAAAGTGTTGTATCTTGGGATTATAAATAAATACTGTTCAAGTCGTGTACGTAATAAGGAACCATCCCCTCACAAATGCTCAAGAAATTGGCCAATGACAAGTAGCTCATCGGGAATGGAAGCTTCCATAATAGTTGAAGGCTTTAAAATAGCGAAGAAATGTACGGGTAACGGTATCATAAACTAATAGCAGACGGCGACAGTAGTGTTTATCAAAAAATTTTAGAATCAAGACCTTACAAAAATATAACGGTGGAAAAAGTTGAGTGCAGTAACCACTTACTTAGGAATTTGTATAATAAATTAAAGGACATTTCATCAAAAAGATAGTAAATTAGAGCATAGAAAATTACTTAGTAATAATATATTACGTATCAGAAAAGGTATTGTTTGTGCAATTAGTTATAGAAAATCAAACGGGCATTCAGTCAGTGATTTAAGGGAAGATATTATGAATACTATTCGTCATGTATTTGGTAACCGGTAATCATGTGGCATGTGCTGAATATTTTTGTGATAAAAAAAAAGTAATTTGTGCGAATTATATTAAGAAAATAATATCCCAAGATTATGAATTTTATGAGGCATTGAATAAAATTTTAAAGAACTTAGCAAGACACAGCTCAAGCTTATTACTGGACGTTGACAGTAACATAGTTGAGTCGTTTAATTCAATTATTGCGAAACTTATAGGAGGTAAACGAATTAATTATGCTTTAAAAAATTCATATTAATTCATTAATAAGCCTAGTGAAAAAACGTGAAGAAATTGAACGTCAAACTATTGACCAGTATCAAAACATAAAGTGGTTTGAAACGAGGAGAAAACTTTTAACTGCATCTAACTTCGGTAAAATTATTAATCGTCGACTTGATACTGGTTGCGAAAATGTAGAAAAAAGTTTATTGTATACAACACAATTCACTGCTCCTCAATTAGAATATGGTCGTGAGAATGAACCAGTAGCTTTAAAAGAATTAGAAAAATATTTAGGGAAAAAAATTAAACCGTATGGATTATTTATTGATTCTAAAGAGTTTTTCCTGGGTGCTACTCCAGATGGACTTATCGATGACGACGGAATCGTGGAAATAAAATTCCCATTTTTCGCGGCTGAAATAACCCCCGAAGAAGGCATTTTAACAAAAAAAAATCACTTTTTGGCAACTACAAACGAATGGCACTATTGGTGATTATAAAAAAAACATAACTATCATTTTCAAGTGCAAGGTAACTAATTTTTTCTTCGATTGCTTATTGCCCGAAATTGTAGACCCGAGACACCCTGGAAGACCTATCAGAAATCTAGACTACATTATTCAAGCTCAGAAGAAAAAAAATGCATCTGCAATATCGTCAAACAATAACTGTTCCTAAATTATAAATTGCTATAAAATATTTAAATTAAAGTAATAGGTACTTAGATAATATTATTAATTATGTATACTATAACTTATATTAATACTTCTACATTATAATAGACAATAGTTAATGTTAAACTGTTAAAACAACTACCTTACTAGGTATATTATATTACTGTATTGTCTGTATTATACTAAAACTTGATATAGGTATTTATAAAAATATACACAATAAAGTATTGGTACTATCTATATTATCTGTAAAATAAAAACTAATAATCTCCTGATTTTTATATAATTTCAATAATATTATCTACATGATAAATGTATTATTTATTTTTGGTAGTATAAAAGTATTTTTATTTGATAAAAGTAAGTAAAGGAAGTAAATTGTACACTGTACTACTGTAGAGTGCAGAGGTGCAGACCATATTATTAGGTATAGGTACCTACTTAGGTATTTGGTATTTATTATATTATTTTTGGATTGCTACTGTACGTCTGTATGACTGTACAACAAAAAAATCTGATAATTGACATTATTGTAATAAACTATATTGATAAGTAATGAACTCAAAAATAATTTTCCAGTAACCATTCGACGCGCGACAACAATTACGACTACCTGGTATTGATGGTGTGGAAGGAAGCGATACCCGCATTTAATTTCACTCACACTAACAATCATTTACAACTAACACATAGATCCCGGGCGGCCATGACAAGATTAGAAATTGCCTAAATATAACCCCTTAAATAATGACCGTACGAGGCCCCTTAAACATTAGTTTGATACTTTGAGATATTAATAAGTTACCAGGTTTTTTTTTACCAAAATTGCACTTTTAATTAAGCTCTCATGATTTTAATAGAAAAATATGTTATTAGATCAAACAAAAATGTTATATCCAAAAAAGCATCTGGATCATGGTTGGATTGATAGAGGAAAAAGAAAACAAAACAAAATGAGTGTTTATCATCTTGAATAGCAGTTTGGCTTATTAATACTAATAGTGTAGATCTTAGTACGAATGCACTCGAGGAGTCTTTCCTTATTAGTCTTCGGCAAAAAAAAAGGAAGAAAATAGAAAAGAAAGTGGCATCCAAAACGAAATACAATCTAATAAAACTCATTTAAAAAATGTAAATGAAGAAATATAACTTGAAGTAACTAGTAAAATAGAGGAAAGTTTGAATGGACAAAATGAAATTGTTGAGCATCCAGTAAATGATAAAGGTAGTGAATTTTCAGTTACAACCATAGATTTAAGTGATCCGAATTGTTGGCCGAATTTATCAATTAAATTAAGGGTATTAATTGTTGAAAAAAACAGTTCCATGTAGAAAAAAATTATAATTTCCCATTAAATGATAAACGCAGGAGTTTCGAAGGGAAATGGTTTTATACAATTATAAAAATTGTGAAAATATTCGGAGAAATATATATAGCATTTCAAAAGATGCTTTTTATTATTTTCAAATAAGAACAAGATTAGATCATCTTCTTTATGGGACGGTGGCAATAAAGCAATTTTTATAGTTAATAAAAAGTAAAGATAAACTTATGCTACAATGAACAGAACAGAGCGTTTTTCTTACAAATAATGAGCACTTTATGATAGGTAGTTGAAAAAAAAATTGGATGAGAAGGGTGCAAATTGGTTTTCTGCCAAGGGCACTACTGGTTCTTCCTAGCTATTGCCCTGCTTAGCTCATATTCCAATTAATTACATAGATGAAGGTTGGATTATTATTACTAGAAATACACCTGATAATAATTAACTTAAATATTTTATGATTATTGTATTGTACAGTGATTGGAAAATCTAATAATTTCAAGAGGAGTATGGAATTGTTATCAAAGAAGACATAGGACAAATAATATTGTTAAGGGATGGAAGAGTATATTAAATACAATATTAAATAAACCATAACCAACTTTCATTGATTTGTATCACTGTCTTAAAAAAAAAAGGCTGAAAATTCTGATTTGTTATACGAATTTAGTTATTTTAATATGAAAGAAAAAAAGTAGGTAGGTATGTATATACAATTAAACCAAAGAATTAGAAAAAAATTAATAGTCTTTGAACTAAACAAACATTTCAAAAAATGCTTGAACATCATAGCCAATATTCAAAAATCAGAATAGTTAATAATGCATTCAACCAATCATATTAATCAATATTGTACGAATATACTGTTATTGAACGAATGATGTATTTATTATAATAATAATAATGATAATAATAAGTTAGTAAAAAATATTGCCAGTCCTTATTATATATTTAATACACTTATGTTACTGAGATTTATTATATATTTTGTACCTGCAATAGTTCAAATCCATTATTATACAAAAAACCGTGCTAACAATTTATTATTGAGTTACCTTTCAACCATTATTTTTAGGTTCAAATCAACACGTATACACACAACACACATGCACACCGACCGCACACTAGAACTCGAGATGAACCCGTCCACTTCTCTTGAATTGCTAAACATAACATACACACATCCACACAGAACGGTCAGTGTGTGAGTGCAGCGCACAAAGAAAACGGTGACCGGGCGCACAGTCTATTATTGTTCCGTTCCCGGCGAAGACACTATGGTCTTACAGAAGACAGTGATGTAAGTTAATATTTTGTGCTACCTATATTTTAGTTTTCATAAGTTATTATAGTGAAAATTAAAAAACATAATACATTATATTTTTTGACCTTAAGGTATCGGTTGTATGTGTAGCGAGCGATGACTGTATCACCATTATTATTATATATTATATTGTACATGGGAATAGCGTGTCCGCGAGTATCCGCGGCGTACACAATAATAATAACAGAATCGCGTGACCTTGTAATAATTAGTTTATAAATAATATAAATAACTATAAGTATAGGCTGTATAGGATGTAAATAATACCTAATCACAAATAAATATATGCAAGGGACATCCGGCGTTTGCGGCGCGTGCAGCGTTCTCACGATAAGCCTATGGTCGTGAGATTACCATATACGGCCACATTAAAGTTATAGCGGGGATAGGGATCTGCCCGACGCAGAGGTTGTCGGACAAGCGCTCGTCGGACAAATAACCAGCTACCAGAAGAACAGGCGTACCTCAGCAGCTAGGAGTTAAAGTCACATCTCGCTCATCAACCATTATTATTTTGGCCTTAGATTATTTTAACATATAATACATTATTATACTTGCAAATAAAACACAAAAATATAATTCAACGTACTTATTTATTAAATACCTTATACAAATCTCGACGTATTGGGCATATTACATATGTAATGATAAAGTTAATGACGTTTATATATTTAACAATACCTTGCATTTTCTTTTGTTGATCACTACCGCAATCAGGACCAGATTGAAAGCGATGATTATTATTTGTACTGTCAGTAAAATTGTCCGAATCATGGCATTTGATTTTTGAATCTTCATTTTATTTTAATTAACCAAAACTGAAAAACAAGAAAAAGTTAGCTCTCAACCCAATATTAAATATTATATAAAATTATTATTACAAACTAATGTGTACTAAATTAAATACAGGTTTTTTTTAAATTAATATTATGCTTCCCTGACCTTTGATGAAACAAGTTTTTTATTACTAAATAATACTCAAATGCGTTATTAATAATTATTAAAATAGGCAGCTGCATCCGAAATTGGGTCCAAAAATAATATAAGTTTTAAATTTTGTACGAATTGGGTCCATGTAAATATAATATTCCGTACGAATTGGGTCCGATCTTTTCGGTAAAATTATGTGTTGGTCTAGACTATAGTCCGTATATCTTATCGTAGTAATAAAATGACTGAATATAATATGGATCACGTACTTTCCGTTGAAAATTGAAATACACTGATTAGGTATAATAATACAATAATATAATAATATAATATAGTATAATATCTTACAATGCCTACTGTATATTACACTGGTATACCACACTATTTAGTATCTATGTGTTCACATTCCATACACAATGGACAAGTCTCTTATATTATGTTCAGTGAAAAAGGCAAAAGTATTAATGTTATTCATAGTTTTAAATTTTCATTGCATAAATGTCTCGAAAATGATATCGAACGATGGCGATGTGTAAAAAAAACAAGTAAATGTTTTTATAAAAGTGAAAATGATATAATTATTATACTATGTCAGAAAAAGTATTCAACCGAATATTCCTAAAATTTAAGCGATATTCTTAAAACATTAATTGATTTTAAAATAAAACAAATCGTAAAGAAGACATTTTAATTAATGTCAGTATAAATAACATAATTATATTTTCAACAACCGAAAATTTAAAATTTCTATGTAAATCTAATACAATTTATGTTGATGGTACAATTAAAATTGGTAGTAAAATGTTTACATAAATGTTCACTATTCATATTACTCACAACAACCACTATATTCCTATTATATTTTGTTTGCTACCTTCTAAGATTATTGAATGTTATTCACAAACTTATACACATATTTTCAATGAATGCAATAAACAACATTTTGATTTTATACCTGAAATTGCTTATGCTGATTTTGAAGTAGCAAATCACACAGCTCTATTAACAGTTTGGCCACAAAAAAATATTAAAGGTTGTAGATTTCATCTAGGACAAAGTTGGTGGTGAAAGATCCAGAATCTAGGATTAAGTGCTGATAATCAAAAAAAACTAAGACTTAGGAAATTACCTAAACATTTTTTTTGGACTTCCATTATTACCACCGAACGAAGTTGAAAACTGTTTTACAAATTATTTAATAAGTATTCAGCCAGATGACGAACGACATCGAGATGAGTACACAAATTTACAGAATATTTATTAAAAAATTATATTCGTCCTGACGCAAAGTTCCCTCCAAAATTATGGTCTGAATTTAAGTCTAGTACGATAAGAACTACAAACGCATGTGAATCTTTCCATTCACACTTCAATTCTATGTATAATTTGGCTAACCTAAATATATTTCAATTTATACACGTTTTAAAAAATATTCAAATTGATGTTTATATTAAAATGAAAAGTCCAGAAGGAAGAAGAAGAAACTGTATTATATCTAAGAAAAATTTCTTAAACGAAAAAATTACAGAAAAGATATTGGAAACAATTAATAGCTAAGAATTTGTTAAATCTATATCTTATAAATTTCAGCCCAATTATTAACTTATTAACTAGGTATTAACAACTAGACGAGTATAATTATATTTGTACGAAAATAAAATAGTAAACATTAAAAAAAATTAATATTTTGTTATTATATTTGTGTAATTTATGTACATCAAAAATAAATTAGAAAAAAAAAATTTTTTTTTCTGGGACCCAACTAGTACAGTAGATTTTTTTACACGGGACCCAATTGGTAAACAATTGGAAACTGGGACCCAACTAGTATGCGCTGAAATAGGCAGTAAAGTACACGAAAATGTTGAAGCATACAACAAGGCGATCATGACGTCAATTTTTTAACTTTGCACTTAAGTATACCCACCAAATTTTACTTATTATAAAGTATTAGCATTCATTTTGAATAATAGTTATAAACTAGTATTATTATACTAGTCTTCATAATCAATGGTATTAGTCATTTTGTTTATGTATAAATATACGGAAAATACATTCGTAAAGGATAGATCGGTAATTAGTCTAATTTTTATTTCTTAAATTAAAATAATAATACTTATGTCGAACTTTATCAGTTGAATGATATATGTAAATCATTTTTATTAGTTATGAAAATAATTACTAGAATCGATGTTCTCAACAATTCCAAACATTTTTTACGGATCAATAAACTGATTAAAAATATATAATTAAAGACCATCGAGAGAATATTGGCCAGACCCATTTACCGATTACATATTCACTTAACACTTGATAAATTGACAAAATGTATTTGAAGAAGACAATGTCCTATCACGAATCCTTTATATGACTGCAGATCAGTTTATACCATTTGTATCATTATTTAGAGCGAGTATTAACAAATTATCCTACCCTGTAGGTATAGGTACTACCTTATTATTTACATTAAACTAGATATAGTGAAATATTTTTTTAACAGATTAATAGATGTCCTTTGCAAAATTTAAATACAAAACCTAACAATGAGAAAAATATTGACTATGGTAATTTAAAAAGAAAAATGTATATTATAGAAGAATATATAAAAGTATTTTAATATAATATTACATTCTTCAGACTGTCAACCTCGTCGCGTAGTAAGCGCTTTTCAACTTTCAGTTTTTCTAGAAAAGTTAACAATTTTTTATATATTATTTTTAAGCTCTTTAAATTAATTGATTCATATCCAACATTGTTTTTAGTTGTCTGCTTATTTGATAGAATGATAACGTTTGTACTCGTTAAGGAGAACAGTTTAAAGTTTTGGTTTCAGAGTGTAAGTGACCTGGTTAGACCAGATACCGTTTAGACTCTAAACTTTAGAGGACATCCGGGCGTCTGTGAACTCGAGGAGCTTGCTATGCCAGCTAAGGACAAACAATCGTAAATGTGGGCTGATCCCGGTGATACTGCTATACCGGGCCAACCCGTGGTGAAGCAGGAGTAAGCCCCAAAATTTCTACCAGTTTTTTAAAAAAAATTAGTTTAACTTCTTGATCTTCCATTAAGATCTATCAGGAGTTAAGCTGATAAGAGCAGAGTTAAATATAGAATGGTTATGGAGACTGACAAAAATGGGGAGGGTATACATGATTGAGGAGCATTTTTACATGTGATAATATAAAGAAAAACATAATATAAATATATATATTTATATAGACTGACAATTAGAAAATGAAAAATATTGGCGGGCTCTAGCTGTGGGATTATCAGTGTCTCGCTCTCCCTCCGCTGATGTGCTCCATGCAAATATCCCTGGAGTAGCCAATCACCTCGCTGACATATAACTTCCGGAGGAATTTGTCGTAGGACCGACTGCATAACTATCTCATGAGCTCATGATTTCCTGGGAGCCAACAATAAATGGGTGCACGGTGACCTTCCCTGGGAAATCAGTGGTAATCTCTTTCCTCAACTCGTATTTCGTCTTCTTCTCTTTAGCGGCATTCTTGAAGACTTGTAATCTGTTGTCGAAAGGAACTGTGGTGTCGATTATAAGGGTGACGGTGCCTCTCTTGCGGATCATGTCTGGTGTAAGACATCGGGTGCCTATCGATATGACTCTAAATTTGCCTGCAGCTGCTTTCTTGATTCTCGCTCCTAGGGCATACATGTACCACATACAATGATTTACGACGTGAGCGAGACTTTCAATCGTGTGTCCACATCGGCGATCACCAGTCCTCTACGAGGAAGAACCTTTCAGAGACACGAGGTTAAACCTTACCCTGTGAATGAAACGCCAATCAGCAAATCTGCAAAAATCACCTTACTTGGTAAAATGACATAACGCTGAGTGTGCGGCACTCCATGGCTCGTCCTTGGTCAGGATTCTAGACTAGGGCTTGACCCCTTGAATCTCGGAAGTGCTCTTTGTTTGGTTCTCATTTTTGTCCCGGTGTGGATGATGGATGGGGGGGGGGGGCTCCAGTGACCATGTAGTAGCCAGCCTCCCAGACGAATTTCGAGCACGCGACCAGACCAGACACTACCCTTCGTTGGAATCCGATAAGTAGTCGCCAACCTGGGTGTCTCATGGGTGTTTCCATGATCGTGAAACGCTGTCGCGTAATCTGACGGGGCACGTCCAGAGAGGTGAAACGACGCATATTTGTTTACATTAATCTCGAAT
The DNA here is from genome assembly GCA_027563435.1 of Nasonovia ribisnigri. Lineage (NCBI taxonomy): Eukaryota > Metazoa > Arthropoda > Insecta > Hemiptera > Aphididae > Nasonovia > Nasonovia ribisnigri. Next base: position 244,220 of record JANEHU010000297.1, on the reverse strand, counting down.
ACACCCAAGGCGTTTCAGACTAACCCTTGCGTTCCCGATTTTGACCTGAAAGGCAGGCGCGCTGTCCTGACACTCGGTGATCAACGTCCTGCCTTTGTTATAAAGCTACTACTGGGTCAATAGCCATAATGAATAATAACCCACTTAACGGACATTCTTGGTGGATCCCAAACTCTACCGATATGTCCACAGTTTTCCCAATGGATATACTTACACAAAAAAACAGCACCGGTGTATATATCGTGGACAATCTGAAGGAGCCCTTCGCTGGCACCACGAATGTCAATGGCAGCTTCCAGTGAGGGATCTCCCGAAGGCGTTACAAACGTCCAACCATACCACATACTTATCGGAGCCACCAGTTCGGGCTTCCTCCAGTTCACGGCTTAGTGTGTGGACGTTTTTGAAGGCGACATCTGATGAGAGGTACCCTTTTTGGTACGGACTAAGTGCCGAGTTGTTCATGAGCTACTCCGTAAGGCGGCCGGCATTACATCCAGTGTACAACTTTTATATGGTACGGCACAGAGAGATCGGCCTCCAATTGCTCAGGTAATTTATATCACTGTTCTTGAAAATTAGTACAGTCACCGCAGTAGGATTTTACGATATTTACATTTATGAATGCTTAGGTCTAATCAATATTTTGGGTTTGAAGAATTATATGAAGATTTGCGATGAAGTTTAAAACTTTTCACAAAATGAGTAGTCATACTACAAACTGAGAGTCTTTTTATTGCTTGTTGTAATTGGGAAGCTTGTAATGCACATTATCTTTGACTATCTTGTAGAGATTACAGTGCTTCTGAAAAAATGTCTACAAATCGTTCTACTGCCAAATGTTTTTCAGTCTAACAGGTCTCACGAAGAGAAACAACATTTTATTGAGTAGTTCCAGCTGTCTGCTACGTTTTTAAGAAGTCCATCATGCAACGCGGATTGTCTAAAAAATATTTATCAGTCTCAATAGTACCAATACAGTTTGGATCATCGGAATTACATAAGAGTGTAACAAAATTAATTTGAACGTATGGGCTGATCAATGAATAGGTTAATTTTGCATTGTTAGTGACATGAACATTGATCGACTGTCGGATGGATGGCCACTAAAGACCGAAGTTCTTGTCCTCCACGACGAAATAAAATGCATACTTTGCAAAGAGCACCTTTGGCAAAGTTTGAAATTGCAAGCCAAGAATATTGTTCCATCCAGTGGCGTTGGAAAGAAAGACGTTGTTTATCACTCACAGGAAATGAATATGATAAAGGTGGCATCCACGATTTTTGAAACACTTTTAATTTTTTTTCATTATCTCTTGGTGGATTCCCTAAATAGATTCCTACATCATTTTCAAATAATAGCTCTTGTTCTCCTTCACCTTTGCTACAATTTAAATAAAAGTTATTAAATATTTTTTAAATTGTTCTTTTTTATAATTTACATATTTAAAAATATTTAACTTTCGTGCAATAATACATAAAAACTAGAAAAAAAACATGAAACAAACCTTGTTATAGTAAATAAGTTTTAATACCTATACAGACATACAGGTAATGATTCATTGCACGTTTTTTTATAAGCTAAACACATATTTATATATTTTAGTACCTAATGAACATAAGTTGAAAATAAGAAAAATGTTTAGTTGATCTTTTGTTGAAATAACTAACATAATATCTACAATAAGTTACAAATAAAATAAAAATTTAATTCATTATTCATCAAGCACTAACAACTTACATGTAACAACTTACTTACATTATAATATCATCAGTGACCCCTGGAAAATCAACTAGTTTCCCCGTCAAATATATTATATTGTATAGTATTTGCTTTTACCAATACGAATATATTATAATGTCATGCATAATACTTAATTAAAACCCTCAAGTGCACATTAAGTGGTATTGTGTACCGCATTTTCGAGCCATTTGTACACTTCTACTGTAAGTACATTTATATTATTTTTACTGATATTTTCCCCTTGTTTATTCTTGTTTTATTCTCGTTTGCTGTACGATTTTTGATTAGACTTATTAGACAGAAAAAACCAACGTTTGTTTCAATTTTTTTAAGTCTCATTGAAATACGTATTATAGACCAGTTGATGTCACAAAGATTCTCCAAGAACTATTTGAAGAAGAAAACGATGAGACTTTTGATTTTTAAGAGGATAGTAGTTGTGATTATTCAATAATTATACAAGATGACCATTACATTAACAGTGAACTTTAGGTTGACGAAGATGACATACAGCAAATTGTAAAGGTAAGTGATTTTGAAATATATTTTGAAAAGAACAGTGACACATTTTGGTTTGGTAATTCAGTGGCCCTTCCTAGTTCCTACATCAAAAAAAAATATAGAAATATAATCAAACGTTGCCTGAACCTACTCGTATTGCAAGATCTGTAAAAACTGTGATTGACGCTTTTCTCAGATTTTTTTCTCTTGAAATGATGGACAAAGTTGAGTTCACCAATTTGCACATTGAAGGAGAGCGTTCAGCTGGAGAATATGCAAGAGACAGGGATAACAAAATTACCACTAGATCTCAAATAATAGGTCTTTTCATATTATCAATAAATAAAATCAACAAAGCTGATGCCAATCGAACTTGGAAAACAAATGGTACCGGGTTGATATGTTTGGTATAAATGGTTTCTGTCTTTTTACTTTCGTCACTTAGGTTTGATGATTTATCAACCAGAAAAAATAGAGAAAACACTGATAAATTGGCATCAATAAGATAAATTTATTCTAAACTACACGATCATTTTCAAAAAAAATATTGTTTGTCCGAATTAGTTACCATCGATGAGATGTTACACCCATTTCGTGGTCGTTGTAGCTTTATCCAATATATGTCATCAAAACCCACCAAGTATGGCCTGAAAATGTATTCTATGTGTGATGCTAGAACATTACATGTTTATAGTTTTGAAATTTATTGTGGAAAACCAAAAGACCCGCAAGCGTGTATCAACGTAACAATTAAAGATGTGTGCACTTAAGGATTAAACAATTGTAAATTATATTATAAGTACCTAGCTATGATATTAATGAATTTAAATTGTGATAAACTTTTACTGATAGTGGTTTTATACATAGATGTTTGATAAACTAAATACTAAGTAATAAACTCACTTAAGACATTTTGATGGTGTAAATATAAACGTAAGTGTAAAGTACGAGTTCATACAAGGATTTACAGTTTAGAAGTAGGCACTGTAACGCTTTAATGAACACACTCATGATTCGGTGGTGGAAAAATTCGAGGTGAGGTTTGCCATGAATCGTTTGAAAAATAGAGCAGCTGAAACCATGGAACCAACATCAACTGTAATCAAAGAATGCAGAATCCGCTAAAGTAAAAATGTTATAAAACAAACTGTATTTGTTAAAATGTTATAATAATAATGCAAATAAAAAGAAACACTCTCTTGCCTAATAAACAAGAAGAAACATACATCATCATCGTCATCGTGTCTATTTGTACCTATTCGATAAATTGATATAATTACTTATAATTCCATCTCAAACACGATTCCGATTATTTTCTTTTTAAATTAAATGTTTGTACTAACAGTTCCACTGTTATATTTATTTAATCTATCATTATATATTAGTCCCTTTTTAACTCTTTAGGAGTAAAGTTTTATTACGCTTGTTTAGTGATGTACCGAGACACTGTTGACCAGTGTTCGGAACGTTCACTAAAAAAATGAACTCGTTCACGTTCACGTTCAGTCGTTAAAAAAGGAACTCGTTCAAGTTCACGTTCGTGTTTTTTTAAACGAACGCGTTCACGTTCACGTTCTTTTGAAAAACGAACGCGTTCATTGGGTCGCGTTCATTTAATTTTTTTTTTTATGAATCGTTAGCCTGCAGTCAATATAAAAATTAAAAACCCATAAACGTATATCTATTATACCATAATAGATATACACTTAACCTATTCATGATAAACCGATTAGGTTTATTACAAATTCATGGAAATCATAACATTATTGTTGTATTTCTAGCCGGGGACACTGGAATTTCACGTATTTAATTTATATATTTTGCAATTAAACAAATATTGTAGGAATTATAATGGGAAAAATTAAAATATTATTATTATAATATAATTAATTATTTTATACATAATATAATATTTATTAAATGGTAAATAAATTGAACGTCTTAAAAATTGATCAAATTCATTAAAAATATAAACGTCGTTAACGTTCACGTTCTATTAGCAAAAAACGAGTGACGTTCACGTATCGTTCACTACATATGAACGTGAACGTGTGAACGTGCGTTCATGAACGACGTTCTTTCCAAACACTGCTGTTGACTGAGATAACGCAACTTACTCTAGCAGTCTCGCATCCGAATGAAACGAATCTAGGTCAAAATATCCAGTTTTAAAAATTAGAAAAACGTTTTTTTAATTAAAAACAAACATTTAGAAACGTTGGAAAACCATTATGCCTAATTTTAGATTCTGAGCGGAGCGATGAATGTATTGGTTTTACAATGATGTGTGTTTTTTTTTTTATTTTTTTTTTTATTTTTGTGTCTGTCATCACGTTTTAGGACAGAAAAAATGCTTCGATTTTCTTAAATAGTACCTTTTCTGATAGGAAAGTGAATCTAGTTGGTACTTTGGGGGGTCAAAAGTCAAAATTTCCCAGTAGTTTTCATGAGCGCCTGGAAAAACAAATGAAAAATTAAGGGAAAAACGGGAAATTTTACGGAAAACCAATTTTCGACAAAATCGATTTTGGTTTTTGGTATAACTCTAAAAGAAATGACCGTAGACATGAAATTTTGACCGAATGTTTATATAAGCATTTTCTACACACCATATCATTTTCAAAATATTCTGTCTTATTTTGAGCTGTTAACGGACATTTTCAGTTTCCAATTTTTTTAGTTTTTTTTTCTATAAATGTCAATAAAATTTTATTTGTTGGGTAAAAATCTTGAAAATTTAATAGTAGGCTTCTAATATATAGTTTCAAAGGCAGATGAAAAATATTAAAAATCCGTAGTCACAATTTTTTTTTATAGGTAATCAAAGTTCAAATTTTGACAAAATACGTAAAAATGACGAAAATGTGCAATTTATTTTGAGTTAGAAATTCATAAAAAATTTTCTTTTTAAATCTAAGGTTTGAAAATGTGATACAAGAATCCTTATAAGTTTGCCTAATTTTATCAATGAAAAAATGTTTATAAGCAAGTCAACATAAATTTTATGAGCATTTTAAGTTCAAATTTGTACAAGATTAGATATTCACTCGATTTCTCATGTAGCGATTTTCTTATTTTGTTGCAATTCAAAAACAAATAACTGTAGATGCATGAAAATTTCACTGAATGTTTATATAAGCATTTTCTATACACCATCTAATTTTTAATATATTTTGACTGTTTTCAGCTTTTTACGGACGATTTCTATTTTAAAATTTTTTAGTTTTTTTTTCTATTAATATCAATAAAATTTTATTTGTTGGGCCAAAAATAATGAAAATTTAATACAAGGCTCCTGATATATTATTACAATAGCAATTGAAAAATATTAAAAATACATAGGCACACATTTTTTTTATAATCATTTAAAGTTCGAATTTTGACAAAATTTATCAAAATCTCGAAAATTATCAATCATTGTAATTAAACAATTATAAAATTTTCAGTTTTCTTAACTAAGGATTAAAAATTTAAAATAAAGATTCTAATAAATAGTACATACTGTATTCAAAAAATCTAAAAAATATTTAAACACAGTTATTTTTTATAGACATTTTAAGTTCAAATTTGGACGGAATTACATATTAAAATTAATTTTAACGAGTAAAAGTATATATTATAATATTTTTATAGCATCACTGATAATTTTAGGTTAATAATTAAATAATATGAATAATATTAATTCAACTTAGCAGCTACCGTATAATAACAATATCAATATAATTTAAAATATCCTAGACTGACATACCGCCTCCGCTCAGAATCGTTTTTCTTATGCAATGATATTATATCATTGAATTCAAATTTAATACCATCCATTATAGTACAGTGATCTACTTGTAGCCTAATGTACAGCAGAGCGACATCCACTTGACCCCCTTTTTTTAAATATTTTTAAACAAATAATGTAACCATGTGTAAGGAGCCTTGCATTAAATTGTCAAGCATTGACCCAACGAATAAAATGTTATAAATAAAAAATGTTATAATAAAATAGAAAAGGATCTAGGAACTTATCCAGTTTTTATATATTTATATATACCCCCAATCCACCCCCGAGTTGAGCTTTTAATTATCATGTGACAGACGCCTCGGGCATACTGTGTTGCTCGTGGTCATATTATACTTAATTTATAGTATTGTGCGTTATTTATAATTATACCTTAATAAGGTAATGATTTAGTAATTTTAATGAAGCATTCTGTTGTTCTATGTTAAAAAATATAATAAAAAATGTCATAGCGATTAGACCATTCGGAGCCACAGTGCCACACGTTATCACAGAACATCTGATCATATGTACCAAAAACAAAGGTGAAATTAATGTCACAAAATGTCTGAACCAAATGCTTCAACTTGTAAGAGCTAATGAAAAAACGCTAGGCTAATATTTTCTGAAATGGTATCTAAAGTGGACAGTAACACAAATACTCTGATGCCAGCCGAAGAAATTATAAAAAGAAGAATAAGAAGGCAAAAATTGAAGAACCATCCAAAAAATCCTAATTTTCTTAATCAATTAGTTATTGAGAATTGGTATTATTTAAGTGACGAATCAACAGGATTTTTATTGCACGATAACGGAATTGACGCAACTATACGAATAATTGTTTTTGCAACATATAATAATTTAAAACAGCGGTTCTCAAACATTTTAGCCAGCGGTGCCCTTTTGTTGGTCATTATTTAGTTAAGTGCCCTTCTGAGAATATCATGAGGAATATGATAAAAATTAACACTTGTTTTCATTGTTGAACGATTTAAATAATTTTATTGAACATGTTATTAAACAAATTACAAAATTATAGTTGAAAATAAAGAGAAAAAAATACTGCTTTAATGAAAATTGAATGAGATTTTTATGGCTGCTTATTTTTGGAAAGTTTAGAAAGTTTAACAATATCTAATTCAATTTGTGTCAACAAGATACAGATCGTCGGTTCTACATTGTCGCGATCCATGTTGATAAAAAAGCAAAAATGATTAATTAACTAAACAGATACACTGCTCTCTACTTCGATGATACCAACCATAATGTAACTATCATTCCACCTACCGACGGTCTCGTTGGCCCACTTGATACCGTTTAAGACTATGACCCTCCGGCTCCACCGATATACATTGAAAAAAATTCAAATTACACATCTTTTAACAAACTCTTAATACAAATCACCTACCCAAATAGTTTCACCTGCTAGAAGTCTTCACCTCAATAATTCATTATACAGCCCTCGGGTCGTCATAACTTTAATAAAGTCGTAGATCATTCAAACAAAACTGATGCTAGCTTCCATACATTCAAACATTCCTACTACAAGTTCGGTACTTTCTTTCTGCTCTATCTGAACTTCGACATTCAGTTGAATGTGTCAAAAACGTCGTTGATAAAAACAAACGACCCGTCCCATTATTTTTTGTGGAGGTTTCTTCGAACAAAAATAATGCAGAAACCCATAAAATCATGTCCTTACTTAACACCAAAGTTATTATTGAAAAACGGCACAAAAATAATGGGTGGGACAGTGTTTCAATGGCCACAAGCTGCGTAAATTGTGGCGAAAATCTTAAGTCCCAAAGCCCCCCTCTTGGGTGCGTCACTGTACCATCTTAAGATTAAAGCTGTTTTTTAGTAAGTTTTTATAAACCTTAAAATCGTATAGTATTTATTAGGTACCTAAGTATAGGTACATACTTTTTTTTTAAATTTTATTTAACAATGTGGCAATCTTAACAATAGTCAATCATTATTTACTCTTCAGAAAAATACCCATAGATTGATAAATTATCAACTATAAATAAATTCCTACTTACATAAGTAAGTTGTACTTTTAAGCATATATTTTCGAGAACTCCAATACCTAAACAGTTTGTTTAATATTCACACTTCGTAAAACTCATCTCCACAATTTTTTCACAAATCTAAAGACAACTAAGTACATGTACATCATTCCAATTTTGAAGTTTTGTATACCTAACAAAATGTCTTACTTTTGATACTGATGTATCTATTTGTGCTCTGGTAGTTACTTATATTTTAATGCAGTTATTATTTGCACAGAGCTAAATAATTCAAGCCAGTTAGTTAGAAGTTAGAACTTATGTCTGTAATTTTTCTTCGCACAGTGAAGACATTTTTTAATAATACCTTTCCATAATATCCTTGATTAATATCACTAGTAATTATATAAATATAAAATATTTACTATGAAGTATTACAGTACTTAATATTTTAATAATATACCTAATTAATATAATTTAGCTGAATCAATTTTAGAAACATATTTTTTATTAAACAATATATCTAGTTATAATAATTGATAAAAGATGATATATAATATTATAATATATGACGCAAATTTTAAACGGGCTAATAAAAGCGGCGTATTATAAATAAGCGTGGGGATTGGTGATACGCAAACAGATTCGTTTTTTTAATTTTTTGATTGTGGGTTCTTTAATAGAACTGATCATTCTCATAGCTCTATTTCGTTGCATGTTTAATATCAGTAGGTACTTAACTAACAAGTTAAAATTAATTATCTAATAAGTAGGTAAAGTAAAATACTTAAATAATGAAATAACTATAAGAAATAGAATCAAGAAATTCGTTCGCTCAAACCGATATGTGATATCGATTCTGGTTTAAGGTTGCCGATTCACTATTGGGATATTGATTATTTTATACCGATTGCACTAAAAATTCGTTGCAGTGATCGGGATGCCTCGGGCCTCCTCCAAATCAAATTATCATGTGCTGTCGTTCTCGCGCATTTTGAATATTACAAATTACAATGGTTAAAATGATTGTTAAAATACTCGGTGATAAGACGTTTGAATAAGAGAGGTAGGCATCGGAATCTTTATAACTAACCATATCATCGATATGGTTCAGAAAAATGAAACCGCTTTCAAAAAATAGTTCCACCGGTTTGAACAACAAATTTCTTATATTTACACCGGTTTCAATTTTAAAGGGAAATAAACCCCGGTTTGGCAAACGAAATTCTTGAATATTTTAATTACAACGAGTATAATTTTCGAATGTAACATTGTGATTTGTGATTGGGTATCAAAAATAATATTATGATAAAGTTCCGCACATACGTGAGCGGTGGAGGTAAAGTTATTTTATCTTGGTGGTAGAGGTAAAATTGAGTCCGCCTTCACACAATGTGTGATAAATCCAGTGTGATAACGTAAGTAACAATAATAATGATATAATCAATTATATTGTGGTGATACCGTATAATCACCACTTACGCTAGCGCGTTTCGTTTCTGTATCGTAACTTGTGTTTCTAACTTTGAATCATTGTATTATGTTGTAAACGTTTCTATAATTTTATATTTTGTCATGTTCTTTGAATTATTCACTGTCTGAATCATTGCAACTTGTTTTATTTGTATGTTTATTCGATTCTCTTTGCCGCGTCGCCCCGCGACGACATATTTATACGCTTTCCCCCGCTTCGCGCGAAAACCACGCCGCGACTCCTACGACGTCGTCGTCGCGCCAAGCGCCAAACACTCCGTTTTTCGCCACCGACTACGTCTGGTCAAAGGCAACGTCACGATCCCGCACGATCTGCCGACGAATGTGTTCGTTCTTCCTAAGTAAAGTGTATACCCTGTTTCTAAAAAGACCGTGTAAAATATACGACCTCGATCAATAGTTATAAACTTTTGCATTTAGTTATTTTTCCAAACGTTCCTGAGTAGAGTAAGTGATAATTCTGTCAATGACAGAACGTACCACATTGGTGACCTTGATTCGGAAAATAGTTAGTACGTTCGTAATCGTAGTGTGCCGTCCGTATGTGCCGCCAATCGTTAAGCCGTGTCGACGTTTTTAAAAATTTTTTTTTTTTATTCATCCAACGTCATCTGTGAAATGCAGCATGTTGACCGACGGAGTCACGCCTGTATCCCTGCCGCTCACCGTCATACTAACTTCGGGCATTAACACGTTGACGACAGCAGTGACTACGAGCTCGTCAATTATAACCACGGTAATGTCACCCGGCAGCGAGATTGCCGCGGTCAGCCACGTGCGCCTGCCACCTTTCTGGCGTCAATCACCGACGCAATGGTTTGTGCACGCCGACTCGATGTTCGCAAACAAGCGCATCCGGTCTGACCTCACTCGCGTGAATCACGTGCTCGAGGCCCTCGACGAGAAAGGCGTTCGGACAGTCATAGACCTGCTGGGAGCAATCTGCCTCGTACGACGCCATGAAACAGCGCCTGGTATCTACGTACACGATCCCGCAGGCAACGCGCTTGCAGCACATCATCCAGCCAGGAGGCATGGGTGATCGCACGCCGTCCCGTCTACTTCGCGACATGCAGGAGGTCTACCGAGATGGCATGATGGACAGCACCCTGGGAGCCTTTTGGCTCGGCAAACTACCACCGACCGTGCGGACCGTCATTGCCGGACTATCAGGAACCACCGACTTCCTCGCCGAACGTGCTGATCGCGTGTGGAAAACCTGCGCCGATCTCGAGCTCCTAGCCGTCGCACGCTCATACGACCAAGACGCGCCCCCTCGCGAAGCCGCGCAAGCTCCAGACGCGCGATTTCTCGCGCACGATAACGCGATACACGCGCTCACGGCACAAGTCGCGTCCCTCGCGACGTCGCAAGCCGTGGCGTTAGAACACGCGCCCGTAGAACGCGCGTTCGCCGACCGCGCCCCGCGCCAGCAACGCGGCCGCTCTCGTTCACAGTCACAGCCCCGTCCGGGAAACCCAAAATCCGGGTGGTGCTATTACCACGACCGCTATGGCGTGGAAGCCCGCAAATGCCACAACCCGTGTTCATACCCGCCCACGACGTGGAAAAATCCGTGAGGCGGCGGTGTTCCACCAACACCTCGCCGCACGAACGCGACACCGACTCTTAGTCAACGACACCCGTACCGGACGTCGATTTTTAATTGACTCCGGTGCGGAAATTTCGGTGTTGCCGCGACCCTCAAACCACAATCGAACCATGACGAGCAGCGAAATAAGACTTGTCGCCGCAAACGGCTCACAAATTAAGGCCTACGGACCAAAACAACTACAGCTCGACTTCGGTTTCAAACGACTTTTTTCCTGGACGTTCGAAATGGCAGATGTTTTCAGATCGATCATAGGAGCAGATTTCCTTCACTTCTTCGGTTTGCTCGTCGACATACACCATGACCGCCTCGTCGACTTCGCGGTAAATAGTTCAGTAAAAGTCACTCCCGCTACAGTTTCGTTCAGTACCGCAATTTATGCCGTTGCCAGACCGTCGAAGTGGACCGCCTTACTTCTCAACTACCCCGAAGTCACACGCGAATCACCGGTCCCGAACAAGTTTTTGCACGAAGTAGTACACGAGCTGCATACCACCGGGGCAGTTTTGTTCGCCCGACCACGCAGACTTCCACCCAACCGTCTTCGAATCGCACGTAAAGAATTCGACTTTATGCTGCGGAAAACCATCTGCATCTGCATCGAGTGCTTGAGCTAGTCCACTTTTACTGGTACCCAAAAAAGATGGTACATTCCGACCGTGCGGTGACTATGGTCCACTCAACGCAGTCACAGTCGCCGACCGATACCTGTTGCCACACCTGCACGATTTCACAGCAAATCTCGCCGGAAAGACTGTTTTTACGAAACTTGACCTGATGCGTGCATATCACCAAGTTCCGATCACACCAAGTGACGTGCATAAAACCGCGGTCACAACACCTTTCGGATTATTCGAATTTCCTGTCATGTGTTTCGGACTGCGCAACGCCGCGCAAACTTTTCAACGTGTTATCAACAATATACTACGCGGACTGGACTTCGTGTTCACGTATATCGGCGACGTGTTAATCGCCTCACGCGACTAGGCCGAACACATCAAGCACGTCCTTACCGTCCTCGAACTTTTTCAAAAATACGGTATCGCAATCAGTCCAGCGAAGTGCGTTTTTGCGCCCGACACGATATGTCGTTCCTTGAACACGTTATCGACAAAGGCGAGTGCCGACCGTACACCAAACGAGTTACCGCGATTCACGAGTGGACGCTTCCGAACACGAAAAAGGAGCTCCAGCGAATTTTGGGTTCGATAAATTTCTACCATCGATTTATACCGAACGCCGCCCAAATCCAAGCGCCCCTTTACAGCCTTGCGTCGCAAATCAAAAATCGCGATGGACCTCTACTTTGGACAGACGGCACCAAAGCCGCTTTAGATTCATGCCATCAAGCCCTCGCCGAGACCGCGAAGCTCGCACACCTCGACCAGAACGCCCCCCTACGTCTCAACACCGACGCTTCTAATATTGCCGCTAATAATAGCGCCGTTCTCGAACAACACTCGCCGACCGGTGGAGGCCCCTAGGTTTCTTTTCAAAAAAGCTCTCGCCCACCGAACAGAAGTACAGCACGTACAAACGAGAGCGGCTCGCTGCGTTCTTGGGCACACGTCACTTCATCCACATGAAGGATTCTCGAAGGACGTCAAACGACGTTACGTACAGACCACAAGCCGCTTACGTATATGTTCACGCTCGAGTCCGAAAAAACGATCGATCCGCAAGTGCGCCAAATTTCGTACCTGTCGCAGCATATGCACGACGTTGTACACATTCAAGGTACTGATAACGTCGTCCCGGACGCACTATCACGTATCGAAATCGCTGAAACATCGGCTGACCTGCCGATGATGCTACAGTGGGCCGCCGATCAAGCCGCCGACCCGCAGCTGCAGCAGCTTATCAGCGGTACCGCAACGAGTCAACCTACAGCCGCGCGTATCACTCGACGGCGTAATCTACGCAGATTATTCGACCGGCAGTGCACGCATGTTCGTTCCGTCCGTACTCCGACGCCGAGTTTTTAACGTGTTACATGGTTTAGCGCACGGCGGGAACCGCACCACGCTTCGTCTTATCAAGTCTCGATATTGCGGCCGGACATGTAGCGTGATGATTTTTTTTGTGGTTGCCGCCAATTTTACAAAGAAAAATAAGGACCAGTTGTTAAATAAACAAACTTGTTTTAATTTTAATTTTTCTATTCTAAACCAAAACAGATTACAAAATGGGAACAATAGCACGAATAATAGGTAATTTATCTTGTTTTCTATGTTTTCACGTCGTATCGAAAACCTCGTGGCTCTTACGTGATAATTTTTGATTGTGACTTGAAATTATTTTGACTAGTAAATTCTGCTAACGATGTATTATTATTACAAATGGATTTGGAAATTCTTTCTGATTGGTGTATAATATTAACGAATTTCAGTTAAATATTAAAAAATGTTAAGTACATAAAAACATTTTCTAGGTCTCGGGTTCCACTTCTCGGTCTTATCGTGTCTGTTCGATATTTAAATGGACTGTATACTTTAAATTAACTAATTAGTGTTTTATTATAATATACACAACAATGATCCGCGGTGGACGGTAGTACAGCGTTCGAGAGACTACGAATGACAACTGACTACTGATCGGCAAACACATTATTGTCCTTACAATTGCCGGACGAATAAATGTTATCGCGGGTCGCGACATAATACAATTTATTACAGATATAGGTAACTACCTAACATACCGCCCACCTAGAAGTAATAATTTAAAATATTTCAATAATTATAATAATAATACAATTTTTGCTATTCAATATCAGAACATATAAGTATAAATAAATACAAAAAATAAAAATAATAATAATAATAATATTTAATTATGATTGCCTTCAAAGGGCAAAGGACATAATAATCGGACTGCTCGTTTGAATTGACCATTCGAAGTTGAAATAGTTGCCACATGAATGATTCCGTCATTTCCGACATGCACTTCTTCAACTCGTCCTAGTTCCCAGCGCAAAGGGGGAAGATTATCATCACGCATGACCACAACAATGCCAACTCGAAGCCTAGGTCCTCTGTCACTTTCCCACTTATTGCGCTGTTGTAGTTGTACCAAATAATCTTTCGACCAGCGGCGCCAAAACTCTAGAAATAAATTACTCACTCTTCTCCACCTCGTTAATCTATTGAGAGGTGTTGTGAAATCAGGTTCTGGCAAAGAGACTAAAGAGCTTCCCACCAGAAAATGACCGGGAGTAAGTACAGAAAGATCAGAGGGATCGGATGATAAAGGAGTCAACGGGCGTGAATTTAAGCACGCTTCTATTTGAACAAGTACAGTGTTTAGTTCCTCATAAGTTAGAATAGCGTTTCCTAATAGTTTATTTAAGTGAGTTTTTACTGATTTAATGGCCGCTTCCCATAGACCGCCAAAATGAGGTAATCTAGGAGGGATAAAATGCCAATGTATTCCAAATTCTGCCGTTAATTTTTGGATTTCGGGATCTAACGTCTCTGATAAAAATATTTTTTTAAGCTCTTGTAACTTGCGATTAGCACCTACGAAATTCGTAGCATTATCTGAGTAAATGTCTGAGCATATTCCGCGCCTGCTGCAAAATCGTCTCAGTGCATTTAAAAAACATTCAGTTGATAAATCACTAGCAAATTCTATATGTATTGCTTTGGTCGCAAAGCATACAAATATACATGTATAGCCTTTGGTTATAGGAGCTTTGCGTTGTAAACTAGATTTCACCATAATGGGGCCACCATAATCAATTCCACATATTTTAAAAGGACGATTTGGATTTACGCGTTCTTTTGGCAGATTACCCATTAACGGTTGAACTATTGTTGGTTTTATTCGGAAACACGTAATGCACTGATGTACAGTTTTTCTGGCTATATTCCTGCCGTTAATAGGCCAATATTGTTCTCTAATTGATGATAAAATCGCTTGCGGACCTGCATGCAGTAATCGTATGTGCTCATAGCGAAATAGTAAAGTCGTTAAATTACTCGCGCAGGTAGTAGTATTGGGTTCCGCTGAAATACGCTTATCGATGTGGCATTATTTAATCGATCGCCTACTCTAATTACACTATTGTCGTCTACGAACGGTTTCAAATATTTTAATTTACTTTTCGCGGAGACCTGTTTATATTTTTGCAAATCTTTGCAAATCTTTGCATATTTCCTGACACCAAGTATAGTTTTGAACCATTTTAATTAATACAACCGATGTGTTTAGCAGCTCGTCCACTTGGATTGGTCCTATGATCCGATTTTTGCATTTTAACGTATTTGTTTTAAAACGTAAACAGAGAGAAAAAATTCTCAACAATTTTGACAACGACGAATATTTTTCTATAATTGAGTTTTCTATTTGAACACTAAATGCTTGAGTACACCGTTTAGCTTCTAAAATTTCTTGAAACTCATCGATTTTTTGTGCAATACTTTTCGGCCACATTTCTTTTTTTAATTTTAACCAAATGGGACCCTCCCACCATAGTAAGTTATTGCTTATATTTATTGATTTACAATTGATGCATCCGAAAATCCGTGTATTTCTAACCGATGTATGTTACCAGAAACCATAATGTACCGTGGTATTTTTAAATTATTTAATAAATGAAGATTGGGCATATATTTTTGCCATTCATGTAATAGTTTTTTTGGAAGTTCGCTATCCCAATCTAATTTCATTTGCCATATTTTTTGCATAAATAATTTATACAATGTGACTACTGGTTCTATTAACCCGAGTGGGTCAAATACAGACGCGATTTTTGACAGAATAATCCGTATGGTTAATTTATTTTCACTAATGTCTACCGTTTGAATATTATGTTGGTAGGTGTCGCTTTGCGTATTCCATATTAATCCTAAGATTTTAGTTACGTCATTCTTCAAATCTAAAACTAACAATTGAGTATTATCTTCATTTGGCATATAAGTTAGTAGTGATTGATTTGGATTTTCACGCCATAATATTTTTTGATAATTAGTATGTTCTGCGTTAACCCAGATCTATCTATACATTTTAGTAATGTCAGCAGATAAAGCGTACTTATGTGTTCTAAAATGCGTACTAATTCTTGTTGGACCGTTGGACCTTTCAATAACACTTCGTTTTAACTCAACCCATTAGATGTTCGGCACGAACCGTCGAATACCACTCGTAATTTTGTGCTTACACTGTCTAACTTTTCGACCGCATGATGCGGAAGAAAATATTCATTAGTGTTATTTTCGTGTTCAGTATCAACCAATTCCATATGTCCTAATGATGCATATTCCTGCATACAATTTATATATTGAGCACGGAGATGCGGATTCTTAATGAAACGCTTTTCTAATAGTTTAAATCGGCGCAGCGCGGCGCTACGCGAATCTCCCAAGCTGACGTCTGAATCACGAAACGGCAATTTCACCTCAAACCGTCCGTGAATATCTCGTATAACAGATTTTTCAATGTGGTCTTTACATTTAATTTCATCTGATGTATATATGTTGTCTGATAAACAGTCTTCTAATTCCCAACATTTAGATATTTTTTCACCTACACTGATATCATTCTCTAAATTATTCAACGCGAGCATAGCGATTTTTGTACTTGAATCAGTCGTAAATTGTTTATTGACTATATAATATTACCACATACAATCCATCCTAGCTGCGGTTTTTGAAATATAAATTTATGCGGATCATACTTAATTTGTTCCTGACACAATAAATGAAAAAATACACCCGTGCCTGAATGAAATATCATTTCTATTTTTTATGTCTGCGTAAATAGTGGGACAGCGAGTTCAATGCCCTCGGGTACTTTAAGATTGTGCAGGTAGATCAGTTTTATAGGAATATCGCTTGTTAGTTTTGATAATACTAAGCAATTAATTTCATTTTGATAATCACTTATTCGAGACGTTAGCTTAATAGTTATTGCCGTACGAGCAATATGTGACGATAATTGTATTCCTGATACTGAACAATTAACTTTTTCACGTTTGATACGTAAAATTTGAGCCATATCTTCGGTTATAAAATTACTCTGCGACCCAGAGTCCAACAGTGCACGACATATAACAGGTAAACCGTTTTTATCGATTACGCGTGCTATGGCTGTCGGCAATATTATTTGGTCATTAATATTATGATATGCGTGTGCTGTTACCGTAGTATTAGGTTCAGAATCAACGTTCATTTTTACTTCGTTTTCTTTATTATTTGATTCATGAATTATTTTTACTAAATGTAATAATGAATAATGCGGTTTATTGCATTTAAAACATTTTTTGAATTTGCATTTTTTGTCCAAATGTATTCGTGGACAAATTTTGTATAAATTTAAATACGTAACCTTTTGAATTCGTTGAGAAACTATCATATCCAAAAACGTCGGACATTTGTACACGGTATGTGATTGTTTACAAACAAAACATTTTATATCGTCAGCGGCAAAATACGACGATGTAGCACGCATTTTATTTTAATTATTATTATTACCTTTTTTGGTAATTGTTGATTGAGGGCGGACATTTATCTGCATTGCCGACTCAACAGCTTCTAAAATTTGACACCTTTTTTGTAAGAAAGTTATCAACAAGTCTATTGATACTACACTGGTTTTGGGGGCTTCCATTTCCCATTCAGTTAATGTACTCGAGTCCAGCTTTGTGGTGATTAAATGTATCAGCAGCGATCCCCACGACTTTGGAGTTTGATCCAATGTTTCTAATGCGTTCATATGAGCAACTACCGAATCGGTTAATTGACGTAATTTGATTGACGATTCACCGGAAATCTCATCACAAAAAAAGATACAAATATGAGGAAAGCTATTCCAGCCCAGGAGAGATTGGCCATAACATTACGGTTTTTAGTTTCAGGAGATAGCTTTGTAAGTTTGTCTTACCTATTTAAGGTATCAAATCAGATAATTTCATCTATAATACACGAAGTTTGCAGTGCTTTAGTTCAAATCCTAAAAGATGAAATAAAAGTAAATTGAACAATTTTTTTTAAAATTAAACTAAGTTTTTAAGAACTAAGAATTTAAGTAAAAATTATTAAATACTTTTGTAAAAATAATTTCAATATTAAGTATTTTTGATAGTATATTTGAATTACTTTTTTTTAGTAATTAAGTGTTCTTTACAACACTATATACGTAGGTATTACATATATAATGTATATAATATTATATTGATTATGAAATCTAAACACTAGCGTAAAATGAACAGGTATATTCGATATGTTAATGAATACCAATGAAAAAAAAACTTTTACTTTATTAAAACTTTATAACAAAAAATATATAGGTACCTAGGTACATTCTACCCGTAATACAAATTTAAATCAATATCTTTTGATTCAAACCAAAATAAAATTAAACTGTTTAATGGAGTAATAAATATAAATTCTTTTTCATAGAGATCTAAAAACTCGATGGTCAATTCGTTTGTCCATTCCATGTTGTAAACAATTTTTTAATAAATATCAAAATAAAAATAAATCACAGAACAATAATAAGTACGTAGGTACGTACTGCTCGCAGTAGATATGATCAACGACTGAAGAATGAAGATATTTTGTTTTATTAAGTTAAAATATATAATATATTATTATATTTTCAGTTATATTATTCACATGAAAATAATAATAGAAACTAATATTATTATTCATTGCCTATTGGTTAAAGCCGGGTTTATAATATAAATATAGTAGGTATTGACTGTTGAGTCCATTATTTTATGTATTTTTAACCAAATACTATATATTATGATTTATGACAATACGGGACAAACAATAATAATTGTAGACGACATAGCCCCCCGAGAATACTCGAATGCGCTATATATGTATATTATAATCCTATTATAATTACTTTTCATATATAGTATTTCTTTTAATTTAAAATATAATTTCTAAATATAACAGAATTAACTATGTAATATTATGTATTGTGTATAATATAATATGAGAAAACGATAAATTCCAGAATATTTCATAGGAACCTCACAGCTCATCCATTTTGTGATTTTGATACATGTAAGATTACGTACTGAAGTCATTTAGGGCAAATATTATTTTTACGGTATTACATCTCACAAAAAAAAAACTATAAAAACACTGCAGTACCTAAATGGGCTAAATGTATTTAAGTCTATTATATTTTAATCTCATCGATTTATGATTTACTTGTTTAGGAAGTAAGAATAAACGTAAATACACATACATATAATTAATTAATTTGTTTTAACTTCAATAAAATAATTGACTTTTTTAACTCATACGGCTAGCATTGTCAAAATAATATGTCCTATACCACAATCATATATATCTGTGTATACAAATTATTATATATATTATTCTTTTAAAAATAAATTATTTAAAAAAAAAAATCGCACGGCCAGTCAACGCCAGTCACCATGCCGTGAGGGAGCAAACGCCAAGTTGAATCTAAACATTGGTGGTCCTTTGACTTGTGTAAGGTTTACCGACAATCCACCGGTACGAGCCAGTAACCAACAATAATTGTACTTGTGAAGCCAATACGACTGGCGTGTTGTCACCTGTGACAAATATTGGCCAAGTACACCAGTCGTGTGGGACCGCCTACTACATTATGTAAAGTATTTTTAGTAATTTAACCACAATTTGATTGTACAGTAAATCAATAAAATGCTAGAGGTACCTAATAATAATACTAATAAAATTTCTCTTTTTAATATTTACAAACTTGTTCATCGAAGTAAGCTCTATGTTTACCTACTTACCTATTTAATAAATTTGTATTTTAATTTTAAATTAATTAACCTAACATGGCGTTTTAATTAAACTATATTTTAAACGTGTATCATGTATATAGAAAAGTGATAGCTACTGACTACTCCTATGGAATGTTCCTACATATATCCTACGAAACGTATATAATTACGAAGCTAAATAAATCCTTTAATATATATTCGTTTATTTTAATCGTACATAATTGTTTACTAACTGGTATACACTGTAACATATTTTTAATTCTTAACTACATGTCTAGGTTATTGTTAAGAATGGAGATTACATTTATAAAATAAAATGTGCTTATAAATTACAATAAAAAATGTTCTAAATGGTTGTATTTTGTCTCATACCATAATTTTAGATCTGAAATATAAATAAACAATTTTAAATTCATAGGATTATTATTCAACTTTTTCTACCGATTTTACACTTTCTATTAAATAACAAAAACTTTTACTACACAAAAATGATCACATGTAAATTCAATCGATTTTTATATAGTTTATTTTAAGGGTATATTAATACATGTAATTTCCACTGATACGTTTTATTAACCTGCTGAAGGCTGCAATATTCTAGTGTTAACATATAGTGAACCACAAAACATAATATTAGCAGATTTCACGTTTATTATTGTAGATCAAAAATGAGTAAATGTGGAATTTACATGTTTTTATAGGTAAACAAACCGTAACGGTGGAATTTACCAACAAAAAAAAATGTGGTCTGCAGTGGTATTTACTAGAGGTATTTTCAATAAATTATTCATAGATAGTTAATAATTGTTCTACATTAGAATAATAATATGTGTATAAATAATTTAAATATATGAATTCACATTAGCTAAAATGAGTGAACCTATATTCAATAAAAAATTAAAAAATACAAATATTTTCATGGTTTAAGTGTTTTATTTGTTTTTTATTTGTTATTTATTAAGCTTTTTGTGTGTTCATTGATTTGTATTAGTATTTATTATATGATAAATTGAATATGATTTTCTATTTCTTATGAGGACATAACACTGGGATTTGTTGTCTCTGTCTTACAGTGCGTAACATAGCAAATTTACGCTCAATAAATCACTTGGAGCTTCGTTCGTTTAAAATTAGAGTGAATCAACCTATTATGAAACTTGATGGGAAGAATATTATCTGTTTTTTTTAGTAGGAATTTACGATAGTTAATTATTAAGCTAGTTACGATCATTTTTAATTTACACTGTAAACTATCTAACTGTAACTGTAACTCTAAACTATACATGAAAAACTTGCTAAAAAATTAAACTTTCGTAAAAAATCCACACACAAACACAGATAATGTTCATAACATTAAGGTAGGTCGATTCATTCTAATTTTTTCAACCATTGGAGCTACACGTGTTCTACTGAGCGTAAAATTTTATGAGACAACCAATACCAATGTTAAGTCCTCTTAATTCTAGAAATATTTTTGATGTTAACTCAAAAAACTGGAGACAGATTCAACAAACCTATTCATAAGCCTACGTAAATTCAATATCGTTAAGATTGGTATTCAGCTATATGTGTTTACTGTTTACATAAAAATATAGAATTAAGCAAATCTACGTGAATTATGAGCATTTTAAAATATTAATACTTTACATACCCATATCTCACTTAAAAATTGAAATATCGTAAAAGACCAACGAGAGAACACAGATAACGTTATTACTTTAAAGTTTGATAATATAGGTCAATTCACTCCAATATCAAAATTGAGAGCCCCCTATTGAAACTAGCGAACGGAAATTTGGTATGTCATATGTGTGTAAGACAACACATGCGGGTGCGACGTCCTCTTAAGATTGGTACTAGCCTGGTAACCATTGTTATTGAACTAAAAAACAAATATTTATTTACCTAACTATTTTGAATACTTTTAAAAAGTATTTGTATATTTATTCAAATACTAGAAAAAAGAAGTAGGTAGTTGAATACGTGTTTTAAATAGGTACAAAAAACACCAAGTACTTACCTATTTAAATACGTATACCTACTGAATATATTTAAAAAGTATTCTTAACAACTGACAAGACTGCTTAAAATTAACCATTGTAATTATTGTGTTAAAAAGTATTTAATAAAATTTTTAAAACTTTCTATTATTATATTAATTATAAACATTTTAAGACGCCTTATTTATTAATTGTTTTAATGATTCTTTGGGCGATATAAATGTATTAAGAGTTTCTACAGCACACTATTTTTGGGTAAAATTTGACTCCAAACTATCTTTCAAGGACCATATACTTTTTATTAAGAATAAAGCATTAGTATAGCCATATGATAAAAAAACATGGTACGATGGCAACTTTATGATACACATACCACTTACCCCGCCCACCATCATACAAAGTTGTATCTAGCTTGCTGCTTTTCATTGGTTGTCATATTTAAATATATATAGTTCATTTTGAGGCGAACTGAATAAAATTAACTGTGCAAACTCCAACGGTATTCAGTTCGTTGGCATCATACCATGTTATTTTTTCATGAGCAAAGCTAGGTTTTTTAAACGCACCTGTCGACCCTTTAGAATTGAATCTATATTAAAAATATTATACTACTCATTAATCCGTTCTCATTTGTAATATTCCCTCCTAATCTTGCATCCATATTAAGTAACACAAATCCAAGAATTAAACAAAATTAAAAATAATTTTTTCAGATTTTTATGTTATTAATGTTGTGTTTACAAAGCACCCCATTATGATTATAATGTAACAGTCGCTAGAACAACGATTTATGCAAGTTGCATTAATATTTTTATATAAATTACTAAATAATATGATTGATTCCGGAATTACTGCGAAATACATATTTTAAAATAAATCCAATAAACTACCGATCTTTTAATTTATTCTTCACAGAACATTCAACTACAAATTACCTATATGCGAAATTTTCCATCTAATATTTTAATATCCACAGGTATAGAGCATACTATAATAAATGTATTTATTTTTTTGTAAATCTTTAAATATTTTATGGTAAATGTTTAAAAAAAATACACACCAAATTAGGTATTAGAAGAATAATGAATATCTCGTTTTTATTTCACTTTGTTTTTTTTTTATAAATTTAGATATTATAATGTATGATATTGATAACTATTTTTTCTTGTATTTTTAAAATTATTTTTATTATAACTATTGTTTTATTTAAATTTCTGATAATGTACGTATATAATATATTATATACATATATAAAAAAAAATATAACTGGAATTTATTTCCATAATAAAATAAATATTATATTATTATTATTATTATTTATTATTATATTTCTAGTAATTATAATATTAATTAAAATGTAACTAATGACAACCATTTAAATAAATCAAAAAATATTCGATTTTTGGGAGTCAAAACTAAATTCATGAGCTATTTTATAGTTTAATTATCATTATACAATTTAAATTAGGTACATGAACTATATCACTAACAATATTAAATTGTTCATAATACCTATCTATTCTTATAATTTACAACTGTAAATTCGTCCAAATTTGAACTTGAAATGTCTAAAAATTCTTATTATATATTTTTAGATTTTATATTTCTCAATATTAAATGCTTATGAGGAACCTTGTATTAAGTTTTCAAGGTTAAACTATAAAATTAAACATTTATTAAATCTTAAACTAGATATAAAATAATTTTGACGAATTTTGTCAACATCTAAACTTAAAAATGCTAACTAACAACATATGGAGAACTTTGTAATGAGTTTTCAAGCTATTTGAGTGATCTAAATTATAATAACTAATAGGTAAAGATTTAAAATATTTTTAAAATGACACCATGTATAAAAAAATGTCAATGTAAGCATTTGGTGAAAAAATTCAATTATATACATAAGTCCATGGTTATTCGTTTTTGAATTAACATGAAATAAATCGTTTTCTGATAAATTATTATTTTGCTCATGAATATTTACGTTCGTCAAAATCTTATAAATTTATAACGATTTAAAAGAAACATTTCCCAATCTTAAGTATGAATATTAACAATAGTTTGAACTTTTAACTATAAAATAATTTACAAATTTTCGATTCTTTTAACGAAATTTGATAAAATTCTAACTTAAAATGCTCTTAAATAGTTACTGTAGATACTGTGACTTTATAGAAAAAAGAGACATCGCAATTTCTTAACCCATTAATTGATATGTCTATTAATAGCTCAAAAAATGTCAAAATATTTCGCTGATATTATACCTTGTACCTACCTATATAGAATATATATAATGTAAATATAAATATCTATTTGTTGGAAACTTCAGGTAACTATCTACAGATATTCATTTTTGAATACCAACAAAATAATAAAACCGATTTTGTCAAAAACTAGTTAATATGTTTTTGTTTTCCCCGTTATTTTAAAAAGACAAAAGTACTGGGAATTTTTAATATTTCCCACTCATAAATAGCAACTGTATTCATTTTCTTACCAGCTAAGATATTGAAGTTAAAAATCAAATCACTTTTTTTGCTATAAATTGTGTAGCTACACATATTAAAAAAAAAAAAAAAATATTGTAAATATCAATATATTTATCGCTCCGCTCACAATCTAAAATATGGTGGTATTTACCAAAATACCGGAAACAGCCTTAATACAAGGACGAAGAATAATGGTGTTTTATATCATATTATATTACCTACTTATTAGATATAAGCTATAAAGAAATAATACATCAGTCCAGTATAGTAGTGATAATGATAAAGAAATTAAATGCTAAGATAAGTTATGAAACCCATTTTCTAAAAATGTAACAGATTATTATGTTTATTATGTATAAGGTTAACCTAACACACAGAATTAACTAGATTTCTAACCTATTACAAAACCAAAAAAGGGTATTATTATAATATAAAAATTATATACCTACAATAACCACAATGAAAATAATTATTTCGATAAAATATGAAATCAAGGGTAGGAAAAAATTGTGAAATTATTAAATGTAAAATAAATAAATCATTTGTTGTAGTTTTTCGGGAACAAAAATGTATTTGTAGACTGGATGATATCATAATAATTCTAAGCATTTGAATTAAAATCAACAAATTATTTATGAATATAATGATATAATATAGGTTATCGATGTTATTTAAGTCAATAGCTTGTTAAAATATGACATGACAGAGCAGATTATAATGTTTATCAATGTTAAATACATAAAATATATATAATATATACACAATACACCTAGGTTACCAAACAATTATTTTTATAATTATATAAACATTTGAAAAAACTATCGTATTATCGTCTAACTTTAAAAAGTACTTAGAATTTTCAATGTTGACCTCCCAAAAGTACCAACTAGATCCAATTTAGATTAGTAACCTCCATCCAAATTTGAAGTTGATAATGAGAGCATTTTTTCTACTACAAAAAGTTTAAGTCTTAAAGATAAACTATGATTATATATTATTGGGATCCTAATATGTCAATTGTGAAATGGATAAACAGCAAAAAACAGAGAAATTATTGCAATGGTATGTTTTCAAATGCTACAAATAAAAATCACCAAATTGAAATTAGTGATACTGTTGAAGTGAACAAAAGAAAAAAAATCATTTTAAAATTAGATTCATATTAATTGTAGTTATTCAAAAAGTAATTTAAGAAATTTGTTATTAATTCGAATTGACTTGAAAAATTGGAGTTATTTAATATTTTTATTATAATTAAACTGTTAATATTTATTCATTATGATGTGCATATTGTTTAAAATATATGATAGTATTTGTTATGTATTTAGGCGAGTGAAGCAAGCGTAAATTTTTTCACTTCTGTGAAACAAATAGGATGTGCACCTCTAACATTTCTTTAGCGCAAGCTCTGACTTTGTCATTTCAATAATTCCATTATACAGTAAAATTATAATTCTTATAATTTTATTTATGTTTATATTTGTATTAGATAATTATATAATGTCGTAGGTAGTGGATATTAAAATTGTGGTGGAATCAAAGGTAAAAAATATTTACCTCACCAGTGATAATATTCATAAATCATAATTATCCGGTGAAATTGCAGCACTGTTGAAGTTCCGGGAAAAACTCTTTGGGTTATTTTGTATAAATGAGTATACCTGTTTTATTAATTTTATCTAAGCGACTAAAGTGTCTTTATATTCAAAATTATATTAATCTGGCACCCTTATAGTATCTTGGTTAATTAAAAATAGTATTACATATTATATAATATTTTAGAGAATATTAAGAGATTTTCCTTCCTTGCGTCATCTGATTATTTTGGAAAACTAGATCTTGGATTTCAATGCATTAAATATCTTAAGACATAAAATACCTTAATATCTTTACATAATCTTTGTGTAAGTGATAAAAAAAAACCTTGAAAACCCCCACCAGACTAGTCTATCTACAACGTACCTAAAAGTTTCTACGAGATTTTTCTCTCAAATTCCCTTTTAATTATAAGTAATATTAAGTATTGTGTGATCATATATTCATAAACAGACTTGAGTCAATCTCCGATTGTTGCGTCAAACCAGGATGTACGAAACTCGTATTTGCAGAGGTGTTTTGGAGGGTATATGGCGTATACACAGTAAAAGTAGTATGATGTACAAATACGCATATTATATACCTTAATTTTTTTTTTAACTAAGCAATCTGTATTCTGTATTACTATTTATTGTCATATGACATTTTATCAATCATTTATAAGTTAGAACCGTGTAACAAATAATTTATATTGGTTATTACCACGCATATAATATGTGTACCTACTTATAGGTATAGTTAATCATCGTTCAAGGCCGACGACCGATATTATTGCAGTTCTTTTGATAAAAATATG
Organism: Nasonovia ribisnigri; assembly: GCA_027563435.1. Classification (NCBI taxonomy): domain Eukaryota; kingdom Metazoa; phylum Arthropoda; class Insecta; order Hemiptera; family Aphididae; genus Nasonovia; species Nasonovia ribisnigri. The sequence continues at coordinate 217,476 of JANEHU010000297.1, read as the reverse complement.
TTCGAGTGCCGCCATCACAGAGTACCTAATAAGAATTGCCAAGAGAATATTCAAATAAAATGATTAATCTAACCTAAGCGATAAATGTCCATAGGTACCTTAATAGGTACAAAAAACAAAAATTTACAAAACTGGATAATAAAACAATTATTTTTGTAAAGTTTACCTATTTATACCTTATTTAAGAATAGATTATTTTTTTAGAATACTGCTTATTGAATCTCAGCTACACAAATTGAAGGTTGGTGACTGTTAGGTAGTGATGGTGACATGTATTGGATTGGATTTTAGTCAAGTAGCTTTCTAGGAAGTATCAATATTTTAAATTATTCTTTTTTTTTGTTAAATATAATTATTCTTACAATCATGGACCAAAAAATATATTTAATACCCAGATGTCTACCTCCTCCTTATTATGCAGTCTACGAATCACATATCAAGCTATAGAAATATTGAATATTATTTGAAATAAAATAAAATGGGATTTACATATAAAAGAATATAATTTGATTATAAATTGATATGAATTATACTATATATTATAACATAATAACGAAGTTATATTCTATCAAAAAGATCGAAGCAATTATTATGGGAACATTCACAATAAATTAAAACCTCCAAATCACTACACTTGCGCTTCATTCGAGTGTTTTTTTATTTTTTATGTACAATTTGACATTTTTGTTATTAAGACTATAATGTAAAAGTATTTTTATTTTTATTCATTGTGTACAGTTTGTTGTTTTAATGATAATATTATACACAACATCCAACCTTTGTATCTTGTCAGGTGTTATTAGTTTATAAATATAGTTATTATTAAGTTTGTTAACTAATAATTAATTGATACATTTATATTTATAATTGTCTGGCAAGAACATAAACATTTTTTGTACCATTGCTAGGTCACTAGGATAATTTCGAAACTGTCTATAAAAAATATTACGATAGTGACGGCTGACGACACAGATAAACAAGTTTCAAGTTTTTTCGAAAACCAATTAACCATGCACAATAACGATAAAGCAAATACTTCAAAACAAAAACATTACAATTTTTATTTTTAATTCAATTCTAATTTATTAAACAATGTCGGTATTTAATAGACTGTTGATTATTTTAAAATATAAAATACTAAAATAAATACAAGTTTAACTAGGTAACTCGATTAGGTACATACTAAATACGATTCATAATCCAGTATTATCAAACTGAACTGTATTATAAATTATTGAAATATTATATTTAATTACAATGTTCAAAGTTCGTGTCTTATAACTTGAGAAATTGTATTACTGCGTACCAAAGCAAGTTTGACACCAGTATGTTTTAGATGTAGTTAGTAATACACTAATACTAACTTAATGTGTTACAAGTAACTTATTTTGATATTACAAAAAGCTCAATAGTTTTAATACAAATATGTAGGTACCTAAAGTAATTATTAAGTTGTTTTTATTTTTTTTATATACTATTTCACTTAAATTTAAAAAAAAAATGTTTAAAAAATGGCTTATCGTGATTTATTGATTTTTTGTGTTGTTATTATGTAATTTAATGTTAGATTTTTACATTAAGACCCATCTTTAAACTTTTATACAGGGAACGAGAAAGTGCATAATATATGTAAATTAAAACAGAACGTGAAAGTTGATGATTCATTTTGCAATGATTTATGTTAATACATTTTTTTATATATAACTTCAAAAATATTGAATAAATAATTTATAAAAAATAGGTTGTTTTGTATATTTTGACTAAATTTAAAATGTCAAAATATAATTAAAAACGGTATAATAGTTTCGTACAAAATTATACATTAATCTACTACAAATATTATATGCTAAAATAATAAGAACGTAGGTTAGTTCAAGAAGTTATTCAACAATAATTTATGGGAAAACTTTTAATTTAGACTGATTATTTTGTGAACATATTAAAATATCGAGTTATAATTTAATTTTTTTAGCTATTTGTTTTGATTAGAATTTTGATGTTTGTAAATGGTTGTTCTAATTAATGTTTAACATTTTAAAACCATTATTCCTTTTATTTTTTTCTAGTTGGTAGTCAGCAATCTAATATTACAATATCAATATAAGTTTTTTAATTTTCATAAATACTTATATTTTCAAATTGAAGTACTTAAATGATTCAGATCGTGTTTTATTCTAATTGCACCGTCTTATAAATTTAAAACAGACCGTTGAAGTGTTAAAATTGGATTGAGTGTAGAACTTTTAGATTTTCGTTCGTGATTAATAATTTATATTATTTGTATTCTTTGGAGTGCCCACCTACCTAGCGGCTAGCAATATTTATTTTCATATAATGGTCGAATCTTATTGAGATGGAATAAAACTAATTACTACAACTTGGGTCAACGGGGTGTGATTTTTAAAATATGTGAGGGAATTAGAGCAGGCTACACAGTCATCATAACTCATAAGACTAGGATAGTGAATTTACGTATTATTTTTAATCAGTTAAAATAGAGTAGGATTTGAGAAAATAAACCAACCTAATTAAATTTATCCTAGTTAATAAAATTAAAATTAAAAGTATACATTTTAGCTTTTCATCTCCTATGCAGTTAGTTACACGATGATGATCAAAATAAAAATAAAATAATTATAACAGAACATGCGTTATACGAAGTTTGAAACACACGGGTAGAAGTAAAATAAATTACCGAAATAATAGGTATGAGCGGCACGCATTTGAGGTCCCTCAACTATCGCAGCGGCGGCAGCGGTGACTTTGGACAACGACGACGACAACAACGACGTCGCCCGTAGGTGGTCGACCGTGGGACGGCGTACGATCGGCACTACTGCTGGCGTGCATGCATGTACTGAGCGCGGAATAAAACCTCGGCAACCCGGCGAGACGCTGTAACCGTGAGCGCGCGCGCGCGCGCGCACCCTCGGAAAACGTATGCATTCATCCCCCACTCTACAATTCACCGTGGTACCATCACACCTCCCTCCATCACATCATGACCACCACCCTTCACATCAAACTCCCTACCATACCATCCCTTAAGCATGCTATTCAACAACTTGCGAGCGGGTGAAAAGTGCGGGGCGCGGACCGTGGCGCCGTCGGACCCGGCGCGTCGTGGGCGCCGTGCAACGCTAAATATTCCGATCTGTCTTGTGCCGTCTTATCTCCTGTGAGGCTGTGTGACGGTGCGTGAGATGCCAGCGTCGTATCATGTGCTGTGGGGGAGGGAGTAACGTGCCACTGGGTAGGTTCAGTGGTCGGGTTAGGGTGAGAGGTGCGCATTCGTTATCGGCGACGACGATGATTGAAAATGCGGAAGTGACGGACCACGACGACAGTGAAAATGTAAAAACAAAAAAAAACCTGGCATACGACGTGTGAACAGGGTTTTATTCTCAATTTACGACAGCTCTGATCGAACGATTGCGCGTTGTTGGGTAGGTAGGAACTGCGGTGAAGTTTTTATTACCGTATAATATAAACCGAGAGTCATACATTTCACAAGAGACAACTCGTGTGCCTAAAATAGTGTATCAGTGTGGTACTGAATTTGATAACAGCGTATAGAAAGACTTGCAAAAATGTACATTTTTATAATGGAGAATTACCATAAAATATAATATCGTTTTTATTGTATTCAAAACAAAATACTGAATGTTGTAGGTATATTAGCGCATTGCAGTGATAAATAGTGATATTTTAGTTTAATTTTCAGAAAATGTTTGAATAAATAAGTCTTTAAAATCATAACTTTATCCAGTGGTGGTCAAATGGTGGTGGGAGGAAGAAAATATTTGTTAACATGGACTCAGAGCATTACAAAACGAATAATTTAATATCAGTTTAATAAATTAAAATATAAACTAAAACAAAATATTAGGTTATATAACAATAAGTATATTTTATTATATTATTGCTATTAAAATAATTTATTTCACTATTACTAAAACAGTAGATTGAATGATTTTTTTCCGAAAACATTTTGTTTGATATACCTTCTTTATGGTGGCTACACACGATCAGTTTTAACTGACAGTTGAAACTGTTCAGTAAAAATTGTCAGTTAAAACTGAGCGTATGTAGATTGAAAACTGACAGTTTTCTTGTTATCAGTTAAAACTGATTGAAATATGATTTCACATATTTTTAAACTGAAATGACAGAACTTTTCAGTTTAAACTTTGCGTGTGTAGGACAATCGCATCAGTTATCAGTTATTATTATCAGATTATAATCAATTATTATAAGGTTATTATCAATTATTTTATTAAATTATTTAAAAAGTGATCAGTTATCTGTGATACATCCGTGAAAAATGTCGCAAAAACAGTGGTTGACTGAATTTATAGAAATATATAAAAATGAGCCTTGTTTATGGCAGCATAAAAGTAAAGAGTACCATGATCGGGATTTAAAATTAGCAGCTTATAAGATTCTAGAAGAAAAATTTAAAGAAGTGGACCCCAAGGCAACTATAGATACAGTTAAAAGTAAAATTAATACTATTCGTTGCACATTCAGAAAAGAACTTGGAAAAGTAAAAGCTTCACAAAAATCTGGATCTGGTTTTGATGAAATTTACATACCAAAATTATGGTACTATGATATTTTTCAAAATTAATAATAGTGAAAACACGGCTAAAACATCATCATCAGATGACATCTTGTAATCACACAACTACACAACACAAGCAAATGAAAAAATGATGTTTATTTTCAGTTAAAAATGAACGTGTGTGTACACAAGGGACGTCAGTTTTAACTGACAATTTTTACTGAACAGTTTCAACTGTCAGTTAAAACTGATCGTGTGTAGCCACCATTAAAAGTTACAAGTACCCACGAATAATATTTTTAAATTCCAAAAAAATAATTAAAATCGTTAGTCTCCGTTTAAATATCTAATTTCCTCCAAATTTTAACTTAAAATATCTACTAAAAAAAAAACTGTAATTTTCGATTTATTGGGTGCAGTTTAACAACTTATGAGAAACAATGTCTTAAATGTTCAATCCAATCCAGTATTGCACATTAATGCGACATCTACTAGGTGCCAAATTCCGTTCGACTGGCTTGTTGATCTACACAAATCCCAATCGACAAGAAGTCGGTAAACATCATAACCACTGCGTTTTTGGAATTATCGAAACAGGCAAAAATAGACTGGTAGCTTTTCAACTGTGGATTGACGAAACATGCAGCTTTTGCCCCCCCCCCTCCCCGTTTAAACCACTATGTGTGGCGCCAGCCTAAATCGACAAGTGCACGATAGCGGTATGCGTCGGAGGTAAAATAATTTACAAATAAAATATTGACTTAGCGGTGTCGCTAGAATTTTTATCAGAGGTCTGGCAACCAAGTATATTTTTGAATTTTTACCCCAATTTGAAATTTCGTAAGACTAAATATCTAAATATTCCAAACGGAAATAATTTCTAAGAATTTTCTGAATGTTAGTTAATATCGTGCTCCAATACGTCCGTACATTGTACTAGTTTTTGTTTTAAGGTATGTGCATTTTTAAGTTTTTACATATTTTTTATTTTAAATGTCAACATCCCAGTGCAGTAACAAGTGAAGCAATGTAAAAACATGTTTTTTATTGACCTGTACAAAGAAAGACCGTACCTTTAGGATCAAAAATCATCAGATTCTAAAAATAAATTTATTAAATTTGATGGTTTAATTTAAATTGCAAAATTTGTAATTATATTTAATATAATGAAAGTATTAGTGGAGGAATGCGAAAAGAAAATTAAAAATCTTCTTAGTTTATATTCAGAGAGACAAAAAATCTGTTGCCGGTGCTAGTTCTGTTAAAACAATTGGTTTGCTTATGAACAAATGTATTTCCTACAAAATAAGAATAAACCAATGCACACAAGGGATACAGAAGAAGAAACTAGGAGTGTATTAATAAGTATATTTAATATTTATATTATATTAGCTGATCCCGTGCCATTCGTTGCTCGTTAAAAATGCCAACATTGTAATTTGTTCAATTACTAATTAGTAATTACAATTAAAAAACTTTTTATCGATCATCGACTATCTCTTAATACTTGTCCAAGCACCACTTTAATATGTGAATTTTGGAAAATGCTATCTTAGTACACACTTACATGGTGGTACAAGCTATCATTGTTTAGGCTCTACGTTGATCACTGAGCAATCAGGGAGAGTGTTAGGATACGTTCGATTATATTTTAATATTAGGTATATTATATTATATTATATTATATTATACTATTACAGCCATTTTGACTAACGTTTCCAGTGAGACATGCTTGAGATTATGCAAACAGTATATTTTTTATGAGCATTTGGAGTAGTTAGACATTGGTTACTCACCGGTAAATTAACAAATCGTCACACTGAAAAAAAAGTCGTTTATATTATGAATAAATGGCAATCATTGATGATTTGAATTGACCCAATGTATTTTTTTACTATTCCAATAAAATATGGTTTTTGGTGGATAATAATGATGATTAACTTTATAAATTAGTATTCGTGGATACAATTTCTTTTTTAATCATTTGTACAAAAAATAGTTATTGAAGTAATAATTTTTGCCACTGAAACCATAAGTACATAGTTAATTACTTTTATAAGTTAAATAATGACACTAATGTATTAATTTATTATATTAATAAACAGTAATAGTATTTTGTAAAAATATTTTTATGAAATCAATATGTACGCTTATTGAATTGAATAATACGTTATTTATTAACGTAATGTTGTGTTTCGTTATAATAATCATCAAAATATTCAAAATGTTTATTTTCGTAATGAATAATAAAAACAAGCATATTATCATATCTATAAACTCTAGTTGTTGGGATAACGTATATGCTATGATTAAGTCGAAAATTGAATTTATAAACATGATAAACTCAGTGACAGTTATTAATAAACGTTTTGATTTTATTTATATTAATAAAACAACTTTTAATAATAATGTACACGTTTTTGTTATCAACAACTGAATTTTCATACCCCATGGCGATTTGTTTATACACTGTACATACTAGTGTTGTCTGTACATTTATCCCCAAAAAAAATTTTGTGCTTCAAAAAAAAGTTCGAGTTTCCAAAAAAGTGCGTGTGTGGTTATTTTGTGTACCTGTGAAAAACGTAAGGTAAGAAATCTATTTATTTCACTATACATTTAAAAAACTAAATGTACTACTGTACTAGTCCAATTATATTTTATGTAATATAGTGGCATGCATAGATATTTTTTAAGTTAATAATTTTAAATTAAAAAAGATAACCAACAGTCTGTTAATTCTGGAAAGTTTAGCAGACATTTAAAACATTTTGGTATAATATTTTTTTTTATTATTATTAATACTTACTATATAAATAATTTTTTTTTTCAGAGCCAGAAAATTATGCAGAAAGCAGCCTTAAAGCGTTGAAATTTGACAATTCGAGCTCGATTGAATTTGATTACACATGGAAAGCGTGTAAACAGTTCCACCTAAAATATATTAAGAATAGTACCACAAAAGACTTAATGGAAAATGGCTATTGCCTATTTTATAAACAACCTAGTGGTTATCGACTGGTATATTTTATTTTTAACACATACGTTTTTGTATTTAAATAATATTTATAATTTTGTAGATCGACATGGACTTTAAGACAGCATTTAGTCAAGGTGATACTCTTCTTGAGAAATGGGAACGGTCTTTCAATTCCATCATATCTTTTCTATCAAAAGAAAACAATATTAAAGATAGGAATGTAAAAAACTTATTGACTCATTAAAGACTGATATTAGAATATCGAAGAGTAAGTTAAAATCATATTTTTAAATGTTTTTTGCAATTAGTATATGTTTAATGAATGTTTCAGATGGACTCGATGCTTCTTCGATTTGGGCATTGCGTATTTGCGTGGGTATTTTGTTCCAACCAATAAAATAATTCGAATCGATCCAAAAACAAATAAGAATGTAACAACAAAATTGACCATCAAAGATTCACAAGAATGTGTAATTTTCATCGGGGAAACACAACAAGCAATAGAAGATCACATCAAACATATTAGAAAAACCAAAATTTCAATTCAGCCTTCACTCTACTGCGTTGGGGAAGATATATTTACTGCTAAAGATATATTCCTTCACATTGAGGGAGTGCGTTATAATTTTAAGAGCATTAGATACTTGTTTTAAACCGATGTATCTTTTTGACATGCAATTTCCAAAAGAATCAAATATGTTTTATACATTTCTTGAATGTTTTTTTTTATAATTTTTAAGGCACCAGAAGTTATTCTAAAGTTAATATTCTATTAGAATACTTGCAAAAAAATCTTTTTAATGTTACTATTTTCTATTTTAAAAATTTTAATATTAATTAAATTTCAATATAGTTAATTTAAAAAGATACTGGAAGAGTACAATTTTTTATGTATAAATAATTTTATTATTATATTACAATAGGTATTTTGTTACATTATTATTTTATGCTTATTATTAAGGGGATTCGATACCGTGATTTCCTATCTTTGTCTAACACACGCGCAACATATAAATTCAGACGTGTTTTTTGGCAAATGTACCGATTGATATAGTGAAGCGATAAGAATTCTGAAAACAGATTTGAATTTGTCGTAAAGTCTACTTGAGATCGGTCAGTCCACATATTTTATATTACACCCCAAAATCCTAAAATTAATGTATAACTAAAGAGTAATTAAAAAAATTTCATATTTCATTTTTTGGAGAAGTTTAAATCAAAAAATCAAAAAGGTTGACTGGCCGATCTCAAGTAGACTTGACGACAAATTCATATCTGTTTTCAGAATTCTTATCGCTTCACTGTATCAATCGGTACGTTTGCCAAAAAACACGTCTGAATTCATATGTTGCGCGTTTGTTAGACAAAGACAGGAAACCACGGTACCGAATCCCCTTAATATAAATCTGTTTAATTTTATTTCATCACAATTATTTAAAAACCTTCTTTTTGGTTACCTTTTTTTAACACTTATAGGTATGACTTACACTTATATAGGGTAAATTAATAATTTGTTTAATACATTTTTATATATTATATTTCTATAATATAATTCTTAATTAATCATTAACTAATTATTTAGTTCAACGATAGTAATTTTTAACAGTAACTAAATTTACTGTTAAGCAAAATTAATTAGGTATATAATAAAAATGTATTCATTAATTTAATAATTTAAATTAATTTATACAATAATATAGTTTATAAATATTGCATTCATTAATTCAACAATACCTATCAATTGAATCAACTACAACTATTTTATTGATAGAATTATCTGTAACATTGAATCAAGAATCTATACACATAAAATAAATAACCTGGCTTTACCAGTATGATAAAATGTATTGCTACTAAAATTAACTTCGTACGTTATATTAATAATTAGAATTTTAATATAAATAAACATAAATTATAAATAAAATAAAACCCTTTTTATTCATTAAACGTTCCGATACTTCAAATATGTTGTTTATAAACAATAGATGATTATATCAATTACCGTCTTCATCGGAGATATTTTGATGGCTAAATTTATTAATCCGCAATGTACTTTTTTTTTTTTAATAATACTTCCTTTTTTCGTTTAGTGCATAGAACAATATTTTTATTTTGTTGCAATTCAAAAACCATGAACTGTAATTACTTAAAATTTTTTCAATATGTTGATTTTATTATTTTCCATACCGACCTGATAAAAATTTCAAAATATTTTGACTTGTTTTAAATTATTTATAGACATTTAAAATTAAAAAATTGTTAGTTCTTTTTTCTATAAATGTCAATAAATAAATTTTTTGTTGGGTCGAAATGTAATAAAATAGGTTCTTCGTAAGAAGTTATAGTAGCAGTTGAGAAATATTATCAATCCATATGATATATTTCCTGTAAAAAATAATTCAACCTATTAATGTAAAATAATAAATTAATGTACTGTAGAAACTGTAATATGAACTGACGGATCGTTCTCGCTCGCTCGGAATCGTTATTCGTATACCGGGTATACAATGATATTATATTATATAATTGAATTTAAATAACACAGTTCATTGCACTCATTACAGTGACCCACTCAAAACTTATTGTATAGGAGATTGGTAACCACTTGCCCACCTTTATTATTATTTTTTTTTTATAATTTCTTGTAATTTATATACTTTTTTGAGGAAATATCCCATAACTCTATCAACTCTCATCAATACCTACAGAACCTAAAAAAAGCAGTGAAATTCCATCTTCAATACAAACGCCTAATAACCCCCAAAATAAAAAGAATAATAGTAGGTACCTACCGAAAACGAGGAAATGAGAAAAGAAGCTTTTCATATTCTCGAAAATGTTTATCAAGATCGTGGGATAAAAGATGAATTTACTGCTCTCGGTGAATTGCAAGTCATAACTCTAACAAAATCCTATATGATAGTTCTACTGTAAAGTTCAAAATACAATAACTTCTGTATGAAGCGTGATTAGGATATTACGATGAACTTCAAATTAATTATCAAAGTAATGAGATTGTTAATATAAATCAATTTGAATTTTATTAACAACGTAGTTATATTATTTAGGTTTTAAACATTTGGCACCACAAAAATTGACATAACACGGTATTCAAATAGAAACTCAACCATCTCAACTGTACAACTAAAACTGGGAATAAATTTAAGAGCTGGTAGGTACACTCAAAATGAAGATGCAAGCACAAGCCAAATTAAATGCTTTAATCTTAGTTTACATTTCATTTTCAATTATATAATTAATTTTCATAATTTCCTACTCAGATTACTTTAAATATTTAAAAATATAAATTTTTAAATCATCATATTAATATTTATTTGTTATTTAATTTTTAACGCATACTATTTTAAATATTGAAAAATTATGGTGTGCAGCAGTAGCTACAATGTAAAGTTATTGTCGAAACTTCATCATCATTAAGAAAGTCACTGTCATAGATTCAGAGACAAAAAAAATAAAAATTCATTCATCGATGAATACATTGTGCATAGAATATAAAAATATTACATACATTTTATATTTTACCACATTATATGGTTAATTCGAATCAACACAATAAAACAAGTCTATGTATACATAATAATAATGTGTGTTTAAATCAAAATATAATATATACATGCCAAATCATCGTAAAAATAGTTAAAACTGTAATTATTTAGGTATAAAAATGTGTCATAATCTTAAATGAAATGACCACATAAAACTTGGTAACAAATAAATTAAGAGAAATAATGAATGCATTTAAAAATTTAACAGATATCTTAGAACTTAAAAAAATTGAAGTAGCGTGTATCAAGCATTAATAAAATCCATAATTAATTATGGTATTTCAGATTTCTTTATGAGGACTGAAGAAGTACTTATAAAACAATTATAGATCCATTAAAAAAATTCAAAATAAAATACTAAAAATGATTCTGACAAAAGCTCACTATATACCACACAAAATACTTATACAAAATATTTTGGAAAGCTTCGGTATTTTACATAATTAAAAATAACCTTATTTTTAAGACTGAACATGGACATAATTCTAGACAAATATTTAATATCAAAGTACCAAATATGCCCCAAAAATATAATAAAACCAAATATTCCCAATAAATCATTATTTCGTATAAAGTTAGTTTTTGCTTTAAAATGCAGTTTTTTCTTGGCTTTCTATTTTATTGTTTAAAAATTTAAAGGGAATAAGAAAAGAGATATTTCCTAAGATTTCTTAAAGTAGGAATATTAAAAAATTCGGATATTCCTTCGTAATCAGAATGGAAGCCCGTTCAACATTGTATTTAAAGAATAAAAAGGATAAAACAATTCGTACTTAAAAATAATTTGTCACGTCGAACAACTCTTTCTGGGCTGCGTGATACACCCTCTGAATTAAAAGTCACGGCAGTATTCTACATTTCAAAAATTCTTTATCAGAGATAGGTAGTATATTCATTAATTTAAATTTCACATCGGGGAGATAATATATTAATATTTCTTCAACAAAATCCAACATATTAGTATCTGCTATTTGTAACTGTGATTTTATTTCGTCAATATTTGTATTATCTATTACACTAATGTAACATTTCCTATAGGTAAATTACTGCAAGGAAAATATGAAGTAATTTACACAGCATCTAAATATATCAAGGACATATTTTCTACTATTAAAAAATATAGAAGTAACTGCTATGGAGAATTCAATTCAATATTTAGACAATGTGAAACTTTATTTTAAAAAAACTTTATGTTGAAGTAAAGCTACCAAGACTTGTTGGACTTGTTGGACGTCAGAAATCATGGACACAAAAAAAAAAAAAAGACAAATCAAAAGGTACATTCATCACTTCGCTCATAAACTCAAATATTAACATGTAAAAAAACCACACCAGTCACCAGAGTTTTATAAATTTATAATTTTAAAAAGGTACCTAATTTTATACGTAAAAATAATTTATTATACCTAATGACATTTTAAATTAAATAACTAAAAATATTTATGGGATGAGATAAAAAAATAATACAATAGATGATTTTGTTATGACATTTTTTAATTGGGTTTGGTATGTATTGTTTCCCTATTTTATTTTTTAAATCTGGCATTTCTAGACAAACCAATATTTTAAAATTTTGTATTCATTAATTATTTTTATTTATTTCATTAATTACACGTCATTAAGGATTTACATAATATGTAAATAATATAATAATATAATATTATTGTAAAATTTTTCATACTAAAAAAATTAGTGGAGAGTTCATTAAAAATTATAATAAAGAAAAACCTAAAAAATAATAAAACGTTAAAATTGAAATAAAGTGTTTTATAGTGTTTACAAATTATTTGGTTGGAAATAATTAAACTATGTATAGGTACTATAGCAATAAACGATGTTTACAAAAATAGGTTCATTATTTTTTTTGTCACACATGAAAGGCAGTTCAATTTCGATTCTGTAGTTTCTACATAATATAATGATATTCAAGTTAAAATACATGGATTTATCAACGCTTATTGTTTTTCTGTGTACTGTATTCATTTTATTAATATCAATAATCGTCTGTCGTAAGTGTTAATAAATACTTTATATAGTATAATATAATTTATATAATTAAACTTGCATAAAATAATGAAATTGTTAACCGTTAATTATAATTTTTAGAGAAATCCGATACACACTCCGAACATTATAACAATCAAACCTTTAAAGAACACTGCGTTGAGTGTATTGCTGACGCCCACGCAGGAAATTATGATTGCGTTAATTTAGAGTTTCCTAAGAAACATGAACTACTTTATAAGGATCCTCAAAAAGTATTAGGTTTGTAAAATATAGTTTTTTTATTCAAATAGGTAATAAAATAGTTTTGAGGGGGGTTTTAATTACTCTGAGTGAGCATTTAAGAGGATGTCAGCGCGAAAGTAGAACTTACAGGTACAATTTTAAAGTGATATCGAGTGTGCAGTACCGTTGCAACGGCGGCCGATCATAACCGTGCCCATTGTCTCCATACGAAGTGGTTGCGCATCGTAGTCTCTATAGTGAGAAGTACTATTATTTCACCGAAAAATTCCCTCACACAGTATTGTCAAACGTTTCGCAACAATGCCCTGACCTTAACCCATTAATGTCTCCAATATATCTTCTTAAATATTTGCGAGTGCCGAGGACCTAATAACTTTATCTAAACTACTCTTTGACTAAATATAGTTAATATGTAGGTAGGTAGATAAATTAATAAAACTTCTATTTATTAAAGCTTTATTTGTATAAAATAGTAGGTACATTGTTACATACTAGGACATGTTTAAAAAAGCTAATTTTATTAGTGTTCAGTAAACATAATGCATTTTTTAGATTATAGTTATGTGTGAACACCTACATTATTTGCATTAATATCATACTCTCATATAAGAGTACCTGAAGTAGCGTCACATTATCATTACAACAACTATACGTAGCTTGCGTTTTTTGGCTGCTTCCGATCGTTGGAAACGAAAGCTGACGATGAAAACTAATTTTTAAGAGGGATATGATTTGATCGAACCTGACGAAAATCTGTCGCCGCCTGAGATTACCCTTATATGAAACAGTATAAAATATGTACACGATTATTTTATCATATGTTCCTAATATGTACGTAATAATATTTGGCTAGCATTTTTTCGAAAACTGGCCTATATAGTATTATTTATAGGTAAACCAATTTATGTTAGTGCATAGGACTTATTAGATAGGATCTGTCATCTGGCGTCAATTAGTTATTACTTATTATTCTTGAATTGTACAGGCCACAAGCATATAAAGTTATAACAAAGTTAAATAAGTACTTTAAAAAATAAATTATAAGTAGGGAACAGCTATTTATGTTCAGATCTAAATATAGAGTGTCTGAACGAAACTTTTTGAGAAGTTATAGTAAGTACCCGTAAAAATGGAAAAACATGCATAGAAAAAAAAAGCACAAATCATTTTAAAACCGTTATATTCTTCACTTCCCTATTAGTCTAAAATACATTTTTTTTTTAAATATATTTTATATTCAGCTCTAAATGAAATCGAAATCATATGAATATAATTTTAATATAATATAACTTTATCGGAATAGCTTTGTGATGATCAATGCAATTTTCTTTGATTTTCTCTGATTAACTGAACTATTATTACTTAATCAGTTGTGAATAATAATTTAGCAGAATTTGTCTTGAATTATTTCTACTAGTTAGTCAATGTGAGAAGAAATGTATTGTGGAAATAGTTTTGGGTGATTATATTCCGACATAGTATCCAACTAGATTGACGCCAGGTTAACTAGGTTGACTTGAGTTTACATAAACATTAAACTTTCAGACCAAATAAATATTTTTCGAAAACATGTGTTGTTTCTGATTTCACAACATTAGCATTTAGCAGTTAAAACTTTTTTAGTATTTCAAATATTACGACGTCTTAAATATACACATCAATAATAAATTGTTGGTAAGGTGATAGTTTTTTCTATGTTTAGTTGGATACTGATTTGTCTAAATAGTACTCACAATAAAATAGCTTAATACAATAATTATTAATTTACTTATAATTAAAAACATAATATAATATTAAATATCTGATTCCTACATAACAAAGCAGATGTCAGTTTTCCAACAATATATTACTTATGTCAGGGGTTCCCAAACTTTTTTGGCTCTCGTAGTCTTATTTGAACCAAGGGTCTCTCTTATGAAAATATTTATTTCATTTAAACCATATACAATTTATATATTATTATTTACATAATCGTAATTGTTTCCGTCACCACCCTCGTTGGGTCGTAAAATTTATTTTTGGACCATATAAAATTCTACGGCAGCCCGGTGCGGCACACACTTTGGGAACCGCGAACTAATGTGACTATATTCGTTGAAGAATTCGTAGCATTTGAATTACGAACCGACTATTTTTGCTACGAAATAGAGATCCTAGTATCTATGTGTGTGTGACATCCTCTTAAAATATTAAAAAACTTTTTTATTTCAAAACTAGTTAAATACGTAGTCTCTAAGTAAATAAACCAAAAAAATAAATAGACTCCCATTCTTCTTTAATATTTTTTGGCAATTTGGATTTCATAGCTCTATAAAATTATTAAAAAGTAATTAAAATAAATCAAAAGATCACTAAAAAATCTGTAAATAAAAAACCCAAATTTATCTAAAAAACCTATTACGTATTTATCTTGCTTTGTTATTTAAAACTAATATTATACGTTATGGCATAATATATATTATATTACTATTACAAATTGTTATAGTTAATTAAAAGTTATACATCAAATTAAAAAAAAAAATTTATGTATTCCTACGTTATACATAAAAATAACTGTAAAAAAAATGAAAAATAAATATACATAATGATGGCATTAATTCAAACATTATGAGATAAAACTGATTGAGCCACTATTACCCTCATTAAATGGTTTCAAAATTAAAAATTAATATTAATCTTTCAAAATAATTAAAATACAAGTTGATTTAAAAAAAAACCCATTTTGTAAAAATATTTAAAACAATTTTTAAAAACAAAAATAAGCCTTTTTGCATCCTAAGAGTATAAAAAAAAGTAGCCCAAAACATAATAATATAATGTACCTATCTATAGTATTCCAAAGCTGAATAAAATGTCTTGTATTTTATTATACATACCTAGTATGAATCGAATGCACAGTTGTTATTAATTAGGCCTGTAAACAAAAACGCCTAAAAAATCTGAACTCTATTTATTTATTAGTGTTATTTTTACAATTAGGGAAATCATTTAATAACACGATTACTAAGTCACTTTGTGCCAGTCATTTAACTGTAATGGGTTCAAGTCTGGTTTCAAACCATTTTACCAGACAAGGAATAGACATGTGTACTAAAGTATGCAAAACGCAACTTGAGAAGATTTTAAAAGTATATCCAACGACTGTCATATTAAAAGATATGTATTGCTCCAGAAGTGGAATTAGAATGGCAAGTTGTATATGCGAGTTTAAGATTTCGTGTCAAGTTAATATTCATAGTGTACTTATTCACTTCATAGTAAACCGTGAAGGATATTTAGCTGTGTTTGATGAAGAAGTAGGAAAACCCTATATATTTTGATTGTGTTAAAAATGGTAGTACTTAATTATTGCTTATTACTTATTTATGTAAAATAAATAAACTTATCTTAAAACTGTTACATCGTTGTTTGTACTGATTATCACAATCACACAACAGAATTTTGAAATAAAATTAAAGGGTCTATATAGATAAACGATAAAGACAGTTGGAGAAAATATTTTATAACACCTTGATTGGCTAAACAGCAAAAAGTCTCTCAAAATTTTACGATATTGGATTTTTACCGGTAAATCAACGAATTTTCATAAATCGATTTTTGATATTTTGTTGTAATTCAAAAACAAACAACCGTTAGTACTTGAAATTTTCACCAAATTTAAAAATGACCATTTTTCATGCATGGGAATATTTTCAAACAATTTTTACTCTTTTTGAAAATTTTTTAAATGTTGTAAATTATTTTTCAGTTGGAAATAAATTTAAATATTTTAGATGGGAAGAACACATGTATATTGTATTTATTACATGCCATCTTTATACCAACATCGAAAAAAATTATCGTAAGTATCGATTTTTCGACCATTTCTGACAACTTGGGTGGGCTAAGTGAATTTGGCTCATCCTTGAATTACTCAAAAGACGGTTACTTGCAGATTATAAAAATGAGCTTGTAAATTCTTGCAAATTACTTGTAAAATATTGTTAATCCTATAGTATGGGTGGCGTAACTTCATACGCGTAATACAGAGCACAAAAATATACAAACTATTTGGAAAATAGTTTCATGTCTATTTAATGCTAATATAAAATATATCTGGTATGCTCAGTGAGACCCAATATACATTGTACAGTATATATTATGCAAAAGGTTATTTGTGTAATATTTTTGTATTTTTGTAAATAATTAAATAATAACAATAATAATAATAATAATAAAAATGCCAACAATCTGTCGTTATGAATTTTTGAAAAGATATAGTAACAAAAAAAGATGGACAAGTGGGTATCGCTCTGCTGTACTGTAGTTTTCAGTATTGCTGAATTCAATAATGATTGTGTACAAAAAATGATTCTGATCGTAGATGTTCTGATGTTGTGTCAGCCTAGCATACTTATTACTTTATAAATAAGGAAATTGAATTGTTAAAAAATAAAATTATATAAATTGAAAATTGAAATATTTCACGGCTATAAATAGCGTAACTTTCCGGTGAACTTTTTTTTCGATATAGGTAGTAAGCGTTTTGGGAACCTTCTACTAAAAATGTTAACTAAAAAAAAAGTTATATAAATATCTAATTAAAAATAGTTTACAAAATTGGAAAAAAATTATCATGGCTATATAAGGTCAAAAAGTGTGAAAATAGTTTAAACATTTTACAAGCTATGGAAAATCTAGGATTATATATACGAGTATCTACGATTATTCGTTTTGGAAATACAACAAAATATCAAAAATCGATTAATTCGATAATTTACTGCTAAACATCAAAAACCGTAACAATTATATAGGATCAAAAGCTCATAAAAAATTAATGTTCTGTTTAAGAAAACTTTTTGAATAGAAAAAGGTCTATGAATTTTGTATTAAAATTGTTAACCTTAGCTTAGAAGAAAAACTTTTATGAACTTCTGACTGAAAAATAATTTGAAAATTTTCGAATTTTTAATGAATACCTATTGTCAACATTTTAACTTCAAATGCATATAAAAATATTTTTCTATTAATGAAAATGGTAGAACTGGTAGAAAAGTGAATATATAGTTTGTACTTGGGGTGATCAAAAGTAAAGAATTCCCAATAGTTTTCAAATCGTAAGGAAAAACAAACAAAAAATTAATGAAAAACTTCAATTTTAACGCAAAACCTGTTTTCAAAAAAAAAAAATTATTTTTGTTTTTTAGTGTATCCAACTCAAAAAAAATTAACCGTAGATACATATACAATGTTCACTGAACGTATATATTAGAAATTTCTATGCACCTGAAAATATACTTAATACAACGTTTTTCATAACTTGTTAATAGAAATTAATAAAAAAGTTGCGCATAAATTGACAATAATTTTTTTATGAGCGCCAGAAGTTAGAATTTTGACAACATTTATCAAAATCACAAAAAATTGTAAATTATTTTGCGTTAGGAATTCATAAAGTTTGTTTTATGTATATCCAAGATTTGAAATTTTTATGCAAGTTTCCTCTAAGTTTTCCTACATTTAACAAAAGAAATAATTTTACCGAAAAGTCAAATTAATATTTTACGAGCGTTTTAAACTGTACATTGGATAGGTACTCCCCGTAAAAATTAACAAATTCTTATACAACGATATTATTCTTATTTTGTTGTTATTCAAAACCGAAGGTACCTACTTGAAATTCTCATCAAATGTTTATTTTATCATTTTCTGTATATGATAAAACATTCAAAGTATTTTGACTCTTTTTGAGTTATTCATAGACATTTTAAATTATAAATTTTTTGGTTTTTTATCTTATAAATGCTGATAAATTGTTATTCGTTGGGTCAAAAAGCTTGTAAATGTAATACAACATCTCTTATAATTTGTGATATTAGCAGTTGATAATAATTTTTTTTATAAGTATTTAAAGTTCTAAGTTTGACAACATTTATCAAAATCTCAAAAATGTTCAAATTATTTTGAAGGTAGTTAAAAAATTATAAAATGTTCAATTTGTATAACAAAGAATTTAAAATTTAAAACAAGGATTCTCATAAATAGTTTATACTATCACCAAAAAAATCTAAAATATTTATAGACTCAGTTATTTTGGACAGACATTTTAAGTTGAAATTTGGACAAAATTACAAACCAAAAATAACGATTTCTAGTTATTATGTGGTCATTTAAAAATACTATTCCTGGGTACTTGAAACTTTTTGATTACATTATTATATTGTATACACTGTACAGCTAGGATAATATACACAATGACATTTTCAAGTGTAATTTTGTTGGCAAAAATGAATTAAGAGGGATTCGCTCACATGACACGACACTTAAATGTGTAGATACCTACTTAATTAATATTAGTGTTTCTGTGTTTGGCTAAGTAGCCAATTTTTAAACGTATATTATAATTGCATAACTATTATTTATTAACTACCCAGTACTAGATTTTTAAAGACTTAATTAATAATTAATATTAATAATTTCTCGATCAGTAATCGCGGATTCCCATTTTGTATTTACATTTCTACTCGGCCAATGCTCGATACCCTGTTTATAACAAATTATCTACCCGGAATATCTTTAATGATTATGAATAGCAATAATATATCTAGATTATAATACAAAGGTCACAATTTACCTACCTAATTATTGTTATGGTTTTCCTACACTGTTAAGCAAAATATTTTTTAATAAAATACGATGTTAATAGTGTTTTATTTTAGATTTGTAAATTGTATAAGCGTATAGAGTGGGAACGTCAGTATCTATGAATTTTATTATTTTAACCGTCCTTCCAAATATCTTAAATAACAGTCTTGGAGAGGAGACGTAGAATGTTAACTATACAAGAACCAAGAAGAAGGGTACCCCTCTCCACACTTTACCACTGGTCAGGTATAGGTACATTTAAATTTATTTTATATTGCAAAATAATATTTAAACCGTAAAACCTACTATATTGTAGTATCATATTATTATATTATTATTTAACGGTGAACTAATACGTGCCCGAGGACAACTCCATCATAGGTGCTTATTTTTTCAACCATAAATATGTTTATGGTGTTGTTATTAATCGTGTATGCACCAGTATACATATAATATTTACCTATACCTATATCGACGATATACCACACATACCCATAACCCATGTGCATTTATCTAACACACGCACATACAAGCTCGTAGACGAAACGGAACTGGTTTGTATCGAGATCGTCCCCTCCACTAGTGTCTCGATCGCTTCTACCACGCCACCACCACCACCACCATCATCAGCACCACCGCCGTCACGTCCACCTACCTCCCAAAAACACCGAAACAGTAAAATGACTAGCGGACGAACCGTGGTCGTAGAACAACCGCAGCACGAAACGGTCTTCTGAAGACGTCGCACGCGCGTTTAGCAGTATCATTATACAGATATCCACAACGCTCGTTTCTACCAAGCTAGGTCGTGTTTGTTTTTCTCCGGCAGTTCAGCGCTGGATTTACACGGGTGCCTACCTACTATCACGTCCGGGACGGTTATGCGCTGTTGATACAGGCGATCGCTACAATCAATAGCCGACCAGCCACGAGAAACTACGAGTAAGTCCAATCATACGTTTGTTTATTTACTTACACAAGCTTTACAAATTAGATCGAATATTTAGCTAACTAGGTATAGGAAAGTAGGTAGGCTAGTCTACCAGTAATGCAAGCGAGACATAGTATGCTTTCTAAAAACAATTTTATAAAACGCCCCTTTTTCGAAATTATCTCTGTGTAACATGAATTCAGAAGGTACGCAGGGTTTTTACGACGAGCGGGCGGCGGCAATTGAATCGGTGTCAAAGTCTACGAGAACGCGAAATCCGTCATTTGTGGAGGAGGGGTTATAGGTAATATAAAATATATACACGTCCGTTGCCGTTAGTAGCATTGCCCCCTGCCTTGTACTCGGTCACCGCTTTCAGCCCCTCGAGACATTCTGACATAACTCGATTTTTCTTTCTTTTCATTTTTTACGACTTCCAACGAGTGGGGAATAGCCGACTTTTCCCTCGACTCATGACCTTGGTAAGATTTTTTTAACTTTAAAATATATTGTGCTCTGAAACCACGTAGAACTCATAGCATCTAAATATATTCACCACCACAATTAGATACAAAAATAGTATGAATATATACATTTTTATCTTAACAAACCGCAGTAACGAAAAATAAACTTAACACAAATAATCAAAATATTACTTAATGTTTTGTCCAACGAGTTTAAAATGTTATCAACAGTTCGTTCTTTGTTGTAAGTATACATTGGTACTTATAACATGATTATTATAATATAAATCATAGTATTTTTAGTTATTTATTAATCTTCGATATTATTTGTATACAAATATTTAAAAAAAAATATTATTTTTATTATAATATAATTTAAAATGTCAACTTATTTTGTCAACCGAAGCTCAAATTGACGAATTATACGTCTAACTTGAATTAACCGTTATTATACGATTGAAATAAAATTATAATTATTTACCATTGTTATCCATATAAATTTGTATAATTATATAATTTTGTAAATACGTAATAAACAATATAAATTACTAGGGCTCGGATTTTAAAGCATAATAAATAACAAAAAAAGCACAAAATTGTTTTAAAAAAGCAAAAATGAAGCATATTTATTTTTTAAAAAAGCAAAAAATAGCATGATTAAAAATTAACATGAATTAGTTATAATTTTATTAAACTGAATAAAAAAAATTTAAAAATTAATTTAAATTAAAAAAAGAATTTACTACCATGTATTTGGCAAGATTTTCAGAAGTGAAACTGACTCTATATTGTCCGAAAGGATGTTTTTATACATGGAAAACGAACGCTCTACATCCACTGAAGTGATCGGTGCATACTTCATGCACGAGGTTTCGTTTAAATCAAACCCATGATAATTGATTTCGTCTGATGAAACGCCACACAGTATAGTATTAATGTCCAGTAATTGTTTCCAGCCTTTGTTTTTCAAAAGAACACGATTTAGCTTAGGTACCAGAAATAGCAGTTGCAATGTCTCCATGAGCTTCATTTAATTTTTTTTCTGCATCTAAGACAATATTTATACATGTTGTCAACGATTCACCTAATATTAGCGTAGGTTCTACAGACTATATGAAAAAGCCGATAAGATATAGACCCATAAGCTATCTGTATAGTGTATATCGATAATATTCACGGTCATTATTGTGGGTTTTCACATTTCTTATTAAGTAAATAAACATTTTTATTTTATTTTTATAGCATAACAGACATATAAAAATTCCACAGTTAGAATAACTGAAAAAAGCAATAAAAAAGCAAAAAAAAGCATTTACACAAAAAAAGCCAAAATAAATTCGTTTATTTGGAATCAGATTGACGTGAAACGAATTTATGTATAAAAATTAGATTCCTATCTTAAATATATAAAAAGAAGCATTTCCTTTAAAATCCGAGCTCTATATATTACCTATGTATTCTTATATTTATAATTATAGTTAATTATATTTAGGTTCTCGACGACGTTAATATCTATAGCATTAGCGTATTATGGTAGTTATAATTACATTTATGAATAGTTAGGTTGAATAGTATGAATACTTCATAAATCATAATCGAGTTGTTAACAAATTAATTTTTTTCTATAACTCAAAAAACTATTTTTATTTTACTGTATGATGGTTTGTTTATTTTAATATTTATGGAAGTGAATAAATCACAGTTTTTGTATAACGATAAGAACATTATGTTTCGGTCCATTTATTTTTAGAAGATTCTTAGTTTATGTGTAAGCTATTTGTATAAATGGTTAACCCAATTATCATTTTTAAGGCTATTGTTTAGGTTAAGTAAAGAATTCATTAATTGATGGTTCTGTTTTTATTTTTTTATGACTTGTTTTTTAAAAAGTGGACTTTAGCCTTAATCTTTTCTAGTAGTAGATTGTATTTAAATTGTGCTTTCGACACGTTTCCGTTGAATATAATAAAAAATAACGAAAAAATGTAAATACTTTTTTTGATAATGCATTATAGGTGTAAAGAATAAAATATTGAATTTTCATTTGTTTTTATTTAATTTTTAATTTTTTTACCAAATGGATTATTTTAAAAACAGTGACCCTTTAATCAATTTTCTTCGGTTCCCTGACTTGTAGGCTCCCCATTTAAACCACGAACCCACTGATAGCGCCTAACACCTATCTAACGACACATGATTATCATCATTCATCATCATAATATGATTATCGTGCATTATGTTGTACTATAAAAATCATCACACGATCATATTAATAACAATAATAATTTGTTTGTCAACACGCGTCCTCTGAAACAACGAACGACAGTGACAAATTGAACTTGGAGAATATCATATTCAAACTCTTGGGACGTTAATGGATGTCGAGTCTGAGTGCAAACAAGTCTTCAGGCACTTTTTTTAATTAGCATTTTTTGTTATAGTTTTTCTAGTTGACATTAGATGGATTCTTCGAATATTTAAATTGGCTGATCTATCAAATTTATCAAATTAGTACTTATATATTATTATAATTTATTACAAATTTTGAAAGAAAAATTACGGAAAAGCTACGGTATATGTTTGAAATCAACGTGTTTAGCCGCATTATCGATTTCCTAGATCCACAAAGAAATATAATACAGACCCTGATGTAATTTTTTAATATTATTATAACTTAAAGTATTATATTTTTTTATATTAAGTAGGTATTTGCTAGGTATTATACTAAAATAATCGCTTAAGGGAAATTATTTTACGTTTGAATATCCAATATTGTCAAAATGTACACTTAACTCATAAAATGTATGTGTCTTAACGTTAAGTTTTTTTTAAATTCCAGTTAAAAAAACTTATAAGAAGTCTAGTATCTTATGTTCAAGCTTTAAGTATGAAAATTAAAAACACTAAACATTTTTTTGCAATAAATAATGAAAATAATTTAAAACTGTAGCGATTTTGACGATTGTTGTCAACATTTTAAATTCAAAAGCTTATAAATTAACTGTGGTCTGTGACTACGTGTTTCTGATATTATTTAATTGTAGTAAAAACAACTTATGAGGAACATTGTATTACATTTATAACCTTTTTGACTTACAATCAAAAATTGTATCATATCAATGGAAATTTCAAATATCTATAAATAACAAAAAAAGAGTTAAAAAAATTATGAAAATTATATCATATCTTTAAAAAGCTTATATGAATATTTTATGAAAAATTCAAGTCTATATTATTCATTTTTTAATAACAACAAAAAAACAAAACCTATTTTGTTCGATTTGTGTGTTGTAATTTGTCCTGATTATTTTGATTCTTTAATATACCAACTAGATCAAATTTGCTATGAGAAACCACATTATAAATTGAAGATTCTAGCATTTATAATGCTTTTAAAGATGAAGTCACTCGCCTGACCAACGAAAAAAACGTAGGTATTTGTACCTTTTTTTAAAACCTTAAACATTTCCAAACTAAATAAAATAAGATAAATATGTTGTATTTTATTTTTTGATTTTAGATTTTAGAGTATATTGTTTTTGCCCTGCTTACACGTTAGAATAATTCTATTTTTTAGGTATATTAATTTAATGTAAAACCGTGAATTATACTACGTGAAGTGGTATTATAAATAATAATGTTTTTGATGATTTGAAACCAATGTTTGTTTCCGACAGTATGTTTCGGACAATAATTAAATGTAAATAGAACAGCTGGATACTGGCATTTACCGACGACTGAAATATTAAGGACCCTTAGGAATTGTATTTACGAAGGAGGTTCGTAACTGCTAGTCTTTTCTGGTTTATAGTCGGATAATCCTCCCCCAAGCTGTCCGATTAGTCCCACCCTTGTTCTTACTGTTTGCAAACGACAATAAAAGGAATATTATGTAGTCTTACAGTGTACAATGGTTGCTAGAAAGAAATTTCGTTCGTAAAATGATTATGTTTTTTTATTATTATATTATATACGTTTTAAATAATAATGTTAAAATTGTGTGGGAAACTACATACGTTATTTTCAACAATATCTTGATATAAATATTATTAAGAATTACTGACTATTATTATTTCAGTAATTTAGTAGATATTGTAAATATTGCAGTATACAGTTCTCTCTAATTCATAATTATAAAATCTATTTGATCTACCAATCAATTGACTTTAATGTTTAATTATAAAAAGATATACCTAATTTCCCCACATAAATGTATAAATATTATTATTTGCAGCATCATGGTGAGAGAAATTCGTAACCGTGGACATGTACTCGTCTATTAATTACATATCACTGGTAGCCTAACAAATTTGCATTTTACATTGTAATAATTACATTGGTATTTTTCCTTTTACCTTGTTTCGTTAAGCTATTAATATCGTAGGTAGGTAGGTACGTCATCAGTTTATCACTTATCGTTACTATTACCATTATGTATTTATGTAGAATATTGTATGTTTATATAATATACATAGACGTAATTATCATTTAGTTGACCAAAAATAGTTTTTGACAGTTTAATATAATATGTGGTACACACGTCACATCCCATAACTGTGGTGGACACCAATAAAAGAACATAAATTCGTGCAAAAATTCAAATCAACAAATAAAAAAACGTATACTCACAAGTGTTCTTGGATAAATAAAAGTTTTCCTTCAGTTTACACCTACCTACATATTCTTTATCTAAGATGTTTGTAATTTGAATTTCGACACACTACAAAAAGATAGTGCGCCTACTTATTTGTATTTGTATTTTTTTTTTTAATTTCTTCACAAACGTGCAGTATAATAATGGGTAGGCACTACGTACCGTCAACTTGTTTTGGTTTGGCATAACATTATACTATTGTCGTATAACCTTCAAGCTCAATTTATCTAGGCGTGTATCTAGGCGGCAAGGCTGGACAAGCTTTTTTTTATCAAATAAAGACAAAATTATAATATGCGTATAGTTTCAACATTTTTAATATATAGAGTAATATGTTTTCCAAATGTATATGCTTTAAAATTATCAAAACTGCAGAACCCACTCACTCCGAATGGTTCCAATATTTTTTTTTGTGGATCTATAACTTAATGGTGTTTACCATAACGATTAACGATAATAATAAATACAATTAAGTTTTGAAATTGTTTTAAGTAGTTGTACATTTTAAAATAAATGATTTTTTAATGATTTAAAAAGTTTATTTTAATAATATTACACTTAGTCGTAATTGTTATTATTTACTTTTTATTTTATACAGATGCAATTTAAATAATGATTTGTACTTAAATGTACATGGTTTGTATAGTTCAGTTAGTTGTACGAGTACAATAATAAAGACTGCATTATTATTATTGGACATAATTTGAAATAAAAATGTCCCAAAATTAAATATCTTTTTTTTTTTAGTTTAATATAATTATATTTAACGAAGAGTGAATAATTTATGTATTTTACTCACCACTTGAAACACAATCAAATTCTTTGCTCTTATAAACATTCATAATTGTTTGCCTTTATTAATAAAAAGATACGTGTTCAAATATAAAATATTTAAAATAAATCATTTTTTAAATTAGTGGGCTGTATTTAAGCCGGCAGTTTAGTTATATAGTGTAGTTTATTGCTATCTGTATAGTTAATTGTGTACAGACTACAGATTACAAATAAAATAGATTTTTAGACAGAAATGTTAAATGTTCGTGACTTACAAGAACGATGAATTTGTCAGATGTAACCATCGGTATAATCGATAGGCGTGTGTACGACTCCTGTTTCTACGTCTAATATAATAATACATTGTACATTCTAGTAAGTCTGATAACTCTATTCGACGATACAGATGAGAGGCATCGTAATTCGACCACTTTAAACGGAAATCGTGTGACTGTTTCGCCACCCTTTATACATACGCACACGACACACCCTATACCCAGAGTATATTTCGTCGCCTGTGAGACCAGCATCACCGCGTACAACATATGCAGCTCCTCGTTGAGGTTTTATTTTTATCGCGTTACACTATGGGCTATCTAGGTAATCGTTTTATTTGTCAGTAGGAGCTAACGGTTATTTTTTCGTGGCCAAAATAATAATCGATATTATGAGTTCTTGGTACGCCACCTACATAGGTTCAAAAACTGGTCCATGTCGTTCGTCATGTATTATATTATTTGTATTTCTGCTTATAGGTTCCTTCATTATGTACCTACCTATTTATTTTATCATATTTTTTATGTTTTTTTCCTCCCGATATACAAACGACTCGTATTATTATTACTATTATTATTTTGTTTCGTTTCGCCATGGCAATGAAAATAAACTTTTTTTTTATTCATACTCGTGTACGCTCGGCCTTGGCCCCAAAACGTCCGCTTGTACACAGCTCACCGCTACCGCCGCCGCCGCCCACGATGACTCACGCTGACGGTCGGCTGCACCCATCGCCGTTGTGTAGTCGTCGGACGCGCAGACCCGCACAGATTTTCACCCGCCTCTACCAGTCAACCGCTCCCGAAGCGTCGCGTCAGCGATGAGGATTTTCGCGTCAAGTGCGTAATTGCTTCGGCGTATCCGTCGTCCAGACATACTGACAGGCAGAGACGCCGAAGTATCTTTTAAATTTTCAAGCAGAAAATCCAACAGCTTCCAGCAACCCCTATATATACATATATATGTATATTAGAAAAAAATGTTTCTACATAATGTCACGAAAAATATAACATAGTATATACAAGGATAAGTCTTTGGTTGGTGAGGGACGGGGATAGTTCTTAGCTAGTTGAAATGCCGGTGACGGGTACTGACTGCAGACCCGCTAACAGTTCGATACATGTACCTCACAGTCCCATCTATCACCCTCGCTACTTATCTTTTCGTCTCTAAGAAACGTTGACGTATAGATATTCAAATAATACAAAATAACGATGAAACAATTGCAGGTGGAAAATTATGTTAAATGTGACCTATATGATCCATATTATATGGTATGCCCATTGGGTACTTGTACCTCATATGTCACAGTATATTATAAGTGATCACGTTTTTACAACAGCTTGACTGTTACAATTCAACGTAAAATTAATGAGATATTATTTTTCAGATATGACAATGAACATATTGATTTCATTCAATTAAAAGTTATAACTGTTATAAGTTTCTTTTTTATCAACTTAATGAAATATCACAATAAGTAACAACACAATATCTCACGTATTTACCTGTTATTTTTATAATTGGGGGTTATCACAAAAATATTTGTCACTGTTTATCAACGTTTGTTGGTATATATATGTTATAGTCTATACTCTATATAATATATAGTTTATAATATAATATACAGTTCATTAGGTATATAGTTAAAATAACTTATAATAGGTAAAATGGGAAGGAATTTACAGTGTTTTTGTTTTAAAAATGGTTCGTGTTGTCTACCTAATTTAAATCTGTTTTAATATAACACTCAAACGTGACGTTTGACAACAACGTAACTTTGCTTTATCTAAATAATTGTGCTTATAATAGGGTCGTTTCTATTTAACTTGAGATGTTGAGTCGCCGTCTTTACGATGATATAGACTGTTAATCAATTACCTAACGTATGGAAAATACTTAAAAAAATAATTATGTACCTTTCCGGGCTACACACATTTATCAATTTAATATACAAACAATAATATTATAATAGGTACTAATAATTATAATATTGTAAACTCTTAAATTATGTATAAATTATATACAATTTTTTTTTGAATACCACGATTTTTATTATAATTGTAACAGTAAGTAGTTGCAAGTATTGAATATACACACCAGCCATTTATTTCTTAGAACTAATATGTCATATTCTTATTGCGTTCAACAATAAAACCTATTAAAAATTATTTGCAATTTACAGTCTACAGTAAACTTATAGTTAAATAACTTTTTAGTAAATTAAAATAAAGCAACTGGCCATTGGGTACAGGAATTTTATTATAAAACTCCGTAATGGTTGATTTTTTAAAATTTTTTTCAAGCATTACTATTATTCTCAAATTATATTTTACTTCATAATGCCATATATTATTTTTTCACTCCAAATTAATTTTATCTCGTTCATTAGTATTAACCATGAAAACTAGGTTATTCTATGGATACTGTATACTATGGAATATTAAGATACCTATATAATATGTATTTTATGATACAAACTGGATAGACTCTACGTGATTTCGATACACGCCCGTAATTGCTTCGTTAGTTCATACATTCATCGTTTCCCAGCTTTTGTGTACCTATGCGACCCTCATATTAAAATATTGTTTAATAATATATAGTGCACGTCCCCTCGTATATTATAAAACAATTTTCACCGAAAATACCATGTACAATGTACATTACATTATATCGAAAAAAGGAGAAAGTTGGTAACCACACTGCTATGCAGTAGGTGTCGAGTGTACCTCGTTTTCAATAACTAATGCATAACTGTAATGCATGTATTATTTATATTTATTTTTTATTTTTAAATCCAATGATTGCATACGAAAAATTATTCTGAGTGAAGACTGTCTGTCAGCCTACATTATTAAGTATATATTTATGTTTATATTTTTGTAGTTTATTTTACCATCAATAATACGTTAGATAGAATTAATTTTTGCCGAAGACACTGCATTTATTATTGTTATTAACTTTTAAGCACTTTTGACTCTATACCGTATTATTGTGTGAGATCGGTATGAATTGGTGTGAAGTAAAAATAGACCATACCTTAAAATGAATCTAAATATTTTGAAAATGTAATTTGTAGGTGTGTAAAATATAATAGTATAGGTACATTAAAAGTTTCAAGTTCCAACGAATAATATTTTTAAATTACAACCAAATAACTGAAATTGTTATTCTTTGTTTAAATATTTAATTTTTACCATATGAACTTCAAATATTTACAAAAAAAATGTTGCTTATATATTTTTATAGTTCCTTGGTCAATTTAGGATTGACTTCTTATGCGAAACCGTGTATTACATTTTCAAACTTAGCAATAAATAATTGAAAATGTTATAAATGTATAAGTGATTTTTACAAATTTTATCGACATTTTAACTTCGAAATAGCTATAATAGCTATAATAGCTACAACTTATGAGGAACTTTGTTTTATGTTTTCAAGATTTTTGACCAGCTCAAATATTTATGTCGACACTTATAGAATAAAAAAAAATAAAAATGTCAAATTTATTAAAATATCAACATTTTATATTATAATGTCAAAATATTTTGAAAAATATACAATTTTATTTTTTATTTTTATTAAAACAAAATAAGAAAATTCATTAAGTTAATAACTGGTGTTGTGTGAAAATTTCTGTGTTTTCCCCAATTATTCATGAAAAGTTCTGGAATTTTTTTACGGTAGACCTCCAAAGTGGGTACAAACTAGATTCACTTTCCAACCAGAAAGTATGGTTGAAGTCGAAAGTTGAAGCATTTTATCTATAATAATTAAAAAGTCTCTCTAGACAAAATAGAACCACATAATCGCTCCGCTCAGAATCTAAAATAGGTATGAGAAATTATTTATATTTTGTATATTTGGACAACATATTTTTTTGATTTCCTACAATAATAGATAATAATATGGTCTTCGTCAAAATGAAAACATCAACTACCTATATCAAAGTTTATACAATGTATATATTTTTTAACAATTTTCTTCAAATGAAACAACGAAAACATTGGATTATAAAGTGGTTCATAAAAGTGAAACGAGCCTTTATATTTAGCTTTGTCATGTTGCGGAAGTAACTTAATGTTTACGCTGTATTGTAGTAAAAAATAACACGCAAGTTCTAAAAGAAATAAGTATTTTATTTTTAACTATCAACTCATAAATATCTAGCCTTGGCACTTTGGCAGTAACTAAATACAATACTCCTGCTATAAGTTATAACCATCACCCCATACATTTTGAAAAAAACAACTCTGGACATGTTACCTTCCATATGTGTGCGTTTTATATTTATGTCTAGGTAAATACAATTAAAAATGGACATTCTGTGTCCTATTTTATTAGAAAAAATTATAATACTTTGTTCACTAAAATTACGTGTCTGATTCGAATAGATATTAATAATTGAATTAGAATATAGTGATTTTCAATATTTGGAAGGATGATAAAATTTACCTTGATTTACTAATTTCTAACATAAGACTCATAAAACAATTTTGAAAATATTGACTTCTCAGCCATCTTTAGACGACAAAAACGGTGATATGTCCTTGTAGGGCACCGTGCAGGACACTGCGTACTCGTACACATGATAATTTAACGACGTAGTAAGTGTTGGTCGTCACGACAGGAATTGGTATAATAACGACAATCGACACAATTAGGTCCTTAAATTAAGTAAAATACATGTTTTAAGTTTTATTTTTAAAATAAAAACATACAAAAAAAATATTTAATACATTTTAAGAATTAGTTCGTTAGCACTTAGGTAATCTACCTGAGCCTAGTTGCTATACTAGGAATGTACCTAGTACAGTAGTACCTACCTATATAAGCGGCTGTGTGGCTGCAGTGACGAAGTCCACGACTTACAATGTTCTATAAGTGTCTAACTGAGTTTGATTCTATGGGCTTACGCGTATATTTATATATATATATGCAGCTGGCTAGTGTAGTTATCATAGCTATACTTAGACTTTACTTGGTATGAACAGTTCGTAAACAAAAATAAAGATGCTGTTATAACAATTTATTTTATAATATGTACGGTTCACTTTTTTACATATAAAAAAACCTATAACATTAGGTACCGCACACTAGCTAAGGTTCCCATAATCATCTGCATTTAATTCAATATAAGTAACAGTTTTATAATAGTTATATATATTTTATACTACGCATAAGTGCGTAACCTACATACCTATAAATAACGATGCATTTAGGCATAGTGAATACTATACCCTGTTTACACAGGTAAACTTGAGAAACATGGCAAATTTGGCTCGCCGGTTCAACTGGATCATAATATACCATATATAATATGTGGGTATATCTAAATATATATTTTTACTCTATAATATAACTGGACTTACATTTATACGAAATATAAATACCTAATTGTCTATATTTGTGGTGCGCATGCAGAAAGCGTTGTATATTCAATTTTCTTTATATTCGTTTTCTCTGTATCATATGGAGATATACCTATACCACGTAATGACTATCCTCTACCTACGCACGTACGCTAGTGTACCGTATATAAGTTATATAACTATAATACAACTTTATTTCACCTTTAACGAGTTTGTTTCAAATTTTAATTTCAAAACGGTACCCACCTACGTATAAATCAGATATAATTATATCATATATCTACAGAGTATACATACAATATATATTTATATGTACAGATATAGCTGTTGGTAGTGGTTTCGTCTTTATAATTAATTTGTATTGTGCCCCACTGTACGCATTTGCATAAAAGTAAAATAGGTAGTATTTTATAAATGTTTAGGCAACGAAAGACAAACTCATAAAAATAAATTTGAATAGATAACGAACAAAAAGAAACTGTAAATATATTTTATTATATACCACATTGTAATTTATATAATTATTAATTGGTCGTTTTGAACTCAGATTTTTAAGTTTAGAAAATTCAAAATAGTTTTGTTGAATAAAAACCACCGATTTTTCTTTCTTTATTTAAATTTTTTTAAAAATGTCATCCAGCAACAATGATATCCCGGTGCGCCCGACAGTCTTATTATCCATCGATATAATATGTATATATATAATTATATTATTATATTCTCGTACGACCCTCTCTCGGTGGATCGTCATAAAGAATAAGCAATTTTAAAAACAATAGTAGGTCATCACGCATGTGGACGCGAAACCGTGGAAGTGTATCTCGTTTTTTCTCTTTTTTCAGCATTACCCATAACGCATTATAAACTGTTATAAATATTGCCGTCTGTACGTTTACCACTGCAGTGCACCTATAATATCATAATATTAAGCTATTATTTTTGTGGATAGAACGCGTTATTTCTTTCCACAACTTCATTGTATTTTGTACTTATACATCGCGAAACGATATTGTACGGAGGAAAAGAGCGTGGACAAACACACGCGCGCATTACACACACACACACACACACACACACACACACACACACACACACACACCCGGGCGCGCGCCCTTGAATAAAATGCAAATACCGTACGAGAGGTGAATAACATGCGCTAGTGACCAGTCATCATGTACAAACCCTCGCACTTACGGTCACGCTTTGTTTGCGTTTAGTGCTCTTCGTACCTGCGAGGACCATCGCGGCGCCGGCAACACACGCCGAGTGCAGGATAACAATTCGAAACGTACCGACATAGGAACAACCGGACCTCTATACGTAGCTTTTCTGTTGCAACGTGTATCGAGATGTATAATATATTTGCATAATGACAGTTTTTTTTAAATATTATTCTTGTTATCATTATTACTTATTCTATAAAAGTTTTAACTACGTGAGCAACGAAATCATTATTATGAATATTATTACACGTGTCACGACGTGTGAACTACCTGTTGCCATTGATTATAATTTATAATATTGCATTATGGATATTATTCAAACTACTAATGATGTAATTTAGGTAATAACGTAAATTAATATCATTAATGCCTAACATTAGAAGACCAAGGCATTAAGACTTAACAGACAATACAGACAATTTTGTAATAATAAAATATTTTGTTAATACACTTACAACTATGACTAGAAAATTACCTTAATGTCTACTACTGGTAAACAATGTTCGTAATTTTATTTAACAAAATATTAAAATTTTTTTAGAAATTTGAAATGACGCTGCACAGTGCACAAAAAATCTGTAGATATAGGTTTATATTATGCTATTTGCAATGTGCTTTATACAGTACGCATGCGTGTTTACAAATATTATAACTAATCCGTTTTAACAAGTAGACCGTTATAGCGATTTATATTATATATATAAATAGTATAGATATAGATTTAGGTGCCTACTATAAATATTAAAATATTATAATGGATCTTTAACTTAATACTGTACGTTCCTTGACATATTACAGGACCCAAAAGTCAACTAGGTATTGTTAGTACTTTTTAACGCAGATCAGTTTCTAATTTAACAAGTAAATTCAATTAACCTTTTTACCAATTATGGCTGAAAAAGGCCGGATTATCGTCATTACCTAGAAAATATTGCTTAATGCTTCATTGCCATTTGCCTGGAAATAATGGTCATTGTGGTTAATTCCTTAACTATCGTCTTTGACGGTAACATATTATTATACTACAGTGGCGCGCCCACGGAGCGGGTTTGGGGTGGATAAATTTTTATATTAGATTATACATTATTATAACATAATATTATTGTTTTGTCACAAATATATTAAAACGATGAATGATTTTGTTTTTTTGTTTCAATATTGATTATTATACACATAAATAGTTGTACATGATAACTGATAAGGTTTGTGGCAATCAGAACATTTTTCTTTAATATTAACTTAGTTAATTAACTATAAATAATGAACTAATATCTGTACTATAACAAAATATATATATTTTTAATTTGTATACATTTTGTTTAAATGTAAGCTAAAAACCTGTGTCGTTGAAGCTTTATATAATATAAAAAAAAAATATATATATCTAATTAATGCTACTCATATAGGTACCTACTACCATGTACGATGTAGAAATATAACATACGCACTAAAAAGTAAAAACTATCGAAATACGCATGCGTTTCTGCGTTTAAAAACACTGAAATGTGCTATAAAATATTATGCCCTTAAGTTGGTTCATACATATATATGTAAAAATAAACAGTTTAATGTTAAAATTCTTAATTCAATTTAGTTGACGTGTAGTTCATAATATTTCTTTCTCAAACAACAATTTACAATCAAAGATTTTAATACATTTTCAAATGTAAAGAGCACCAGTAATCGGGTAATCTGAAAACATATTTTTGTACACCTAAGCTCCACTCCACGTAATTGATGAAACTGGAGTGTATTTAAAATATTTTAAATCATCACTTAAATAATCTTCTGGTAGGTCATCCATAGTTATTCCTTCTCCAGTTCTCCCTACATAAAATGGATTATTTGATTATTTTCTATTTATATATAATTTATATATACAATATTTTTTCATGCCCATTAAAAATAATTTATTTTGACAATCATTTCACACGTATACTATGATATACAGTAAATAACAAAACATTTGAAAAATATGCATAGGTCTAAATAAAAAAACCTCGAAATATGCAAATGCATGAACTTCCGGGCCATAGTAATACCATTGATTATAATATATAATATATAATATGTAACTTACAAAATATACCTACCGTAGGGCGTATAACTGTATAAGTCAACCGCAATTCCATGCCACCCGTCGCGCGTCGTTATGACGTGAACACTATATTATATTATTATTATTAAATATAGGTAAATTTATAGGTATTACTGTAGTAGTGTAGTACTCAACACGGATACATGGAAACTGCAGAGTGGTATCCGAGAATTATTAGCTGGCGCGAGACTTTTTCTCTGAAATTGTTACAAAACGTGGACATTTTCCGTTTCACCAAGCATTGTGTATTATAAGAAATAATTCGATTGAAAGATTTATTTAAGATTTTCTTTATAGTCATTAGTTTATTACGTTAGTATGGTGCGTATGTAAAAAAGTAATATTACAATTTACCGAGTATATTTCGATTAGTTATCATATAATAATTATTATATAGTTCGATTGTAATGTTGTTTTGAATTTTCTTGAATATAATTAGTTATTGTTTTTTATATTATACATAAGGAAAATTACATTTTATTGATTTGATCTAATAAACGCCTACTACAATAACAATATTACCACAGTAGATATTTTTGATAAGAGTGTGTCTACATTTCAGATACCAATTGTAGCAATTTCAATTCTTGGTTACAATTGTAATTGTATGAAGTATTTTTTATTTATTTTAAAATAATACTAAAAATGAATCATGGAATAAAATTTTCCGAAAAAGAACCCCGGAAAAAAATCCCTAGAATACAATATTGTAGCATACGCCCGTCTACAGGTGACGATGAAAGGACAGAATGATGTGTGATTGAAAATAAAAACTCTAATTTTTTGACTGTTAAATTTATTTCCAGTTTAATTAACTTATATATTTATATTGTTATTTTCAAACATTAACAATAATATTTTGTTTTTTATTAGGTACGATATACGCCTAAAATTCTATAAAAAAAAATTGAGTCTTATTATTTTTTATAAACTCTAATAAATGTAATTTTTGAGATGCATTTTTTACCAAAGTCTTACCATACTCATTATAAAAAACATAAAAAATAAAAACAATATATTTTTATTAAGTATAATATATTTTTAATAACATATTATTATATACTTAAATAGTTACTCCATACCTTAAACAAAAAATAAAAATATTATATAATAGTTATGCCCATCTGTACTTAATAAATACAGTTATACCGTGGCTTATTATTGAATTCAAAAATACCGGGTAATAATTAAGTTATTGACTATTATTATTTATTTCATAATTTAAGATTTTGTATTATTTATGAAAACAGTTTATTTCGGGGATTTTTTCCTTAGGAATTTTATTCCGATTTCCGTTTAAAACACATAAATCATAATATATATTCTATTTTCTATATTATAGTGTGTTAAACAAACAGTAATTTGTGTATATTTGATTGTGTTAGATCAGGACTATATTATCGTATATTCCGCCGCGGTTTCCGTCGAATTCGAAATGTATTGTTTTACATCGGAGTAGGCCGGGTAGCTATAACTAAGATGATAATACGATTTGAGTGAGTACTGTAAGT
The DNA here is from genome assembly GCA_027563435.1 of Nasonovia ribisnigri. Classification (NCBI taxonomy): domain Eukaryota; kingdom Metazoa; phylum Arthropoda; class Insecta; order Hemiptera; family Aphididae; genus Nasonovia; species Nasonovia ribisnigri. The sequence goes on along the minus strand of JANEHU010000297.1, from coordinate 180,186 downwards.
TTTATGTGTTTTTTGTAGGTGAGTGTAGTAAGATTATTTAAGGTTTGAATGAAAATGTGCCGATAATTATCGTATAGACATGTTATAGACTGGAATGCCTGTATGACCGTACTGTTCTAATGTTTGAAGGTTGGGCTGAGCCCAAAGTTGAATGCCATTGTACCTCACGGGTCGTAACCACATATATTATTCTTTTAGTTTTTAAGGAGAGCTTAGAGCGGGGAAAAGGTCTAAGGCTCTGTCCTACGTGGCGTTCGTCAAATACGTCAAATGCGACCGATGCGATATTGCGGTATTGCGATATTCCGAGCAACGCACTAGTGTCCTACGTACGTATCCGTTTTGACGTATACGTCTATACGATTTGGTTTGGTTATACGATATTTTCATTAATAACTAGTTAGTCCATCACCAACGATTTAAGAGTGCAGTATAAAGTTATAATTTATTAAAATGTCACTCTCAAAATCACAAATAGCTTTTTTATTAAATGTATCAGAAAGTACGTACCTTAAATATATAATTTTAAAATACAAAAAAAAAACGTTTGCCAACCCAACAGATCTATAAAGATCGTTTTGTTTTCGGCGAATTTCATCATTTGTATAAAAACTTACGTAGCGATGCTGCTTTATTTTTAACATACACGAGGATGTCTATAGAAACATTCGACTACATCGTAGAAAAAATAACTCCTGATTGCAGTCATGTAACGACCAATTTTCAAAAGCCAATATCTGTTGAAGAAAGGCTCATTGTAACCATAAGGTAAAGCTATAAATTAATTTAACATAATATATTTTCTGTTACCATAATTGATAATCTCCACTCTACAATAAGAAATCATTAGATTCATATAAATAAATATACTAACCATTCTTGTATAGTAATTAATATTGTTATAATTATATAAAAATTATGAATTATGAATTATGAAAAAAAAGTAATGCTGGTCACTTAAAAAAAAATATAATCGATACTTTACCTGTAACTTTGATATAAATTTGTATGTACATTAAATAAATATCGCATGCGTCGAAAACAAATTATTTTGTTTTTCAAATTTGCGTGCGATGCGTGCGTTATCGGATTATCGGAATTGCCGCACACGTAGGACAGTTATATTACTTTAAATAGATTTGTTTTTTTTTTCTCTCCGGATTATCGCATCGGTCGCATTTGACGTATTTGACGGACGCCACGTAGGACACAACGTAAGAAGGTAAAGTCTCAAATTGAGAGATTTACGATTATATTTTAAGTGGGTACCCCAAGTAAGACATTTGTCAAGTATTAAACTCATATATTTAGTTTGCGTGTAAGATGAAATCTACTAAAAGAAAAATAATTATTTACGTTGTTTACGTTTACATTACCTCATAAAAATCACGATATTTTTGTACCTATACGGCTATACAAAGCAAAAAGATATACCTAATATTAATGTGGTCCCTTATTATGATATACATTTATGATATCGAAACATCGTTTATCTTTAACTCATATAATATAGTAATAATTAAGTATATACATCATATAGTATAAGCAATTATTGTAGTGAACTTAAGTAAAATTATTCTTATTCATTATTAATCAAGTAATGCGTGGATGATTAATAGAAAATCAAAGTTACATTTTAAAGTAAAACGTATTATTTAAACGGATACAACTTAAATAAACTATAAAGAAATTAGAAAAAAAATATCTATAGAATATAATATTCCAGAGCAGAATTGAATTCCGAAAATATGGATCATACAATATAATAGACCGTGTATGAGAATGTATACCTAACACTGGACATTAGATTTCACTACCATTAAAAAAATGGTGCACACAAACGGTAATGAAACACAGAAGCTAACCAGCAAGAAAATAAGGCGTGTCTTATGTTTAAAATCAAAAAATAATCTCGCGTTTTATAATATGCATATTATATATAATATATAATATGTATATGTACAATGTTTGGCCCATTTACAAACGAACCGGAAAATTAGTTTGAAAATCATGGAGTGGACAAAGGAAATAAAAACACTTGCACAGAATTCTGGAGACCGGGGGCGAGGTATCTAGGGAATTCGACCGTACCATAATAATATCATGTAGCGGCCAGCAGGGCCGTTTCGCAGCACTTTTTGCTGTGCAAGCGCGCGCCGCCTAAACTCTCTCCGTCCGGCACTCAAAAGCCGTTCGACCGGAAATACCCATTGAAATCGTATTCGGTAAACCGCACGAATTCACGTCACTATATTATAATACGCAGCATATAAAGTAGACTGTTATGTGTTATTGATGCGAATATTTCAAACCGACGGCTGATAAAATATATTTTCTAATATAATTTCTTATACGTTCTGTGTCTGTTATTTACACTATACTTAGAGTACCTACCACCTATAACCTACTTAGCTAAATAAAGATAATTCATAAATTTTTCGCGACGCAGGTTTGAACACCCAAAAATCAGCTTCGAGTTAATTTCCATATTTTAAAACCTCTTCGAAAATACTTTTTGATATTATTATATTAAATGAAAATTAATTATAATTGATGTCTACAAGACTCTGGTGTATCGTATATATAAATACATTTAATAGGTATATATGGCCCCAAGATATATCAATAACATATTTTCTACATAAACTCATATCATTATTTTATAATATTGCATATTATTGTGCAATTAAATTCAAAACAATTGATAAATTATAAATGCATGCATAATATCAGAATAGCATGAAATGAAAATGAATAGAGTATAAGAGTTTTCACATTAACTGAAGGCAAAAATTATATATATATATATAAATAAGATATTTGTAATTATCGTTTAATGAATAACATATATATGCAATCATAAAGTAAAACACACAGCGTCTCTGTTAAAGATGATAAATTTTTAATTCGATTAAAAAAAATTATTCTTTACTGAATGGTCAATGGCAAAACACATTATGGTAAACATTAAAAAAAACCGTTTAAGGAAATATATATATACGCATAGCATTCAATAGAAAACAAAGACAATGCCACAACTCTCAACTTTGTGAAGTTGTTCAGCAACGCGTATACACTTTTTAATTTGAAATAGCATTATGGTTTTGTAGTTTACTAGTTAGGTTAGACATAAAGAGACAATACGTTTTGTGTTGTTTTACCAGTTTCAGAAATAATCAATCTGGTGCTAATTGTACCTTCATAATTTGTTATAAAGTTAGAACGCATGTTTAAAAATAATATACCTTTATAAAGTTTGTCATGTGTATATAAATATAAATATATAAATAGAGTTTATGTTATGTCGGACACAGTTACTGACTTTCCGTATTTACTGGTGTAGATAATGTTATTATATTTTAGTATTTTTTTGTAGCATATATTGTATAATATTATATCGTACATAGATGATATAATATTAAATTGATGTACGTACCTATTTCATTTATGTATTATATTAAATTACTAAGATCAGGGTAGATTAATCTCCTTCCGTATAGCCAAAGTGAGCTCAAGTAGCGTGTGCGCTTGAGTGTTGGGCACACTATACGTTTTAAGGAATCTAAGAAAAAAAACCCCCGGAAAAAAACTCCTGACGACATTCATCGGAAAAAAAACCCCGTACCAACCAATTACATTTTTCTTTTTTATTATGATTTACATAATTAAATATAAATTATAATCATTACATTTATCTATGTTACACTTGTTTTTTTTCTTTTTTTTTATTGGATAACCCGCGGCAACATAGGCCATTGGGTGTGGGGGGGGAACTGTAGGTTTTTAGATTGGGTAGGTTGGTACACGTGTGTGTTTGTGGTTTGTGTTTGTGTTTGTGGTGGCAGAATTTTTATTGGGGCACCCGTAGGTTTCTGCCATGCCCCGGGGTGGGGGATAGCGGCACTTGTTCTCCGGACACCGTGACTTGCCCGGAGAAAAATGCCGCCCAGTGGCCGGGAGTCGAACCCGCGACTGCCAGCGCCGCAGTCGACGCGTTAGACCGCTCGGCCACCTCGTCCCCCTTACACTTGTTTAACATATCTATAACCATAAATATTATATTATAAAATACTAGCTTAATAATTTATATATATTCTTATAGTTTTATGTCATAATAATATTTAATAAACATATACACCTAACATTAGTTGATTAATGTTAATAGTTGTTTTTCATTAATTATTAAATTATTATAGGTATTATACTATTACACATCTAATTTATTATACTAGAAAAATAAAATGTTGTAGATACTAAGATACCAACAACAATTTCCAGATAGAATGAAATATAATACTTTCATCAATTTTAAGATTAATTCAAATGACAATTACTTACTACTATATACTTTAATCTCTTATATTGCAAATGTATATTTATACCTATGTAGTTTAAAATATTTAGTGTATTATTTTATTAAATATTATTATGATATAAAAGTATATAAAAAAGATTAAACAATTATTATACCCATATTATTATATATGGTTATAGATACTTATGTCTAAAAGAGTTTCCCATAATTATATTGAAATATTGATGATATATTGTTTAAAAATTTAAAATTTAAAATGTACACTATAATAAAAAAAGTGTTATGTATTTAGTTGGTATGGAGCTTTTATTTTTTTATTGACCGTTTTAATCACATTGATTAATGAAACGATTTTTGTTTAATTATTCTTTCCCCCCAGCCCCCTTCCCCCCCCCCCCCGAAATACGATAAACGATTATATATGACAAGGAATCACTAAGATTTTTTCCACCATATCCCCTTCTCGTACCTTTTTGGTAATCGGAATCATATAATATTTATAAATTTAACGTGAGTGTGTCATATGTGGGCAAAGGTGGCCTCCACAACGCCAAGCTTGTCGACGAGTTGCACAATAGACGCTGCGTGGGCAATCGGTCGCGTTGTTGTCGCCGTGTCCGTCTCAACGATGACTGGACAATCGACGGTTCTCTTTGTGACTTATTATTTTATTATTTTTCATATTTTTTTTACAATTATTTTTATTATTCCATTCATTCTGGTGGCCACCATGTCACAGACACACGGTCACGATCACAATATTATAACGTTTCCAGAACCGCACGAGACAATGAATATAATAATATAGGTACACGTCCGGGGCGGTGGGGCAGCCGGAGGGTACTGTTGTAGAACAAACAGAAATAAAATACTTTTGAAAAGTGTTGGCGGGGTATGCGCTCGATAAATTTCAATAAAAATAATAAGAATAATTTTTTAAGACCATTATTCAAATACTTTTCTTTTGCGTAGATGTGTTTGACTGTTTGAGTAATGAGTGGGTAAAGATACTTTGAAACGTTTGAAAAAAAATAGCGTTCTTTATATTTTTACATTACGGCGTGATAATGATACGACTGCATTTGGGAATGCCTGTTGTACGTAGATTGGTACATTGGTATATTGTACAATCTACCTAAATGTAGTGCACCGGTGATGTTGATAAACACTAAAAGACAATGGATTGTAATAAAAAAGTCGATCCTCAAACAAAAAAAATCTAACATAAAATACACAATGAATAAATAAATAAATACCGTCATATTGGAGTGACCTAACGGGAAACGAGTCCGAAGTTATGTTCGCAGTTTTTTTTGTTGAGAACAAAAAAATAAGTAAGTTTTTAAACGTCATATAAAATAAAGTAATTCCTTGTATAAAATAAGATTAAATAATCATTTTGTAAATCCAGGTTATAGGATTAATGTGTAATGTGTATATTGGATTTATCATAAGTTTTTTGATTTTGGCGTCGGACCGCAGTGTGGACTGAGAGAGCATTATTAATATACATTGTTAGTGTTATGAATTTTTTTTATTATTATTGCGTCGGTTGGATATAAAGGTAGGAATTCTGATATTTGGACCTACGATTTTTGACGTTGCACCGTCATCACTGTGTACAATAATAGCAACATTGATACGCGATACCTGCAGTCGCTGCTGCTCACGACCGAATTGTCAAACAAATGTATTTCGTCTACGTTTATAAAACCTATAATGATATAACCATGTGTCCATGTACATCTAGGAATATGATGCATACGAAATCTAAAAAAATGCATTAACATCTAAACAATAATACTTCTATTCAACAAATATAAAATAAGAAAATGCTGCTAAAAATTAATTTAAATGTAAAAACAATGGGAAAAACTAGTTGAATTATTATTTTTATTCTTAACACACAATTTAAAACTATTCATGTCATTATGTATTTGTAATAAATGGTTTAAAATTTATAATTGCATTTTTGCAAACAATTGAATCATTGTTTAAGATTACAACTTTTCAAATACTAATATTATTGTATATGATTTGAACTTAGAATTAACAACAATTGATTGAAATGCTTTTAAAATAAATCTTACTAATAAAAACCATAGAAAAATTACAAATAAAAATTATAGATTTTATGTCTCTGATGGATCATGTTCATGAATGTAATATTTGTGTTAAAAATCAATGCATTACATTATAGTAGAAAATAGCAAATTCTGTAATTTTCTAACCAGAATAATATTTATTAATAGCGCTAGCCATACTACGACGATGCGTCGCGCAATGATTGTTACTCGACCAACCAACCGTGGTAATATAATATTATGATTGTTTCAAATGTCTGTACGCTGTTGTGTTTTTAAAGTTAAATACATATTACTTTTAATTAAAAAAAAAACACAATATTCGTCCGTTGACCTTTAATAATTAATTTTCGATTTCCATAACTCTAACAAGAAACTTGTTGTGTAGTAATTATTATGTTGGAAACTATGTGTTTCCTGTGTGCGTTTATAGTTTAGATTCTAAACGGAGCTTCAAAGTTCTAAGTGTTTTTTCGGAATTTTTTAAATTTGCTTCAATCTTTAACTTTGCGCATGTTCTCTGGTAGCAGTTTGGATTTAGTTATTTACTAATAATAATATAAAATAAACGATCCTTTGGAAATATTAAGGTTAATAACACAGGTTTCTTATGTTTCCTTTGCTCAGAATAGTTTTTACGTATGCAGTTTATTTATCATTGAATTTAAAACTAACATCCTTGTATTACAGTGACCTACTCAGTACTCAATGATACAATGATGAAGTTAACTACTTAATTTAAGCGATGATATTTTTCCTTTCTTTTGTCGCATAATACTCGAATTTGTTTTAATCCATATTATAACAAAATAAAAAGAACGCTCGAAGTTTTCTCGACTTCAATCTTTATTATACATTTAATATACCTACCTATCTACTTCAAACAGGACTTTTTGGTTGTTTTTTGTAAATTTGTCTGATTTTTTTTGTCAAAAGTATACCAAATGAAAAATACTATTATAATAAAAAATAAATTTTTCGTAAAAACTAGAATTAATTTATGTATCTAAAATGTCTGGTTGAGTTTTTAACGATTTTGTTACCTGATACTGTCTACTTTTACATTGCCAAAAGTGCAATGAAACACGAACTCTCAAATTTGTCTTTATAAATCCACGTAGAAATAATTAAAAACACGACACCATTAAATACAAACATTATTGATATACATTGCAAATATATGGATTGTAACAATTAACAAAACACATAGGTACCTTATTATCACGAGTTCTATGCTGTAAATATTAATGTAGACCGATGTCTAGTAATCGTTATTTCTGAAAACGACCTGTCACATTGCATATTATAACAAAAAAACGTGCATTCCTTAACCCCGGTTAATTTAAAAAGACTGCCCTTGGCTTTCCGCGCAAAGTGAGATCATCGTTTTGCACGATGACCATTTATATATTTTTCGACTCAAGTGGCGAGTTGCTTGTGTAACGGAACAAATGAGGTACAATTAGTGATGGTCGCGTCCAATTGGATCCTTAATGTCGTAATTTGTCTTGAACGTTTCCGAGAAAAATAACCAAAGAATTATTACTGTCCTTAATTTCATATCAATTTAACGAGGCACGTCCGTTATATCGTTTTATAATATTACTAATACACAAGTTAATTACTGGTATAATACCTAGCTATGTAAGTCATTTTCTGGCAAAATTTCATAGCATCCTAATGTTTCTTAAGCGTTAACATAATAATTTATCACTTTTAAATCTACGTGAGTAGAGTAAATATGTAGTAAATATTCTGGGGAGACTTTAATTAACTTCTACAATTATTAAATGTAATAAATTATAACGGCGTACAGTGGACTAACGACGGCATATATTGTCGTGAACCCAGTTTCAATAGCGCCTTATTCTACCCGACCCGCTCCGTCTATCCAGCGATAACATTACATGTTACGATTGAAACTGTCAGGCGGCAGTTTCACTGAATCAGCGACCGTCGTCCAAATTACTAAAATAATATTACCATCCAAACAAGTAACAACTTTACTATTTATAGGTTTGAAGTGTTGTGGCCTTAATTAATAATAAATAAATAAAATTATATAATATATTTTTAATTCAGATAATAATACTTCCATATATTTTTATTTTTATTAATTATTATTTACAAGTATCTGGATTTTTTTTTAAGGGGAGACGCAGTCTTTAAGTCTCCCCTGGCGAGCCGTCCCTGATTAAATCACGTACATACACAGAATTACCCAGAAAATATCAACTTAAATATTTTTATTTTCTTCTTCGATATACTTGATTTTTTTTGATTGAATATAAAAATAAGTTATTGTACACGGAACTTTATTGAACTACTCGTGAAACGTGAATAACTATTTAACGTGGTATGGTGATTGGAAATATATTTTATTACGACTATTACTATTTTTTTTTTTTTTTTTATGTGCAATTTTATTTTACAATAAAGAAATCAACTTTATTTATTTCGTGGTCCCCTTTTAATATTATGATAAAAAATATTTTGTTCGTATTTTTATAAATTAATGATACTTATTTAAACTATGTTTTCTTTTATTCAACCGTGAAACCATATAATATTCGTTTAAAATACAATTTGTAAAAAGAAACTTAACAGTAAGAATTTTGGGGCGGCTTTCATTTGGGCGAATGACCCAAAATAACATATCATTTGGGCGAATTTATACATATCATTTGGGTGAAATTTACACGGACCTTTAATTTATTTAATACATCGTTTGGGCGAACTATAAATATATATTTATAAAAATGTATGTAGACTAATACGTTTCCCTTCCCATTTTTAGAGACTTAGGACTCTCAGTTAACTCTAACTGGTATGGTTAAAAATGTATTGTCATATCGTCATATGCTTTATTACCTATATAATATTTATTATCTTAACTATTTTTTTTTTATTAGCATGGTATCTCATATGCCCATTTGTTTAATAAAGTGTCAAAATTATCATAATTAGATTAGATGTAGGCAAAACATGAAAACCCACATGTTTTGTCTCTGCCTTAGTACAATCTAACAAATTATCGTTCACTATCTATATTAATTGTAAATTGGTCTCAACAATCAGCCGAAACGATATAATAATAATATTTAGCTGTAGTAATGTATACGTAGGTATGTTACTTCCCTATTATTCAATAATTTATAAATTCGCCTAAACGATTGGTTAATTTCTCGCCCAAATGATATGTGCTTTGCTTAGGTAAATTTTGGCGTATTCGCCCAAATGAATGACGCCCGAATTTTGTATATTGGTTATTGCACAATTAGAAATATTTACGATAAAGTGAAAAATACTATTTAAAAACTGATAGGTGATGTGCAGGTTATGCGAATTTATTCGCTTATTTGAAATGTCACTTTTATTTAAAAACATTTAAGCCCCGCTCTAAAATTTTGCCGAATTACGTCGCATAATTATAATATGGTCTCATGAACTCGGCGACCAATTTATTGGCAGCGGTACCCGTTCTGTGTTGTGCGGTTCCAACTCATGTAATGCAAGCGCACGTCATATTATATATTTTAACACCTGTTGTATATACTTGTAAGGTCCAATCAATTGTCTCACCGATTATATAGGTAACATGATAAATATTTATATATTTTATTCTACTTAGCTGAATATCGTTTTTAAGTTAAAAATTAGTATTTATAAAATTTAGCTTATTATAGGAATCAGAAAACGAGAACCCACTTTTTCACCAGGTATTAGGTCCACGATGTGGGCTTAGAATATATGGGGCTTATGGTGATTTGAAAAATGTAGTAATTAATATTAATAACGCTTAGTTACCGAATACCAATCTACGTGTATGACACAATTTTATCATATAATGTACTCATGTTAAATTGATTTAAATTATGCGTTTGATAAACTCATAATCTCTAAACATAAAAATAATAAATATAAAATTACATTATTATAGGTTATGAATGAGATGTCTTGTTGTTTATGTTATTATGATAAAATTATTTATAAATTGGATTCTATTAACAAAATGAACGTATTTTTGATATTTTACTATTATAATTGTGTTTTATGTACCTATTGTTTATTATTTATTGAACGAAATATTATATTTGCGATACAGAGAACACATTTATTAAAAGCATATTGATTGGGGATTGGCTGTGGTTCTGTTGTGTAAATTTGTATAAAAGAAAATGTAGGTCTTCCAAAATTTTGATTACATCCACCTCAGGTAGCACAGTAAGTAAATAGTGTCGAGTTTTCTTTTTCTTTTTCATTTCAGAGACGTCTTTAGAATATACAATATAATATATATATGCAGAATGTATTACGAAGTTATATATTACATTTAAATGCGTCATAACATCGATTTCTAAAAACATTATTTGGTGATAAAATTTTACTGTTATCGGAAAATTCGAATTAATGTGATTTCGTTGTAGTGTAGTTACCTAACACTTTGACATAATATACGTATACATTCTTAAGTATATATTTTTAAGAGTTAATATTTTAATTTTTTTTATAAATAATTAAAAATCACATAATTAAACATTACGATAATGCGCATTTATTATATATTATAACTTTTAGTTATGGTTTGATTTATTAAAATATATTGGGTATAGAAAGGTAGATAAATTAATTATTTAGGAATTTGAATGGCTGATACAATACTTCTGTTGATTCATTACAATTAAACAATTTAACACTGCCCGATTATTTTTTTTACTATTTTCAATTCGGTCGATACTGTAATTATTTTGTTACCTAATAACCTATCATGCGAATATCATAAATGTGAAAATAAAAACTTTGCCATCTATAACATGGGTAAGCATCATCAGAAGTGATGCCTTGTTGGAATAACTGATTTAAGACTGTTGTAGTTTTTACTGTTAATTGAGATACATAGTAAAAAATCGATATGATTTAATGAAACTACTAAAGCGATTGTAAAATAAAATATAAAGTTTATACGGTGAGTGTTAAGTTGTTGATTTTTTTATAGAGATTTTACCGAGACATAAAGATACCAGATATTTCTATTAAAAACGGGTTTATCGTTAATAGGTTTATTATTTATACAATTTTAGAGAAGAACCAATTAGATTGAAACTAAACAAAGTTTTATTTTATAAGTTTTTCACCTCGCTTAATACGGTTTTTGACGTTAACAATAAAGCTTAATATAATCCATGATTAACAATCGTCTGTGCTCAGACGCAAACACTGCTCGTTTGTCTACATTGTTTTCGGTTCCGACGATAAATCCGTCTGCATTATAATCCGTTACACTAGTGTTTGTGTAAAAGATTTCATAGGTGCTTACACTTTGTGCAAAACATTTATACAAGTATTTAGATGGTAAAAAAATCTAAATGTTCCAAGTTACTAACGATTTAGTTTTCTCTCGATTAATTAGGTGAAATTTGTTTAAAAAAAAATCCATTGAATACATTATTGTTCTACATAAATCATTGCATACAAATCGATTCTGTCCTAAGACTTATTATATAAGAACGGCAACCATGCAATATTTATATTGCTATTAGTACTGCTAGTAAGGACAATTTAGTAGGGATCTTGAATTACATTTTCAAGCCTAATGAATTAAATAAAAAAATGTATGCATTTTGAATTCAAAAGTTTTAGAAGGTTCAAGATTTTGATGACTTTCGTCAAAATTCTAACATCGAACTCTTATTAATAATATAATTTAGATTTACTCTTACAATTTTTTTTGTAACAACGGCTAATAAGAAACTTTGTATTACATTTTCAATTTTTTTAGTTGAGCACAAAAATTGTCATCAACATTTATAGAAAAGAAGCTAAAAAGGGGGAAAGTAGATAACCTGCATTTGAAATGTTGTGGATGTCGGCAATGGGTTTATTGAAAGCTCGGATTGGGCAATGTCTTATTATATGTTCCATTGTTTGGGATGAATGGCCACAGTCGCAAACGGGGGAGTCTTTCAACCCCCATCTGTATAAATTGTCTCCACATCTCCCGTGTCCGGTTCGAAGTCTGTTCAAGGTGACCCATTCTCGTCGCTTAAGTGAGAAGCCTGGTACTTGGGAGCATGGGTCATTGATTAGTTGGTGACTGTCGGGGTTTGATAGCTCTAACCTGGCTGAGATCACTTGATATTCCCCTATAGAAAATCATCCTACCACATAGAAGTTACCATGTTACCATAATTGCTGACTAATTATATTATACTATATGTTACTATTTTATTTTATTATTTTGTTCTATTCTTACAAAGTTTATTTGTTAATAATTGTATTGTGTTATTGTAATGCTTGTCTACAATACCATACGATAATAATAATAAGTAGATAACCTCTCTGCTGTACAGTGATCAATACGGTAGGTTGAATAAATGTTTGCTGAAATCATTACTTTTAAAATGTCATTGTGCGTAAAAAATATAATACATAAAAAGTTCGAAGTAGGTACCCACAAATAATGTTTTTGAATCGTTATTTTTCGTTTAAAATATCTAATTCCGTCCAAATTTTAATTTAAAATGTGCATTTAACATTTTTTTATTAATATACATTTTTTTTAGATTTTTCGGATTTCAGTATGAATTACTTATGAGAAACATTACTTGAAATTTCCATTCTTTGATATAAAAATTGAACATTTTATAAATTTTTAACAACAAAATAATTTGATAATATTCGGAATTTTGTCAAAATATAAACTTTAAATGCTTATTAAGAAAAATCTTGCCCATATATCATTAATACAAACTTTAATTAAAACGTACTTTTTCAAACTTTTCGACCTACCGAAAACATTTATATGAAATAAACTAAAAAAATTCGGAAATGTCCAAATGTCTAAAATTTATATATAGTTCAAAAAGAGTTAACATAATAAAACAAATTATATTTTGTATAGAAATCATAATTTAAAAATTTGGTGAAAATGTCAATTACACAATATGGTTATTTGTTTTTGAATTACACCAAAAAAACAAAAATAATTTTGTTAAATAGGTACTAGATTTGCGTATACGAATTCTCGTGTATCTTTAATTTTTCTTTTAACTTTTTCGGTTATTTTCTAAAGAATTAGAAACTCTTTATTTTAAATCCTCTGAAAGTACCAACTAGATACAATTTGCAACCAGAAACCACTTTCGACTTTCAAGTTGAAAATCAAAGCATTATAACTGTCCCAAAAGAATATAATAGACAGAAAAAAACAATTTATTGTAAAATCAATACATTCAATGATCCTTGGAATCTAAAATACCTAGTATAACATTTAGTACATCGATAAATAGCATAAAAAGATCCAAATATTTTGAAAATGTTTAGAAAATCCTAAGATAATTATCTTATTAAGATTTCAAGTATCTACGGTTTTTTATTTAAATTACACTCCTTCTCTCAGCCCTCAGGGGCAAACCCCCTATGCGCTTTGAGGGTATTGACACTCGAACGAAGCTTTATTATTACTAACTACAAAGATAAGGTACTTTTTATAATATAACTAACCACTTATATCTTACCATATTAAATTGGCTTACAACGAATAAGGTTAACGTTATTTAGGTATATAAGTGCAAATAAAAATATTACATTAAAAAACGAAATAAAACATAATTTGTAAACAATGTAATTATAATTATCGAAAGAAAATAACTTCGTCATTATTGATAAACCGTTAAATGTTTTTATTTTGCTTTTCTTTAAATCAATAAATTTAAAGTTCGCTTCAATGCACATTTCCGCGTGGAAAAACTCGAAAAGAAACTACCATACTAAAGGTATACTTACTGTCTGTGTTCTATCGATTTCCTGTGAAATATAGAGATTTAATAAATGTGAAAATCCTGTACAACAATAAAACAATTGGAAAATTAAAGTCTTTCAACTGTAAATATATATTGAAGATTACAAAACTACATTTTTCCAATTGTTAATTTTTTTAACGCGTATACCTAGTCACTTTTATTTGTTTATAATGTATATACAGTAAGATGTACACACGAGTTTGCATACTTTAAAATCTCTCAACCTCATATCAATCATATTTATATTACAGCACATATTATGTAATAAACATTAATCATTATATTTCTGGAAAGAAAATTTCAAAAAACCCACTCTCGGAAAAATTATAATAAAATATATACATATTTTTGATTTTAATTTTAATAGTGTCATAGTTAGGGTACTGTAGGTATCTATTCGCTGTAGAAAATATTAATATATGATTGAATCATCGGTGTAGTGAGTCGTGATGTGAGTGTATATACGTTTTATATGTAGGTACATGATAGATTAATTTTTAATTATAGAACTGGTATTAAATTGGTGACTGAAAAATTTTGAATCAGTCGGTTTCGTCTGCGTGGGAATCATTCCCTTACGATCTTTGATTAGTTCACGTTGCATTGTAGCATTTATCAAAAAATATTGTAGTTAAATATTGCCTTTTGTTTTATATTTTATGTATTATTCACTTTTGTTTAATAAGCAATATGGTATAAACAAATTTACGATATGTTTAAGTATTCCATGAAATAATTCGAAACGACGAATTACGTGCACTATATATAATAACCCAGCTGGATAATTAGGTAGGTGCTGTCCATTAATTACATAGCTACTTATCTATTGTCATTTATATTTGCATAATAATATTAATGCTAATGACTTCCGCCGTGTTAGCATTGATTGTAAAACTCTAGTGTGGCAATTCTTCGTCGAGCATGACGTCCAATGTCCATTGTTGGATTACGCCAAAGATAATAATTAATTAATAATGAAATCACAATAGTAATTTATTGTAATAATAATAATGATGATAATATTATAAAATATATTTGCTACAATATTACTTTATTGTAGACTGCAGTAAGTCTGTACATTATCGCATATCAATTAATCGTATTATTTACGTGTGCGCCTGGTTTTTATTGATGATGAAAACCCGTCCGATCTCAACAGTCTAAATATAAAAGAAAATATAATTATATTATCAAAAAGGAGTACCTATTCATAATTTGGTTGACATTTTGGACAAAGTTGTGATAGGTAGGTTGGTGTAAAATTAATACAATATCACAGTCTACAGTCCAACATACACTATAAATAGTTCAAAAATCCATTCGGTAAACAGTGCGATGTTTGCGTAAATAATAATCCTGACGATGGAAAAGATATATTATTAAGTTAAGAGTTATTGATGGTTAAACGATTTAAATTTATTATTGATTATAATAAATTATTGTTTTTATAGAATATATTTATATTTTAATAGGTACCTAAAACAGTATAGGTATTTGGTACGACATACCTACTGAGAAATAAAAATATTGATGTAGGTACCTACTAATTTGCTGGGAGTTAATCTAATTTTTTCTTTGAAACGTGGTCGGCAGTGGGTATTCGAGTGACGGTAATTAAATAACGTATAATATCAATATGTGCAAAAAATAAATATAAACCGTTGTAATCGGTCGTCGAGATAAAATTGTTGTTCTACGTCTGTTCACGGGTTCTCGGGGTCAGGTCACACGGAATCGATGACGATGAATATTCCGCACAACCTCCAGTGAACCTCACAGTGCAAACGACTCGCATAAGTAATCGTGGCATGCAGTTCAATATTATCGTTCCACTTCCATGTACGTGTCCATCATAGTAGTAAAACGATTGACAGCAGCGACGAACATTTTAATATTCACGATTGATTTATAGCATATTATAATAAAATATATATACCCGTGAGGGGATTTAAAATTTTACCTATCGGTAGAAATTCTGCAGCCACTTTTTAAAGTTTTATGTAATATTCATTTTTTCGTTTAACAAACATTTGAATTGCATTTATTGTGCCCCCTAAATGAGCGCCTAAATATACGTGGTTGAATTCGCCGATAAATTTTAGATTTCGAGATTTCACGGACTAGAGGAAATATTTTACTCCCACCTGGATAGCTTAAACAATACACCACGCTCGAAATCCGACACTCGTTTTACAGAGTGAAACCTGACAATTATATTTGTCTCTCTTTCCTGTGTTTTTTTTACACTTTTATTTCGTTCACCATTTCAATGAAAAAAAAAGTAATAATAAAATAACGCGAAAGCGATAAAACTATCGACATTTTCGTACGTGGGTGAAAACAAACAGATATTATATCACCTAGTCATCTCATCGTTTGCTCGGGGTTACAGCATATCCTTTTTCCAACTGTAAATTTTCTACTCAACTAGACCATGAATCCTGTGTAAGCCGGCTCGCACGAAATAAAAATAATAAAATGATTTATGTTCAAATACATCTATCCGTATATAGCAGCATATTGAAGTTGAAGCTACGATGTATAACGAAATATACCGTTATTCTAGGCAGATAATATCTCCGATACAATGTTACATAGTTCGGATTTTTGTGTTTTTACATATTATTATTATATACTTGTTGTGTGTGTTGCGTGCCCGATCTATAAACAACTAACAAAATAGCTACCTATAGTACATAAATTACTTGAAGTTAAATTAATAGTAGATTATGAAATACTTCTATTGTAGAGTTGTAAACAATTTATTATATTTTCAAAGTAATTCAAATGAAACACTTAATGCTTATAAATTATAGACATAAAATTGTTAACTCGACGGGTGCGAAGGTTCTCGGAACTGAAGTGACAAAAATACATCTGAGATCTCCCGTAGTTTATGGTGTTCCCTTTCTGTGCGACATCTGCGTGATGAATTCATATTAAATTAAATATAATAGGTATATTATAATATATTATTCTTATAAGCTGTATTTTTTTTAGAATAAATGCCGGATCCCACCTTACTTTAATCTTGCAATATTTATATTTTTCATACCATAATATATGTGCCATATATAATATTATGTACCATCGGGTATATTGATGATATTTATTTAATATGCATGTACTAATATAATATACAAAGTCCGTTTCAAGTATGTGCTGCAGCTTGATGGGTGTAATACATTTGGACAATTTTTCAACTTAGAATACACACTTAAAAAATGTGCTTTGCGCATACAATCCACTGAACTAAATACATGGAATGCGTCTTGTGTATATTTCACATATACCTATGTAAAATGTGCCTATACAGGCGCCACCATATTATGCGTTCCAATTTGATTTTTAACATTTATATAATGAAGATGATAACAATTTTCATAGATAAGGTATAGACATAACATTTCATAATTTTTTCCTATGACTCGAAATACATATGGCAACATCCTATCAGTATCATATTTTTATTAATACACGAATTCCATGTATTTAGTTCAGTGATACAATCAATGTTTAAACCTTGAACGTAAGAGCTCAAGTTATATATTATAACTCTTAAATATATATATTTTAAAATATGTTACCATGTATTGAAATTAGCTATAGACATTAAAACGGGGACTTTAAATATTGTAAAATAGGACCAACATTTTTTTCGAGTTAAACTAACAACTTATAACAAACACATTATTTAGATGTACTTTTCACTTTTATAATATTAAGTACCTACAATATAATTAAAACACATTTTTTTAATAATAGAAATAATAAATAATCATGACACTATACTGCAGGTCGTAAAAAAAGACCAACACAAACACACAATTATTAGTAGGAACAATTATTCCTCTGCATGTTGCTGATTATACAGACATACACATTCATACGTCGGAGGTGAGCCGATATGAGAGTATCGTGAGACGTGACCATTCCGTTCATATTTAAATAGTTCATTATTTTATTGTTTCCTGCCTCATATAAGAGTGTCTGAATATACAATTATTGATATATTATGTATCATTCAAATTTTATTTATTATATTGATATTTATAAGCATCCTGGAGGTAATAGCAAAATACCGGTCCTTATCCATCCGGTTGTTTACATTACAAGTATTTTGAGCTTAAGCTTTTTACTCAGCCTTGATTTTGTAGACAAATTCCCACGAAAAATTAACAAAAATACAATTAACAAATATTATATTATGTAGCCATGTAGTTAGGTTTCCATACTATAGGTTGGGGCCTTGGACGTCGTTTACCTTGCAGATTTTAATTGTACGATAAGTGATCTCTATGATAAGCGGGACTCCATAATTACTTTCCATGTTATTCTATTGTTATCGTGTGTCCTGCGAGGGCAGATTGGCACGGCAGTCGGTTCAATAAACGAAGCTTTTTTTATCAACGAATTGTTGTCACCATGTTATATTCAAATACAATATTGTTTATTATTATTTTTTAATTTTTTTTTTACAGAATGAAACCGAACATGTGTGTAAAATTACTGTGGTGTTTGACATTCACCGTGTCAGCCTTGGGGCAAGCAGATATCAATGGGTAAGTAATTTCAATACGAATAAAATTCGTACGTACTACATAGAATAAATTATACCTAAATATAACATCATGAAATAATCTTATCGACGTTTCCCCAATAAAAATGAGAGGGTCGCCACAGCCTCAAGCGGGGTCACTTGTAAAATGTTGTTGACTAACGTATCATTTTTCGCAAAATAAATTAAATCAATAAAAATAAGTAGGTAGGTACTTACTTGATTTATAGCTATATTTGTGATTTTTGACATTGTTCTACTTTCATTTTCTTCTTTTACACTTATAAGTGTTATTGTATAATTCGATTCATCCTAGTCAGGTTTAATCAATGACTGATGAACTAATCTTGTTTTCAATTTAACCGTTTTCACACTAGAATAAATGCATTGACAAATCTATTTGCTTTTTGTATTTATTGGTAACATCAATAAGGAACTCATCGCCTTCCGAGCGTGGTTACGTCAACCAATTGCTATGTATGCGTCTCCTTGTCCTATATACCTACATTGAATACAAATCTGAGAGTTCAACGTTATTGTACTTATCGTCTAACATTCTAACACTGTACGCATAATATGCACTGTTTATAGGTAATATAA
Organism: Nasonovia ribisnigri; assembly: GCA_027563435.1. Classification (NCBI taxonomy): domain Eukaryota; kingdom Metazoa; phylum Arthropoda; class Insecta; order Hemiptera; family Aphididae; genus Nasonovia; species Nasonovia ribisnigri. The sequence continues at coordinate 160,827 of JANEHU010000297.1, read as the reverse complement.
ATGTATGTATTCGCGGAACCCCCGGGTTCCGAAGTAGATATGTTTAAATTGTATAAAAATAACGGAATCGCAAACCAATTAAATTAAATGTCCGTAACTTATTGAAATTTAACAATAGTTAGAACCTTGTATTAATTCCATAATAATAAGTTATTTTGAAATAAAATACACAAGACATTACATATTGTGTACCTACCTAGTATAATATACGATTTAACGTTTAGTGTTTACACTATTAAGATATATTATAATATATTAAAAAATGGGTATTCATAACGAATTCTAACTATTAGTTAGAAATCATTGATAACATATTATTCTTGACGACGAGGGGTTGTATCTTAGATCATATAGGTAATATATGAATGGAGCAATAGCCTATCTCGCTGTAATGTATACAAACAATTTAAACAATTTGAAGCACATATTAGTGACGAGTCTCTGGTTAGGTGTTATGTGTGCATGCGTGAGTATATTTCATAAATAAAAACACGGTATACGAAATTAAATATACCTAATATAGTTATTTATATATACTAGGGTGGCCAAAGGCCATATTAAAAAAAAAATACAGGACAAAATTAATAATAATTATTATTTAAATTAATATTTAATGTCTTAATAGGTACATATATATTTTTGTTGATTTTAATAACACTGTATTAGATTAAATTCTTGTACTTAACTTTTTTTTTAAAAACTTGTTAATTCATTTTGATGACGATTGTTCTGACGTGTCTTCACTATTTGAGTTTTCGTATTTTTCTGAAGAACTAGTTAGTTTTAATAATTGTGGGTGTTTTAAAAGAATTGTATGAAATTCTGTACATGAAACATTTTTAAAATGTTGTTTTACGATTATTATCGATTAATTGTGCCCTCTTCTCATCTGTCCATATAAAATGTTTGTAATTGAAAATACTCTTTATACCGACGCGTTAGTACCGGGAATAGACATTGAATACTCTAAACAATCGTAAAATATTTAATTGGAATGTTATATTTTTCTAGAAATTTAAATATTTCACACCACCTATCTTCAGCTTTTGAACCATTTTCCAGTTTTGCATTTTAATCTTCATTACATTTATCACATGATTAAATTTCTTCAAAAAGTTCATCTTCATCGAATTTCAATGTTGGATTTTTCTTAATATTATATTTAAAACTTTCTAGAATGTCACAAGGAAAATCTAGTATTTGAATCCAACGAAAAACTTTTAGTGGTTCAAAGTGATATCCCCATTTTTCCACGTACGATAAAAACGTGTCATAAAACTCATCAGTTATTTCAATACATTTTTTTTTTCTGTACAATTTATTCTTACCAAATCTGAAATAAATTGAGCTAGCTCCGATGTAAAAAAGTGCGGAGATTCACGATTCCGCATATACCTTTTCATTCACACGATTCCGCACAAACCTAATTTGCGAAGTTGCCGATTGTATTATAAAAATTATTACATGTAACTTATAAGTAATTTTATAACCTTCGACCATTTAAGATTATAACATTATTTTGGTTTTTCCCCAAATACTATCTTATCTGAATAGTCTACAGGTCTACAGTGTAAAACATATATGTTTTATCTGGACTCATCAGTTACCTGTTCGATACCCGTTCGTACGTATATATATTGCGATCGCATTATTGTGTTTTACTATTGTCTATAGTAACTTATTGAATAATTTAAAAAATTCAGGAATTCGTATTATAATGTCAGAGAGAAATAAGGAACTAGCTGTTGTTAATGATTACAAACATAGATTTGTTGGTGTTCGTAAATGCGATCAACTTTTAAAGTGGCGCTGCTCTTCTGACAAAAATTGCACCACGTTTATTTTTTCAAATTTAGAAAAAAAAATAGCTTTTGACTCAAAAGGTGAACATAATCATCCGGCTGACACTCCTCATAAAATAGAAAAACAAGTACTCTGAGAAAATTGTAAGCGACGAGCAGAGGAATCAGTTTCTAGTAAATCTATCAAAATTATTTGTACTGAGTTACTCCAAACTCCAGAATCATCGGTAATAAGACACCGTGACATTAAATCCGTAAGTAAAGCAATGTATGATCAACGAAGAGAACATTTTTTCTTTCAGATTCTAATTAAAAACATTTTTTTATATAATTTATTTTTAATTATTTGTTTTATTTAATATTATTAATTATTATTATAATTATTTTTTCTCATAACTGGCAACGTCGCAACAATTTTTATGCGAAATCGTATTAAATTTGGGTTAAATAAAAAAAATCTTTTGTATTACGAAAATGTGCGGAATCGGGTAGGTAAAAAGGTATATTTTTCGGAATCGCGTGTCGCCCAAAAAGTGTTGGCTTTTCCGATTTTTTATTTTACCACATAACAGTTCTATTTCTTCATACACCTCGCCTACCGATATATGATCACCTTCAATTTTTATTGTAACACATACCACCTTTAACTAACTTTGTACAAAATGTAACCATGCAATGGACAGAGGATCATTAAAGAAAGTTTTTAAAACTGTAGGACACTATTCTTGTGACATAAAATATGATTTCATTGCAGGATATAAATCTATTATTCTAGAAACTGCTGGCTGTAGGGGTAACCAACGCGTTTTTACAGATCCCAAAATATTTTTGTTCTCAATATTTACAAAATTGCAAAAATCCTTTAATTTTTTCTATACGAACTTTATAAATATGAAAATACTGAAACATTTTATTAATTATGAGTTCAATGTCAGTTGACAAAATATCAGTACTACTATGCATAGCATTGTGCAGAATATGAGTAGCACAGCCAATACCAGATATATTTCTTTTTAATTTTTCATTAATAATTGCAAAAACGTTATTTGTGCCTTTTCTCGAGACGCCACCAAAATTGGTATTGCAGTTGTCGCCCGAAAATGCGACTACATTATTTAATAAATTATATTTTTTTTTAAACATTCATTATAATGTCGTCTGATAAAATATTTAATGTTTCTCCTTTTAAATTCATAAATTCAAACACTTTAATTTTGACTCCTAGGACGTTATGTACATATTGTAATTTTCATATTATGTACACTGTACAGTATAATATTTATCCCCAACAAAAACATAACCGTAAAAAAAATGACAAGTTCCAAACTCCCTACCAAAAAAGTCGGCCTATCAAAGTAGTGAAATCTACATTGTGACCAAGTCTGTTATTTTTTAATTAATAGCCTCACTGCACTCCTACATTAAAGAGCAACACTCCTCTTTTATTTTTATTGTTAAACACTTGGCCAGTTTCTGAATGAGGCATAAACTAGACTTGACCGCAATGTAGATACCACTACTATGATTTGCTGTCTTTTTTGAGAAAAAATCTAAACCTTTAACTTTTTTCTGAGGTTTTATCCCCCCCCCCCACCACCAACACCCAAGTAAGTCATAAGTGCGAGTACATTCGATAATGATGTTTTGGACGCACCGTAGCTCCACATTCTAAAAATATTTTAAACACCAAAAGTCCACATGCCATACAACTGATATAATATAAAATTGATAACATATTATAGGTCATAACCAATATATTTATTTAAAAAATTATTAGCCATGCAGACGGATTCTTATTTCTTATATACGAATAAATTCCTTCAATAATAATGAAAGTAGGATAATAAGAACACAACAAAAAAATAACATACAATTCATAAATAAAAAAATAGAATTATATAACGACAACCAAATTCATAGGTATGATTTTATAAAGAGTTTAGCTTCATTAATGCAATTTAATTTTAATTTACATTAGATATTTTATATTTTATTTTACCGACGACGACAACGTTTGTTGTAAATAATCTTTATTATTATTATTTTTATACTATTTAGATTAAGATTAATCTAATAATATAATAATTGATATGAATGTTTAGATTAGGCTGTTTAACCCGTTTCCGGTATTACTATTTTATTATTAATATTATTTTAATTTAATTTTAATAACATAATATTTTGTATTTAAAATAAATAAATGAATACAATCATAAATACCTATTATGTGTATATAATATATTTATACTGTGTGCGGAGTTAAGGTGTTAATAAAAAATCTTGTATGCGGAGTTAAGGTGTCGAAAAAAAATCTTGTATGCGGAGTTAAGGTGATATATTATAAAATGGCAACGATCCGTGCGGAGTTACGGTGCACCGGATGTTTTATGCCAGTTTCTGAATGAGGCATAAACTAGACTTGCCCGCAATGTAGATACCACTACTATGATTCACTGTCTTTTTTTGAAAAGAAATCTAAACGTTTTTCTTTTTTCTGAGTTCTCTTCTCCCCACCACCCACGTAAGTCATAAGTGAGTAGGTACATTCGATAATGATGTTTTATACCTCATTCAGAAACTGGCCAAGTGTTTAACAATAAAAATAAAAGTGGAGTGTTGCTCTTTAATGCAGTGAGGTTATGAATTAAAAAATAGCTGACTTGGCGACAATGTAGATTTCACTACTTTGATAGGCCGACTTTTTTGGTAGGGAGTTTGGAACTTGGCATTTTTTCACGGTTATGTTTTTGTTGGGGATATCATTTATTTTTGCGGGCTTCAGCATCGTGGACGACGTGTTATTATTATTTATTTATTTTTTTTTAACATTATTATGTTTTATAAATATAATATATTATATATAAGTCAACTACAAACAATTCCTTATTACCATATTGTAACGCTGTTTGAAAGTAAACGTTTATGCGTGTTAAGCGCGCCACTTCATACGTTTAGAAATACACTCACTGAAGCGGTATTAATTTTGAAAAAAAATCAATTTTTATATTTTTCCCTTTAGTTACACTGTAAGACCTACCTTTGTGCCAAATTTCACGTTTCTACCTACACGGGAAGTGTCTTATAATTTTGATGATCAGTGAGTGAGTCAGTCAGTCAGTAACAATTTTGCAAATTTTAAAATCCTCCCATTTTGAAATGGCACAATATTAAGGGCTCATTTTCTTACAGCGTTCTAAACTACTCGAGATTAATTTGTGTTTTAAATTTCAAAAGTTTATCTTAAGAGGAAACAGAGATATATATGTTAGAAAAACTGGACTAATTGGTTCGTGTAAAGATACACTGGCATTGCTGGAACTTGGCCTGGCGCACTGCCGTGCACTCAGATAATGTTCATAATATAATAAGAAATAATTTGATCAAAAAAAAACAAAACAAAAAGCGTTTTAAAAAATAGTTTGTCAGGACAACAGGACACAAGCCTGAAATAAAGGACAATCCTGTAAAAAACAGGACGTATGGTCACACTAATCTATACTCATCATATATAATCGTCAACTCAACCAGAGACTCGTTGCTTATATGTGTTTCAATATCATGCCATTGTATATGATCTAAATTCTAAGGGTTGTATATTCGAAAATAATGAGTAACATATTCATTAACAATATGTTAGTATAGTATGTTTTTCTCATGTAAAGTATATTTTAATTTTATAATATACGTTTATATTTCGATATTTCGGTATTATTATGGTCTGACAGTCAAGAAAGACAATACTCTTAGGAAGCACGTATATATTTAAATAAAAACAGACCTCACATCATACTTACAGTTCTTAAAAAAAAACTTCGATGGATTTCTATTTCTATTATTCTTTGAAGGTGAAAAGTTCCAGGGGCATGTTAAATTATGTATTTAATTATTTTATGTTTACCTATATAGTTCTGTAATTATTAAAATATTATTTTAGTTGTAAGCATGTTATTGTGGTATTTAATTACAATTGCTAATTTGCGCAATATGAAAAAAAAAACAATGAATCTGATTATTTTTATATAGTAAAACATAAAACGTTTTTAAATAATAGTTTTCTTAATACCGGTGTTTCTTAATACTATACTTCGATAAAATCCAAATCGTCTTAGTTTACGCCATTGGTTGTGTAATGATGACGTCCGTTTTCTATAGATATGATATTGTAATTGATTATTTATCAATTTAACTACCTATTAAAATGAAACATAAGTTTACAAGAAAAAAGCAAACAAAACATTAACCTAACCAAGTTTTTCAAAAATTATATTTTATATTGTTTGATTATCGTATGAAAAATGCTTTGAAAATATCACCTTACCCCTTTTTCTGTAGGTGTAACGTGTATCGACCTATTGTATTTACATTTTACGCTATAATCTATATTATAATAACGCCGTTTACCCACTAAGCGAGAAAGTATGTTTTTAACTAACAGGAAATATTTTGTTAATTTTAATTGCCCCGGCGAAGGTAAATACAACAATAACAGCTTTAACTATACCTGACCAAACCCTGCGAATCGTCGTCGTTTAGTGGCTAAATTACGAGTTTAACATTGTTTGTTTCAGTTCACGGGGAGACAGTTTTCCGCGTGATTGTATAACCAAGGTCAAAAATGACCATAAAACACATATCTAGGCACATTTTTTTTTGCGACGTCGAACGAAATATACAAACGTTATTAGTCATAGTGCGTACGCTGGCTGTTCATCTGTGATGTTACTTGTTACGATATCACTACCTAGGTTCGGAAAAATTAAACCAGAACATATTTGCACTGAATTCGTAAATAGCAACAGTCATTTTTATTTTTTTGATTTAACAATGTCGACCTACTAAGTTATTATTTTTGGGTGTCGAATTCGTTACAAAATAAATGTCTTATTATTTGTAAACAAGTGAAGTAAACAACAATATCTCGTGTCTTATTTATTGCCTTTGTTATAATATAGCACTATAGCTTGTTAAATATTAAAGTATTATTTCCTCTTGTTATATATATAAGAAAAAAAACTCAAACCTATCGATACTAATCGCCTTGAATCGAAACGGTGATAAATTGTATAAGGATTGTCGACACGACAATTTTCAAAATTCGTATATATAGCTGGTTTCAAGTTAGATATTAGACAGATATTTTTAATTTTAATTTTGATAATAATAAATTTAAATCAGTGTTACATTTGAATTTTGAATTATAATAATGTGAATAAGATGGCCAACCCAAGTAAATACTAAATACCGAGCAAAATAAAGTTTGTTTGCAGTTTCTTATTGGGTAAAATAGTAAAGTATGTCTATTGTAATCAGTTGGATTACTATCGCCTTTGGTCCGCATCAAGTATGTATTCAGTTCAGGGCGTCTGAAAGGACTATTTGCGATTCCGCTATCTCCAGAGCTGTTGCTTCCACTGCTATCAAATACATAGAAATTAGAAATCAAAGTTTTCTATATTAGAAAATCTTTGTCTATTATGTGTGTCAAATCTTAACCGTAATTATTTCATGGATTTTTGATCTTTATTCCTTCATTTATAAATGTATATTATATTATCCCTAAAATATTGTTGGAAATATAAAACAAATTGATCAATATCAAAAATCTAATCTTGGTCTGTCACCATATTATTTATTGATGAGTAATGAGTGTTGTGAAGTCGGTAATACAGTAAGAGATACAACTGAACAGTGACTAGTGAGCACTAAACAGTGAATTTTACTAACATAAAGTCATCGTTTTGTTTTTTCATAATATTTATTTTACTGTTGTAGATTTTAGAGTATATAATATATATGCTTAAAATGTTTTGCATATCATTTTCACTGTTTAAAGTGGTTTATGCGAGTTCTTTTAAAATTGTATTTATTATTAACTTTAAATCCAATTATCCAAATGCCCGTAGCGCAGATATTACCTAATGTGCTATCAAATTAGTGTTTTTAATTAAAAATATATCTACAAATACCTATATAATTTATAAAATTGATTAATATAATATGACTTACCTATGAATATGAATAAATTGTAATGCTTTCCCCATTTTTGTGACAATCTGTTGTTTTTTAATTATTATTGCATAGTTATTTTATTTTATGTGTGTATTTATTTTTATCGTATTACAATTGAATTTAAAAATTAAATTATTCACTTGGAAAAATTGTATATTATGGTTTTATATTTAAAAAAAATACATACCATACAATGGTATTGTTATGGATTCCTCAAATTGGAGATTTCTAATTTTTAAAATCAATGAAAATTTGAAAAAACCCTTGTTTATCATTGAAAATGTATTCCTGCGTTGTGATCATTGTAAAAACCTTTTTCTTTAACTGTAATATAACCTTTAGGTATCTATAGGTTTAAAATAATTCACTTTTAATGTCGATTATTGGTAAATATTAGGTAGGTACTCAGGAAAATGTTTAATTTTAAGTTAATATAGAGCAATGGAATGAAAACGGTACATTAAAAAAATAATGAAAAAAACAATTTATGTACGATTATCACGATAGTGTCATCTCTTATTAGACTATAATTGAATAGAAAACAAATCGATTGACCTACTTCTTTAATGTGTTTAGCTGGCTAAAGCTATATTATTTTTATTCCTACAAACTAAATGCAAATTGTTACTTTTAATTTTTAATTATTTGCAATTTAATTAAATTGTTGCATGGCATAATTTATTGTTTAACGACAGATAAGCACTTTGAAAATTACAATTTGGAAGATTATTTTTGGATAGAAGCTAAAACTGTGCTTTGTGCAGGTAACATATAATTTGAACAAAGCTTATAAAAACGGGAATAAAAATAGTATAAAAGTATAAGTTTGTTTTCCTTAGTTATTCAGATATTCATTTGCTACAGTCATAAAAATAAATATTTAGTAAAATACTTTATTGTATTAAATGTTGTATTATATTTTTAATTAACCAGCTGGATAAGTTGAATGTTTTGAGATAAGCATCTCATGTTGAAAAATTCAATTTTAATAACCATGCACCTTCTGATAATCTCATACATACACGAGCATGATATAGATTGGTATAAAGTAAAAAGTATCACACATTTCAGTTCATATTATTTTTTTAAATCTCATTCGTGGTATGTAATAATATTTTAATGGGTCAGTACGTATTACTTTAAAACATACCTAGTGTCGTAGTTCGTCATCTCGGTAGAAATCTTAAAAAATTACAAAAGTTAAGAACAACCAGATTCTGTTTGGAAACTGAAAATATTATAATTGTTAGACCTACCTCTTTTTTGTATAATATACCTGCTATAGTTGAAGCGGCCTGTGGGAGACTATTTTTTATATTATGTTTCAATTATAAACGTGTCAAGACTCAAGATCCCATTGTACACTGTGTTGTCTCTGCCGACTTGATATTTTAGTCACGATCAATAACATAATTTAACAGGAGTGATGAATGTATTGGTCTTACAATGGAAAGTGTGTTTTTTTTCTGCCATCCTATTTTGAAGCAGTAAAAATGTTCCAGTTTCCAAATTTTATGGTAGTTTTTGCAGTAAATTTAACACAGTAGGTCGAACTTGGGAGGTTAAAGGTAAAAAATTAACGTAAAACCAGTTCAATACAAAATTGTTTTTATTTTTTGTTGTAGTTCAAAAGTTAATTACAAGAATTAATGTAGAATACAACATTTTTCATTCAATATTTTCTACCTATAGGATATTCTAGACATGACTTAATTTTAAAATTATTTTGAATCTTCTGTGGTACCTAGTTATAAGCATTTACATTTTTAATGTTTCTTTTAGGTGGGTCTTACAGCAATAAGAAGATATCAAAAAAAAAAATAGTCTGTTTTTTTATAAGAGTGTTTGAAATTCAAATTTATAAAATTCGTCAAAATCACGATGATAGGTACCTATATACATTATTTTGTGGTTATAAATTCAGAACTTTGTAAAAATGGCACCCTCAAGGTTTGGAAATTTAATACAAGTTTCCTGATAAGTATGTTCTACTTGAAGTTAAAGTTTTTTCTATAAATATTTTAAAAACATTAAATGTTCTATTGAAAAGCTTGAAAATTCAAGCAAGATTCGTCATGAGTTGTACTTATGGAATTTAAAAACATCGAAAACACATAAGCGTTAATAATACGTTACCCAAGTCTTGAATGTTTAATAATACAAAGTGCCTAGTTAGTTGTTCTTATAGAAAACTAACTATTTAAAGTTAATAACAGCTAGTAATACTAGGCTACATGAAATAAAGTAATAATAATTTATTATTATATAGTACAAATCGTTTTTTATAAAAAGTAATTCAAACTATTAACACAAGATGAATTTCTAATAGCAATATAAATATATAATAAAATATTCTTAGAAATATAAACTGACTGTCTTCGTCTTTTGTATACAATGATTACATATATTACCTAGTCATTAATCATTATATAGTGACCTACTCAATGACTAGATACACTTACCCCTTATTATATAACAGAGTGACTTACCTGGTTTTTTTCTGCTTCATATTAATTTTTGGTTACTTATAAGTTATCGTTGTATATAGATCTAAAATTGAAAATGAACTTTACTGAATAAAATATATTAAATTATTTGTTTTCATGTTTCTCGAAATTCTGAGATGGGTTGCCCCAGTTTATATTGTTAATTGGATGTAAATATTTCTTATGTTGAATCATCACTAATTATTCTTATAGTTTGGTAAGTATTAAAGGTTGAATATAAATGAATAAGTGAATAAATATGGGTGACGAATTACAAGCACAGACGAGTAATCCTAACAAACGAGCCCCTATTCCATCTGATTTCTGAAATTACGTCTGAAACTCCAATCTTCTTATGCAGGATATAAACAAGAATATAAACAAAGTACAATTATATACGTAGTATTCGCATTTTTGCATGATTTTAGGTACATAATAAATATCATATTGAAACCTAACTAAGCAAGATGTACATATAAAAACAATAGATACAGTTACAGTTACAGTTACCATTTATTTAGTGGTAAGATAAATAAATTCGTTTAGTTTACAAAATTATATTGTGATAAAGATAACAATGTAAAATGTTGTGATATTTTGGCACAAGCCGCATGGCTCGTCATATACGTTCCAGTTACGACGCAGTTCCTTGGTAAAGAGTCACGTGCCACGAGCCGTGAGCCGAGCCATGCGTCGAGAGAAGCCGGCTTAAGATAATCTCCATACCTAACTGATTAGAATAATAAACAGCTAACACTGATATTAGTGATGCAAGTGGAGATGGGGGGTAAACTGTATCACCCTTTTCCCTAAGTCCAACCGTGGATTTTAAATTCTCCCTCTCATGATTTGTATTTAACTCCCACTGCAGTAAATGGTAACCAAATACATACAATGTTTTCCCATGATGCAGAATTAAAATTTATAATTATTGACTATGATCTGACGATTTTTGAATGAGTATTTTCGGCGTATCTGCAGATGTACCTACCTATACGTATATCGGTCGTCACAACGAGTTGGTAGGTAGGTAGGTAACTTTAGAGTACGGCAGTTATAGGTACATATACATATATTATTTTATCTCAAATGTGTGCACTCCCTGATCACTTAGCCACTTACCTATTATTTCATAAAACTATGTACGCTACGCATGCTCATCAGAACAATTTAATTTCGACAGACGCCAATCGGCCGTATACATGGATAATCTGTGCCTATATATAATTATCATAATATAGTACATAGGTACCTAGCAAACATGGTAGCGCTGCGGTATTCGTTTCTTAATTTTTTTTGTTTAGGTTTTCACCCAAAGCAAAAAATGTTTGTGAAAAAGTCAATTTCTCGGAGATATACCTTTTAAACTCACCGTATTTGACTGTGACCGCGAATGATTGTATACAATATTTTTGTTCAACCTGTATCCCACGTGACGTGACGGCGCTACACCGATAATATAATATAATGCATCATATTATACGGATATTATATTATACTGGTAAATAATAGCGGACGACATGTATATAGGTACAGCGTGTAACAGAAATAATCTTGGTGTGCGCACTGCGCAGGCTTCATTGGCAAAGTGTGGAAAACAAAAAATTAATATAAGTAATTAATTTTGTTCTAAAATATACAAACATTTTTTTATAGTATAACTTTTATAATTACTTGATTAAAAAAATTGATTAAAATAAAAATGAACTACGCTGTATGATATATAGTTCATTTGTTAGTTCTTTCTGTTATATTCCCTGTTATTCATCCAAAGGTTTATATTTCCAAAGATTTTGTTCAGGAGGGATGTAAATTGCGAAATAAAAACTCGTAATGTTATCAATGACCTTCCGTCTTTTTTTCGTGTATACGACGCTCAGTATTTTGGGTCCAAAAGTTTCACATATAATACGAACTTTTTGGAAAGGAAATTTCATAAAACATGATATTCCAGAGGAGAGCAATAAAACGATTCAATATTTGTCATCGTAATTTATTATTTGTTTCTTAACGCGTAAAGAAATATTTTCTATTTTAATTTTATTGTCGTATAACTCGAAAAATAATGATTTTATATTGCTGAGATAATTTCATCTGATGTATCATTGTCAGGAGATTTTCGTTGACCTCCCTCCTCCCTTCCGCCGTACATTGACAAACAGTCATATAGCGCGTGAGTCACGCCCGCTCCACACTTACCTCTACAGTCTACAGGTTATATACCTACTCATCCCGCGAGTTCCGGTTGCTCGTACATATTATAACGAACCAAGTTTTTCTACAGACGTTTCGACCTACTTGCTGGCGTCCCATTGTCGTCGACAATATTATTATTACTACAACAGGCGTACACGGTTCGAGGCCAACTTTCCAACGGGCACCGGAACACACACATACATATTATTTATACTCACGTGGCGTAACGGTGTGCGGTGTTATGCGCCGCCGGTAGTATTATATTACATTGAAACGCAACAAACTAAATATTAATTATATTAATAACGAATCTAAGGGGGACTTAGCTTGTTTACTGTTAAAGGCGAAAACGCTTCAAAGAATATCTTAAATTGATAATGTTTAATGAAATTCTGGATACCTACCTATACTTGGGATAGAATATTATTTGTATTAGTAGCACATGCGTATTTGGTCGTCGTCAAACGTCCGGCTCGGTTATGCAGCATTACTGCTTACCGGGACGACATGATATAATTATTAACTTTTCAAAATGTAAATAATCAATAAATACAACGAGAATCTAAATTTACTAGTATACCGATATACATAAAAACTATACATTCGTACTACTAAATAATTATAATTATAGTCACGTGTCTTGTGTACAATATTACAATCCATTCTGAAATAGGCCACATAAAATGTGAAATTGGTCTAGATTGAAAACAAAAATTTAAACTAAAAATTATAACCTGTTTTGAAAAAATGTTTATATAGCATTGGAAATTTCAAACTCCACTAAGTGTCTAATTCTATCATAAATACCTACCCAACATATTCAAATATTCTACGATGTTGTACTAGGTATGATGCATACGATTATTGTGACTCTTAATAAAATTCGTGAATCATAATTTCTTCTCCGGAGAAGAAATCAAAGTATATACAATTTTATTAAGTTATACGTTCTCGGAATGAAAAAAAATAATAGAAAGTTGTATTCACTGAGGCGAGTACTAGTTGTGTTCTCAAAAATACGTCCAAAGTGTTCCTAAATGTGTGCGTGTGTGTATATTTTGTGTTTTAGAAGTTTATTGATTGGTTTTCGTCTATTTTACGATCAAATACATTAAAGTCAAAGTTACAAACACAGAAAAAACCGACAAAAAGAAAATTACTCACTTTTTTACTCCAAAAAAAATCAATGTTTTATTTTTTGTAAACGTGTGTTTGACAGAAATGTAATTTTTGAAACCTTTCATTTTTTCCGTATAACACTGGTTAAATATAATAAATTGGCAAAGTAGATACACTATGCGTCTATGTTGACTATACTTATAGGTGTGTTTCTGGAGACATTTGGATGTGACATAATCATAAAAACATGAATTATTTTTCGTATTTTTGCTAAAACGAAAAGTTTTTTCAGAAATATCACTCCTGAAAGCAGAACTAACTTCAGAAACTTTGTCATCTTTCAATCTATCCAAATCTTTCTCTGTTGTAGAAGCGTCTGTATTCGATATTTGATTTAAAATAAATATATAATTGGATTTCTATTTTTTTTTTTTTTGTGACGCAGACATAAAACAGTGTTTATAATTAATACTATAATTGACTACGGTGTTGAATTTAAAAAATATATATGTTTAGCTATATTTATTTATTTGATTGTATTTTTCATTTCTGTCGTAAATGGTAAATATACATAAACATTAATACTTTTCGGTGTATTTTATGATGTTTGTCGGCCAAGAACCAAACGATTAAAAAACTAAATAATAAACGTCACACCGAAACACTTTATATGTCCTTTATTTCCGGTTTTATTGTTTTAATACAACTTTATTGGAACAATGCCGTAGTTATTATATTATTATTATCGCTTTCCCTATCTATTTTTTTTTTTATCACCTGACAGGCCGACTTAATTATTATAATACTTTGGCATAACTATCACGTACGCGTAAACAAATAACAATGTCGAAGAAATATTCTAACAATATCATTATGTTGACGGTTACCTAACATAATATTATATTATTTTATAATATACCGCGGCGGCCGTTGAATTAATCAGTACGATTGTGCTCGTACAATAATAAAACATTTTACGTCGCACTAGTGTCATATGTACAATATTCAATAAGTAATCTAAAGAATATTAGAAAATATGAATTCAAATCATTTTATATGTGTTTACAACAGAAGCATCTGAATTGTATTATTCAAATAATACGATAAAATCAGTACACTGCAGTGACTACAACTGTAATCGATGGCGTTCTATAGGTAAAAACAATTCCGGCGCGTGATGCGTACACCAAAACTTTTTCGTAAAATAAAGAAACACACCCTTCGCCGTCCCTCTGCGTGACGTCGGTGCACGTGAGAATTATCACATATGTTCTACCGAACAAATAACAATGATACACCATTATTTCAATTTTCTTATTACATTATCACAATTGTTGACGCTTTCTTTGTCGGTATGACTATTATTTTTTAAATTACCATCTCGATTCGTTCGAACACAATAAAAAACTAACGCAGTTAGTATAAGTATCCAAACGTTCTGGAAATTCATTTTACATTTTATTTAAGTATGCTTGACCGATATTTGAGTGTTTTTAAAAAAAAAAATATAACTTGATCAAACTATATCATTTGATTTTTCAACAATATCTTCGACACCTTTACTACGCTTTACGGACATGAATTTTGTATCTTGTGATTTTCCAATGTGTAACAATTTCGTTTGGTAAAAAATTACGCATATAATAATAGATACCATAATATTATTCACTATCGCCACTTAACTTGAATTGATTAAATGCATACTGTATACATTATTCATACCTAATAGTTATAATAAAAGGTTTTATTCAATTTTTATTGCGATTTTCACTAACCGTTTTTATAATAGCTTCCCTTGTGTTTTATTTACAAAACGTCCCCTTAAGCTAGAGAAGACCGAACGCTAATGGCCTTTTTACTTGTTAAACTTAACAATTTTCTAACAATAAAAATTTGTTTCCATGCTTAGATTCACACAATACAGCCTTCATTTTACTGCGATTTCACGAACGAAGATTTTTGCATAATATATAATAACACGCTGAATGTCTGAACGAACCGTCTGAACCGTTTTAACCGTTCATACTAAATAATAAATAGTATCAACATTGTGGATTTTTCCCAATATTTGCCCTATAATAGGGTCCTTTTAACTAAAATAATATTATTGAACAGTATTGGTCTTATAACATGCTATACCTAATGAAAAATCACCGTTGAAAAGTTAAGTAGAATTTTAGGTCATTGCAAATAGGTGTGGTATATGAATACTATACATGCAATGTCTGCAATTGTTTTCATGAATTGAAGTGAAGCTTACACTGATCTAAACTGTACATAACAATTAACTGAACAATTTTAAAATTTTTAACTATTATAGCACACGGCGTGGTTTTCGACCATTATTTATAATTTAAAAGAACAATTACAAATTGGCTGGTCGTAATATTATATTCGATTATTTTACATAGCAATCATGGTCATCGTTATAGACTTATCTTTTTTAATGAAAAAAATCAATCAAGTCGACGAAGGAGGTTTACTACTACGAATTTACAGTTGAGATTGTGGCTATGCCAATTTGATTATATTTATTGTGATTTATGATATAATGCACCTATATAGGGCCTATGTTATTGGTAGTCTTTAGCCACTGCAGTAGGTACCTGTATACCCACCATATTGCAATAAAAACGAAACGAGGAAATTTCGTACTGAGACTCGCCGTCTTTTCCGTGTAATATGTATACCTACCTAAGAGGCTTCTTAACGGGACTGTTAAATGAGCCTCGAGACAAACGCCGACACTAATTAATTGTGTGTATACCGTGTTATAAATGCATGTATAGTGTATGATCACTAAGGTAAAAATACACACACACAGAAACGACTGTCATGCATACTGTCGGCAACTTATGCTGTAATGTACAAACGAAATAAAATTCGACCTTTATCGCTACTTGGAAGTATTTTTATGGACGCGCTAGTACTTGTAATAAATAGGTCTTACAATTAAAATACAATTTAGAACTTTACCTACTATAAATAAACAGATAAGAACCTCTTGTGTTTTAAACATCAAAAAATAATTTTTAAGTAATAGCAATCAAAAAATTCTAATTATACTGTACAGGGCTATGGTACCTTTATAATGTTTATATAATAGAATATAATATATGTATATACGATCATCTAAGACTTTTTTTTAAATATGTTTACTATACCTACTTCAAGTTAACTCGTAAATTAAAGGGTTTTTAAAAACTAAATAACTATGAAATCGTGATAATTTAGTATGATCAGCGTTTATTGCATAATGAAATATTCAATTATTTTATTTCATCTGTATACCCAAGTGACTACCATGGTATATGCATGTTTATCAATTGAATAGGTACTAATAAAAACTCTATTTTTTTTAAAACTATTTTATTCACGTTGGTATCACATATATATGTATGAAAGTTCTTTGTAAATCTGCTGGAGAACGCTGGTATATAGGGTTTATCTGGGGATCTGATGTTTGCTTAGTTATAATTTTCGAATCCCCCAGCTACACCCTACGGTATATGACGTATACACACAGTCAAAAGTTCGTAAATATATGCGTATTTAATATTTATTTTCAAATCAAATGAATTTGTTACATCCAAAATTTTTAATTAAATTTTTTAAGTATTAGCATTTCAGTTCAATTACAGCTATTTACATTTAGATTTTTCTGCAAATCCAAAGTAACGTAATTTTTATCATGTTTTTTCTTAAAACAATTTTACTCATATATATTACCATATTACTATACTTGTGATATTAGTACTATTTGAGTTATCGAATGACGTCACCACATATAACTTAAATATACGTTACTATTATTTTTACATATTTATAATACCAATATTACGATACCACTTCGGAATACCATGTCAGTATGTCACAGTACTTATATGTATGATAAATAATTTAGTTTATCATAATAATTATTGAACTTTTTTATCAAACCGTATAATAGGGTTATATATTATATTCTAATCGATGTGATAAATTGCCCATGCAGTAAATGCAAAATATCTCTTCTTTTTAGAAACCAACCTCTCATCGTCACAAGGGTTTCCGAACGAAAAAATAATAAACGACTATTATTTCCCCAATTATTCAGTTATTGAACGATTCGTGGATAAAAAAAATTAAAAAATACCCCGTTTAAATACATATTATATATAGCTACACGCTGCCTGTATATTATAAAAAAAAACACCCTCCTGGCAGTATTTTTTAATAAACTGTCAACCTATATATATTATATATATATAGGAGACATTAGGACCCACAAAAACGAGTTCAAAAGGGCGGTGGCATACGCATATTATGGTTATTTGTGTAAGCTTATACATATACATCCAAAGTTCTGACCAAAGTTAATTACATTAGCCGACCAGCCGATGGCTTCGGAAAGGGACGCGTATTTTATACATGTATATACTTATGTGTATAATGTATATGGTCAAGTCCTTCTCGTGGCTGACCGCGTCGATTTCCTCAACCCCACCGACGCTCTATTATTACCGATGGAGCAGAGTGAGCAGACACGATATAATATTAATACATCATGGTGCAGGTTAGGTTAGTGCAATACCTAATACCAGAGAGTTTTGCAGTCGCGCATGTGCATAATATATAATATATAATAACATTAATAAGTAATAACCCAATATAGAGAGTGATTATTTTGCCAGTAAAAAACACTCATCGTTTTAAAATGTAGGTATTGACGTATATCACCATCATTTTTCTTACCCTTATATAATACTACATTGTACCTATATAAATGTTTCAATTTTTAAATAGCTATATGAAAATATTTGTTTTCAATCACGTAACCCGTAATAGAAAATACTTTAATGAAAACTTTGATTTATGATTGTGGCGAATATTGAACGAATAGTTTTATTATTATTATTATTATTAATGCATTAATAATATATGTACATATAGCGGAGGCATGAAAAATTAAACGGCGATAAAATCGTGGTATCCCACAAAATTGGGATGCATTACTTAAAAGTTAAAATGTGGTTTTACAATGAACAATTCAGATTATGAAATTTGGTAGGTAGGATACCCTTATGAGTATTGCCAATCTATTATTGAAACACTAATATTTGTCAATAATTATTTACCACCCAATCATAATAAAACATTAGCCTTCCAATTTTTACTGTTTGTGATCTATTTGGTAATAACACACAACTACACAAATGGTTAAAATTATGATTTTTGCTCCAAAAATAGATAAAATAAATTAAAATTGCTATTGGGTAATCTTAATTATCTAGGCTATAACAATATAATAAAATAAAAATTAGTTTGTAGGTATGGAAAAAACCTTTATACCTATTTCTTAAAACTGCCCTGAGTGGGTCGTTTTTGACGCCATAAATCTCAATGTCATTTTTTTCTTATTTTGAAATTTGTTCAATCTTATATATTTTGTCATAACTCATAAGGGTTACATTGTAAATGGAATGATTAAACAAATCCGTAACTGCTTGCCATGAAATTTCATGTTTCAATAATATAACGTTACACAACCTGCATTAAAAGCGATCAATTGATAAATGATATTTTATTCACGATTTAAGATATACAGATTACTATCTTTGAATAAGTTAAACTGGTCTCCAGAGTGATTCGCACAGTTTATCCTAAAAAATCTGCATTGGAAGAAGTACAGCTTGCGCTCTCAGTGTACACAATTATATACGATTATATTGTACATCGAAATAAGAAAAATAAATCTATCATGAAAATATATATAGGGTGATTCTTTTATCAAACAACACTCATCATTTGAAAAGTATTGAAAGTGTTGTTTGATAAAAGAATCACCCTGTATTGTTCAACTACATTAATTTCCTCTTGGGCGCTAGCTGCGCTTCTCGCAGGCCGTAATCGAGGATAAACACTGGGCATCAAAAATAATGCTCCGTTGAGTAACTAATGTATCTTAAATCGTGATTTTATTTAAAAGGGGAAACGAATAAGGACCACTGTAATACGTTGAGTAGACACTAGGCCGGTAGGTTCGACGAATGTTTTCTTTTGCTGCGAAATCGGTCCTATTGAAATATTTAATATATTATTATTATGGGTACTCACGTACCTACAACGCCGCTCCGGTGCTCTCATAATACATATTAATATTAGTCAGTATAGTGGACCCATGATATAATATTTAATGTCCTTACATCGCCGCCTTCCAAATATTTGACTATTGTTCTGGGGTTTTACTGTGTGTCATTGTTACCCGTGAGTAATATATATATTATTATTATCTATTATTATACCTATACAGTATACAGTAACGCGTCATGACTCACGACGGTGGTTGTGCGGTCGTCGTCAGTGACATCATTTTCAGAAAGCTATACCTATCGGTTTCGCTATCCGCCGCACAAGTTTACATATTTTTTTTAACCCGTCAAAACTTGGTTGGTTCAGAATAAGTTACATTTTTTGCTCAAATATTTTATGAAGCGCATATACAATGTATTAATCATTAATAAATTAGTAATTACCCTCATTATTCCGGACTAGTTCCGATAGAACATTATAAAACTCACACAGATGACTGAATTCGTTGAGATCTTAGGACCTAGAGCACGTCACCGCACCTAACAGTTTATTACAATTTATATAGGTATCTATGTATGTTATACACCTAGCATAACATGTACATTTACATAACCTACTATATTTCATAGAATATTTGTAATTTAAATTTATTCCGTTAATAAAGAAATAGATATTAATTATTACTAATTAGTAATTACAATATAATATAATGTCCTTTTGCCATAATTTTTACCTTTTTAGAAAATTATAGTATTCATAATAATATATAGTACGTGCTTATATAGAATGATAAGTATGCTCGCTCCCAATATTCGTTTATTAATTAATTTATTCAAATTCTGATTTTTTAAATTTTGAAGTATACCTACTACTGTATACAATATAACGACTATATTTTAAATTAGTTAGATTTGCACTCATACCATTTAGGGAATGATTTGTATAGCTGTACATACAAATTTAAATTCACGATTTTTTTTTAACAAAATATGTTGATACGTTGAATATTTTGAAAATGTTGAAGGATCTAAATCGAAATACGAACAAATTGTTTCTGAGTTATTAAAACGTATACACCAAAGGATAATCGGGAAAACTGCCAAAAATAAATTGTATTTTAATTTTTAATACAGTTAAGTATAATATGACGTTCACCAATTTTGATTTTTGATTTTTCTGTATCGATGTAAATACTCCCTGGACATTTCCAGAAATGCCATGTTATTATATTTTTTTCTGGTATGTTTCAAAACATGGTATATGTAACTCTCAAAACATAATTTGAAGTGGTTTTTATTTGAATTATTTATTCCCACTGTAGGTGAAATTACTTAAAGCTTTTTTGACAATATTTTTATTCATTCACTTCCTATAATATTTTTCATTAGTAATAAGTTCATTAGTATAAGTTTCCAAAAAAAAAAAAAATACCATATAAGACTATTATTATTACTTAGAATTAATAATATAATTGACAAAACTTAATAGGTTAGCCTAATAATTAAAACTAGTTGTACAAAAATTTAATAAATAAATAAAAATATTAAAAGTTATAATTCAAACCATCGTACGTTTTGAGATGTTTAGGTAACAATTCGTATACTGTTTTCGGTATTGTATTTTATTTTTCTCATTGGTTTTCTCTCTTATATAAGCCAACGGTTTTGAATTTTAATTTTTCTCCCAATGGCCATCAATCACTGAATAGGGCCTAGTGAACCCTAAATATCACAGTCAGCATATCGGAGTGTAAAGTAATCATTAATAATCATCATTATATCGTTGACGGCGATACCGATATATTATCACGAAAAGTGCCAATAAGCCGAACAATAATAATTATTGTTAAGATTTTATTATTTAACTCTGCTTGTGTGGTCGTCTTTGTTACAGTTATGTTAATTTTCTACTTACGTACAACATAGCATAACACATAATATTATTATCATTATGATTGCATTGAACTGTTCACAATAAAGTTGATATATTATCTGCTGAATTACACGACCTTATTTACGAAATCCAGAGGTATCGTTTACACAATATCATATTACTCCACCGGGGCAATAACTATAATCATTGTTGTTTCTACGAAAACGGCTTCAGACTAATCCACTTTATCGAAACGATCTTATACACGTTAATCGCCTTTAATCGCGTTTTAATATCCAGGCCAGTATGTATTTAGTATTTACCACATGTTTATTTTGTTGTAAACATTTAAATACGATTTGGATACCATGTCAACACATAACAATATTAATATTCTTTTAGAAAACGAGTAATTATCAATTATTTTGATCTCAGAATAATATGTGCTTTGTGCAATCACATATAATAATATTATTCATACTAAGAAAATGTATCCGTCCCATATATACATAATATTATAATATAGAAGATATACAGATATAGTAGAAATACCTACGGTTTAATAGAACGATCAAACCCGTCAGACCATCAATCAAATATTTGAACGTCTCAATAAATTATCGTGAAAACGTGGAATAACAATATTTATTGTTGATATTTATCATCCTTTCTTAGTGGGATCTCTACTTCATAAACCGAAACTATTGACTAAATTTCATACTCATAGCTTTGGTGGGTTCCGGCTAGGCAATAATGAATCAGTAAGTCAGTTAGGACAAGTTCTATTATATTATAATAATATATAGATTACCAAACATTGGAGAGCACATAAGCTAACCCGCCGTGTGTTCAATCTTTATTAAGTTTTTATCTATATCTATACATTTTTATATTTTATATTTTAATAACTACTTTCTAAAAACCTTAGGTTTGTAGATTAGTAAATAGGTTGAAATTCCGATAAGAAATAACATAATTGAATTTGAGTTGTACATAATTGCAACTTGTAATAGATCAGTACATGACAGTGTATTGTAATTTTAGTTATGTTTTTATACAAATAAATGGTTTAGAAATATAAAAACTTTTAAAAGATAAATTAGCAATTTAAATTAATATTTACGTTTTTAACAATTTTTATATTTATATTTTATCATATTAAAAATTTTAAATGTGATCTACTATTTATCTACTACGAACTTGTCACTTGTATAAAGAATGGAAATCAAAGTTTTGTAATGGATAGTCATAACAATAATTAATTTAAATTTTCAAAACAAAAGTTTCAAAATTGCATGGACATTATGTATAGTTTTATGCTGCCAATAGTTCAAAAGTTTTAATTACCTACGTATTTTTTGACAATAATAAAAATAACTTTAAAATTTATCCTTAGAAATAGAAACTAACACACCACTTCCACTAAGAATTGCTTTTCATATTATGCAAAAGTTTATCATTGAATTAAAATAAAACACAATTATAAAGTAATTACAGCTGAGTGACTCCCTCGGTTTTTTTTTACTAAGTTTTATATTTTTTACGTATCAACAAATTATCATCATATCTAATACCTGCAGCAATTGTGGGATAAAAAAGTTTAGGTAAGTTGATGTATTGAAATATTTCCTCTAGTGCAATATATAATAATCATTGAAGAATGGTGTTTGTTTCCACATATTATAGTACCTACCTTTATAATACTCTTAAGTAAGCACTAAATATGACTGCATGTGCAATTTTTTATATTATATTATGATGTCATAATATACCTATCCAGCAATATCCGTGTACACGGCTACACGTATTTTAGATGGCGTACGTATGGATATAATTTTGTTCTGGTATTGATGTATACTGCGGGCAGATGACTCACCGCACACTATAATAGTATACTGTATTTATTATTTATAGTAGCTGTGGTACCGTCGTCGTAATAACACAATCATCATAATAACAATAATAATACGATTTTCGAGTGATTTTCGAGCCGCTGTAACGATCTTTGTAAAAGAAAAAAAACGGAAATAAACGAAAGAAAGAAAATAATACTCCCGAGGGCATTTCTGTGCCCCAGTTATTTATTTATTTTTTATCGTTTCCTCAATTGCAAGACTCGTGCGTACACAAGATTGATATTTGGGTAGGAGGGAATAAATAAAAGGCTCCAGGGTGTCCTGGAAAAACGTCGTCTAGCTCGTTCATTCGTCCGATGTATATATGTATATCATATTATGGAGGTGGTACGTAGTCTGTTCAAAAATAAAACCGCTTTCAGACAGCAACAGCAGCCGACGACGACGACGACGACGACGATGTCGACGATCGATCCGCGAGAATGTGTTTTTAACGTGTCAGACGGGTGTGCGCGCGGCTATAATATATAGCGTACGTCCCTCAATGCGCGCTCATTTGAACCCCACTCTGCACCCTCTTTCTCATCCACAGCAATTTCCGTTAGGCACTTGCACAGCTCTTGCGAGAACGATCCGCGACGTGTATAATGTATTCTCATGGTAATAAATTACCAGCAGACTTTAGTATATTATAATAACACGTAGGTCAGTGCGCGGGGTAGATTAGCTGTGTTTGAATCGAGAAATAATTGATAGACGAGAGATACTGAAAAAAAAAAAAATACGATGATGAACGAAAACTGTGTCAATGCAAACCTAGTAAGTTGTATTCATTAATATAATATGCCACTGCATAATTATTATTGGTATTCACGATTATTGTCTATCATCTTCATTAGTTGAACATGAATAATGTAGTATAACTTTACTATATACCATCTTGTGAATCATATCATGATTTATGACATTTAATTTAAATACAATAATAATATGAACTGCGAATGAAATTGTAGATTATGAACAGCTCAACAAACAAGAAGTCACCCCCATTGGTGACACTTTCTAATTTTTGATACTAAACAATAGGGAAAACATAATTTGCAATTTTCGCGATTTTCGCGATTTTGATGAATTTCGTACAAACTCAAACTTCAGACACTTATAAAAAATATTGAGGATTTACGCTAAATTTTTTTTATTACACTATTAACAATGTTTAGGGAATATATAATTATATACACAATTCTCAAGTATTTTGACAACAA
This sequence comes from Nasonovia ribisnigri, assembly GCA_027563435.1. NCBI lineage: Eukaryota > Metazoa > Arthropoda > Insecta > Hemiptera > Aphididae > Nasonovia > Nasonovia ribisnigri. Next base: position 136,150 of record JANEHU010000297.1, on the reverse strand, counting down.
AAATTACTTATCGACAACTGCAGTTTAAAAAAAAACTAATAAAAATCGAAAATATCTCATACCTATAAATAGCTTCAAACAGAGTCAAAATATTTTAGAAATTCTTTTAATGTATAGAAAATGGTCTTTTAAATATTTGGTGTACATTTAAAGTATCCACTGTTATTAATTATTGAGTTACTCTAAAAACAAAATGGATTTTGTTGAACACTAGTTTTGCGCTAAAATACCAGCTTTTTCTTACTTTCTTTTGAATTTTTTTCTACGTTTTTAAAGACTACTGGAAATTTTCGTATTTGTGACCTACACCTCAAATAAAAAAAAAAAAAAAATAATTAATACCAACCATTATTTTCATACCAGAAAAGATGCTGAAGTAGAAAATCGAAGCATTTTTTCTACCCCAATAGGTGACCATAACATTTTTAGTTTAGCATAATAACAAATAATAATTCAAATCGGTGAAGGCGTGCAGCACTTCTAGCTGCTATATGGTTAGGTTAGTGTCAAGTTTCTCTTGTCATTGATTACGTTAGAGTAATGGATGTGTTAAATGTGATTTCGATGATAAATCGCTGTATACGGAAACCGATTCTAAGCGAAGACGTCATCAACCTATATTTCTAACGATATTTTATATTGTTATTAGTAATTTACTTTTCTATTAGTGATATCGTGGTTGAACTAATTTTTGCTGAAAACAAATTTCATATAGATACTCGTAAAATAGTTATTATAATATATTTTGTGCAATATTACTACAATATTACCTGTTATTAGTTATAAGTTATACGTTTATACTAACGAATCATAGAACGGTGTGATTTGTTTCAGGGTACAAAAACCTTCAATGAATCTAAATATTTTGAAAATGTCATTGTTAAAATGTGAAAAGTAAATTATAATATCCACTGCGGTGGTAGATTTTTCAAGTCCTACGAATAATAATTTTTTAATTACAACAAAATAAATAAAAATTTTATTTTTATCAAATCGTGTGATGGTAATTTGAGATTTTTAGGTTTCCGTTAGATAAACGAATGACTTATAAGGAACCATCTATTACATTTTCAAGCCTTAGCTATTAAAATAGTTCAAAGTTTCAAGTTTCTACGAATAATATTTTTTGAACGGTAACAAAACAACAAAAATCGTTTTAGGATAAATCGTTATTACCTATATACAATTGAATAACTTCAAACACTCATAAAACATGAATCTTGTATTACATTTGAAGCCTTGAGTGTTAATAATTTAAAGTACATTTATAACTACAATATAATTACGACAATAACTACAATATAAGTTGATATTTTTAAATATGTAGAATTTTAATTTATATGCATTTTTTCTCTCTATACTAAAAGTTCTTTAATTCTATAGCTTTTCTCCGTAACTTTTCTTCGAGAATTTATTTCTGTCCCCCCTATTATTTGTTCTGTTGTGTTTTTATTTTATTTATTATTTAACTGATATTAGTTTAGCAGTTCTCTACACCATTTGCGCTTCAGGCGTTTTGGAGGATTAACCAGGAATTTCATTAATTAATATAAGCTTTGGATCAAGGGGTTACTTTTATAAGAGTTCTATGTATAAGTAATATACAGACATTTTTTTATCAAATATTTAAATAAAAATAGGAATCATCTAGTTATGAACCATTTCTTTTTAAATGTCTACTAATTTTATATTAAATATTGATGAAGAATATATCGGTGAAAAGCTTGATATTTTCTAATGGATATGATATTTTTAACATATTATAGGTAAACTACAGAATTCACGTACCTAATAATATTATATAAAATTATACCGAATAAGATAATATTATTACGTAAATTCTGTTGTTGATAATATGGTAAATACTTTACATTTTATGGTATTTGCCATATTAAATGTATAAATGAATGTTGAACTGATTTAATGTTATTGTGTATATTATAGGTAATGTGTATTATAGGTATTTCAATTTATAGGTATACCTAAAATAATATGACGTGAAAAATATCATACTGATAAGAAAATATTTAACTTTTCACCGATTTTTTCTTAACTTTCTCGAAATGTGTTTATACATGTACCTATTGTTTATAACATAATTAAAGTGCTTGTACCAAATAATAATATATTATGTTAATTTTGCGTCACCGCTAACTATACACAACAATAATAAGAGATTTTAGTGGTCTTAAACAAGACCGACGAATTGCTTTTGTCGATAGGTACTATAATTTTTGTTTCCATTCATAAGAGAATACGCCAATATCATTTCTCAATAATATATTATACAATATGTACATTCACTATATTTTGTAGTAATTTCCCTATACCTATAGAATAAACCTAATATTATATAATATTATAATATAATATATTGTTATGATATACTGAACACAAATTACGCCATTGTCATCAATCAAGGTCAAAAAAGTTAATATTTTAATTTCATCGCTGTACCTACATAAAATATTATTTTGATTATTAAACTATTATCTGAACATTTATTATCGAAAAAAAATATTATCGCCGTCTCTACTCGAATATTATTATACCTACACGTATTATTATAACTGTACCGGACAGAATTACGGAACAAAAATAGCTCCTAATTCATTTTTTTTTAAATTCTGTAACCGTTGGGTATTCCGCATAAGACATATGGGTAGTACTGTTGTAGAATTGTAGATAGATGCGCACAATATTATATTCTTGTCCGTGTCCTTATTTTACGTCGTGCGGTTGCGGTGCGGCTTAACGACTATAATGACTGCATAATTCACCTCGACCTCGTCGACGACGGTTGTTCTGCTGCGTCTGTAGTGCATTATTTAATAATATAGACGATCATCACGCACACACACAAAAACACACACACACTCAGATGTTATTATCATACCTTACCTAGTAAGGCGCGCGCGTGCGGCTCACACACTCACACAAGTATAATAATATATAGATACCGAAATACCGAATATAGAAACGGGGACCGCACCGTAGTCCGTAATCCCACTCGCATTAGTCTTTAGAAAAAAAAATATAATCATGACGCGAACGACGGGACGGTTATACCTACCTATGTATTATAATATTGTATAGTCGTTAATGACGACGATGGCGTCGACCGGGCACAGTGCATATACACATAACGTCATAACTAAGTAACGGATTTATGTGTAATTAAAATAAAAAATGTACATAAAATATAGAAGGATAATTACTGCACAAAAAACCATCAAAATATCTAGAAAAAAATGTAAATTTTAGTGTTAGTACCTACCTATAACAAATTTATGAAAATACATTCAAATAAAATATAAATAATGATATAATTATAAAAAAAGGTTATATAAAATATTATAAAGACCGGAAAACATTAATTTTGGGTAATTTTTTATTCGTATCCTATATTCTTATGTTGTACCACTTGTACCTGACCTATTGAGTTATAAGATTTTTCAATGCTTGAATATTAAACGTCACCAATGTGGCAATGTTAAATCACAAAATATTTATAAAACGACTAAACGAATTTCCCACATCAACTGATAATCTTGTGCATATTTATTTCGAAGCAATAGTGATACTTGACGGCGACAATTTAAATTTTTTTTAAATATGTTTTCCAATAATTAAGGTATTGAGTGTCTAAAAAGTAAAAACCATTAAAGCCATGTTTTTTTTATGTACCTATCAGTATAAATGTTATTTAACGATACCTCTATTTTTCCATTGATGAGTTATTATTTTTCTATTGACTATTTGGCCCAATTATATACATATTTTTATTTTCCAAAGTTCTTTTTGTATATTTGTATGGTCAATAAAATTAAATCATTTTGCATAATAATTTGAGCTTTTCCAATCGCCATAGACATTGCCGTAATTCATTAAATTTCAGCTGGTGCAAAACGTTTATTGGTATTAATAATCATAAACACTAATAAATTAAGTAATATTAAAAAGTCGTTTGCTCCGCTCATATACTCGCGCGTATATATATAAATACCAAAATTATTCTCATCATAGTCTATATATTTTAAGCACTTTACACCTATGTAAAAAAATACGATATTTGTATAAAACTAATTTTATTCTTCATTAAAATGTAGTTTATAGACTGTGTATCTATGATAACGACATGCCTATAATCTTATAGGTTATAATACACACTTGATAGATACATCATGTGTATTCGGTACGTGAAGCGTAGTTGTTAGCCCCAAATTTTCTATTACGCCTGCTATCAATAAACTTATAAAGGGGAAATCTGGGTAAGACGTAATATGGGACAATCCCATTTTGTTCACACTTTTACTTTGTAAAACAATTACTTTTCTGGTATTTTTATTATACTTGCCTATAGCTTAAAAAATGTATTATAATTACATATCACGTAACAATATTTACACAATATGCATATATTTCAATGGTCAATATAAAAGTAAGTTCAAAAATAAGTTACGTCAATACCAGTGCCGCAACTAGGGATAAAAGGGCCCAGGTGCGAGTCAAATTTTGGGGCCCCCAATTTCAAGCTTTTTCTTACAAAATTGTATAGCACCAAAAATGTGATTATGCCGATTATGGGTAAGCTTACAAATCCCTGATAACAAAAAACCCTGAAAATAATAAAAACACATAGTTTCCTGTCTCAGCTATAGGGAGCTAAACATTTTTTATTTTAGCTCTCCAAATAATGCCTATACGGCTATACATATTGCATAACAAGTACACTTTTAAAAAGCAAAACAATTTTTATCACTTTATTTGAAATAGGAAGTTCCTATTTTTGAAATAATTTTACTTAAAAAAATAGATTAAATAACTTATGCATATAGAATTCCTTTTAAATGTAAACCTTATGTGTATTTACCTCAGTTGATATTTTTTTATTTTTTATAAATAAAACATTACTTTAGGTACCTTAATAAGTATATTACAATTATAGCATTCATATTATACTACTAATGTAAAATGAATAAAATATTAATTAGATTATTTACTAAGTGAAATAGTATTGACTCAATACACATATCAATCACTACAATAATAATAATATGGTTACAAATTTGGTTACGATAGTATTTAACGGGTAAAACACCTGGGCTGTTGGGTTATTGATCTACATTTTTAATTAAAAACTAAAATTTATGTCCAATGAAATACAACATAATATAAAAATTTGGTTTTTATTTTCATGGTTTATTTTTTCTTTTGGTTTTTTTTCCGTGGTATTTTTTTCCTTTGGTTTTTTGCCGTCTACCAGCATCAGTCATCACTCCTTTCTATAATACCCTTGTAAAATTTATACTGCCTGCGTTCGGGTGTGGCAAGCGCAAGGTTGAAGATTGTTTGTCGGTCGGGCTGATGACGGTCGACCGGATGTCTTAACGGGGAAATCATAATATTCGGGTCAAAAAATAAATAAATATTTATATATATTATACATACGACGAGAGGGCATCTCCCTCGGTTCACGTGTATAATGGATCGAACCCTGTCACGTTAACATTATATACGTATATATTATAGACATACGGTGGGTGCATGCGATAACCTCCTCGAAAACCACCGAATGTTCGTGTATATATATATTCGCCCGTCCCTGTTACAGCCGACCAGCCGTCGTTTTCATGTGTCGACATTTTGTTCGGCCCATTACACGGCTTTTTCCACTATATTATAATCTATAATATTATATGGCCATCACGTTGTTATCGAATTATATCATAATATTCATAATATAATACGACAGCAGACGTCCTATTAAATATATATGTTTTAATATGAATAGTGGGCGCGTCGAAAGATATTATAAATTATTATAATTCGAACAATGCCCATTCGGACAGACCATCTGATTGTCAAGTATATGTACGTATAATGTATAATTTAATTATGTTTATTATGTAATATATGTATACATTATATAGTTCAAATTCAAACAAGAACCGACATTTTTATGTATCATAATATTTGTTTATATATAATTTGTGTTGTTCTTTTAAACAAATTTATTTCGTTCAACTACGCTCATATACAAAAATAAATATTTGTTTGAAATACATTCGACAACATTGTAGAAACGCGGTGTCGTATACGCACTAGGTCAGGGGTCTTCAACCCGCGGCCCGCCCTGTCATAATATGCGGCCCGCGATCACATTTTAAATTTAGCATGTACATTTTCTAGTTCAATAAAATTATAACAGTTGAGCTAACGCTATCAGAAATATGCAATAAGATAAATTAAATTACCTACCTAGATATAATTAATATTGGATGTTGTCTGTTAGTTCGTAATTGATTGTAGAACGAGCACAATATACTTGTTTATGTGTCAAAGTTTCAATTTCATACTTTTTCTTCGTAATATTTGAAATCGTATATACTAAAACTAGATCTCGGTTAACTAACATTCACTTGGAAAATTCACTCAGAATTGCATCGTCTCTGATCCAACCAAATATCGAAAAATTAATTAGTGAAAAACATTGTCAGTTTTCACATTAAAAATAAAATAAAAAATTTGTAATTAAAAAAAATGTTTATCAATACATGTTATAATAATAACAATAATTTGTAATTTTAAATGTACCCACCTAATCATAAAAATTGTAATAATAAAACTGAATTTTTATATAAAATACAAGTTTTACTACGAATGCGGCCCGCAAGATTTAAAAAAAATAATATGTGGCCCGCTGCATAAAAAGGTTGAAGACCCCTGGACTAGGTGGTGAAATGATTTTGTCATTACATTTGTAATTAAATTACTAGATACAAGTTATATTATTATAAATATTGGAAAAAAGGTCATTGTATATCTATAATCGTTTGATCGCCACTGGTCGTGTACGATATTCACAACTATACGAATTGATTTGTACAAAATTACGACAAACCTCACCTGTACTGTAATTTTTTCGATTTTTTAAATGTTTGTTTTTAACTATTTAAAAAAAACTGACGAGCCTCGAGTCCACCAAAATATGTCAGAAGTCCAAAAATTGTTTGTAAAAAAACTACTTCGCCAAAACATGAACCGTATAAATATTAAACTTAAATATTTAATTTTAGTGTTATTAATTTTAAAAGTTCTTACTTCTTAGTGACACTTTCACAGGAATCTGATCAAACACAATTTTCTTAGGTGTATCATATTATTATTATAAGCAAATTGTAATTACCTACGGCGTTTTTGCTAAGTATCGATTATAATATTTAATTACAATTGCTGAAATATCGTTTTCTTATAAGGACCAAACCTATTCCTATAGTACCGTTTTATACAAGAAAAACGTGTACAACTATTATATTATACGTAAGAGAGTATTATCTATTATCTATTTTTTTTTAAATTACATTTTTTCTTAGCAGGGCAGTATTATAGTGTGCAATCGTGACAAATTTTATATTTTTTTTATTGAATTCCCGTAGACTTACGTAGTACTGCTGCAGTGCTGTCTGTGTGCACTCTCACAAAACATAAGTAGTTAAAACTTCAAACTAAACAACAAACTTTAACAAGATAGATATAATATGTACAGAACCGTTTTGCCACCAAGAGGTTAGCGTGGGATTTACATACGTCCAAGATAATCTGAGAATGATTTTTTTGTTTGTTTGGCCTTTGTGAGCGCCAACTCCTCTGGTTTATTACGCATTATAACTTATGTATATCCGAACAACAAAAGAAAACCGAGTAAAACGACTTAATTGAATAGAAACGTTATAATGTTCGCAATTGAGGATAAAAACGATATTAAATGTAAAACACTTAACTATAAGGCATAAGCTATTACTAGGTCGGATCGTTTTTCATAAATATAAATTGTATCCATCGAATTTACATTTTTAAATCTTTTTTATTATTTTAATCTTGATAAGTATTAAGGCTTCTAAAAAAAAATTTAAATAAATAAAAAAGTGGGTAAGTGCAGTGGGGTGGAGTATGTTAGCGGTTTTGGAAGTTTGTCTATCGTCCCTTCGGTCCTCAGACAGGCTAGCGTATTATTACAGTATTATAGATTTGAATGCAATGATTGCATTCGATAAAAACGATTCTGAGCGGAGTATCATTGTAACAATTAGTCTGTTTAATAAATAATATTTATAATGCATTTATATTTAATGTTTTACAAGTTTTTTTTTAATAATTAAAAATTATTGTATTCGTTTCAATGGTAATAAACAAAGCGTTAACAATTAGCGGTTTTTTCGGTGGTTTTTCCTGTGGCGTTAAATAACTATTGAGAAAATCAAAAATTGACCTCTTCAAAGTACCATCTTGATCCAATTTTCTAAAATATAAGATCTGTTGAAATCGAAGCACTCTTTCTGGTAGAAATTTTGTTTACGGGATATAAAAAAAATGAATAAACATCATTGTAAAACCAATAGCTTCCTCGATCCGCTTAGAATCTAAAATATAAAAGATTATAAAGGAACATTTTTTTTTATCCTAAACGTATTTATACTTGAGCACATGTATTATGAGATCAAACTTTTTTCAAGCACAACCTTTTTTACAAATCAAATCATTTTGCACTTAAAATGTATAGAAAAATATCTTTAAACTCGCATAAAATGCCCGGATAATAAAAATGCATTAAAAAATATCACCTCGGATATCGTATCCATTTATAAGTTAGGTAATACAAAATATTTGAAAATACACTATTGGGGGGGAGGTATATTACGATAGTTATACATAGGTATAAGACGTAGGTACTACACATGTGACCGCATAGTGCTTGACTGACACGAATGTACGATGCCGTGTGTCTATAACGTCACACTCTCTTTGACCGGACCATTGTATTGTTCCGTCTCGTGAAAGAACAAAATAATAACAGAAAGAAAAATTACCGTGTGGTTAAAAAATGATGCGACCTATGTTTTTATTGCTATGACGCATGAAATGGAGACGAAATATACGATTATAGTCGTACGTAGGTATATAATATATATAGCAGTGGACACAGCTGGACAAACACACGTCATGACATACTTAATAGTATACCGGTATCTGTGTGTGTAATGTCGTATGTGACCGTTAGTCGGATGAAAAATTGTAGGGAGAAAAAAATGAAAAAAGTTCGAAATACATACAACATTGCGTCTATTTTTATATATAGGTATTAGATACCTACATTATATATTCCGTTTATGTTTAATTATGCTGCATGTATTATACTTATACCGGTTATAGTACTAACGACGACGCTAGCTAACTCTTAAAAATCGTTCGTGTCGAGTGCTTACGTCAAATGAAACATTTAATAAAACTGCAGAGGGTATAAAAATACTCATTTTATACTAATGGTATAATTTTTTTTAAGTATCTAATTAAACCAACCGCATCGTACCGGTCCATTCGTACAATAAAGTATCAGTACGTTATAATTGCATTTAATTAGAAATATTTTAGTGTAGGTAAAAGTAATAATAAAATTATTGTTCTCGTGTAATTCCGCATATTACACTTTAAACTATCAAGAACCTCCATACTAACTCCAACATTTACAATATAATATACATTATCTAACATTGCAGAAAAGTACATTTTGCGTAAAAGGCCACATGCAGATCGGTACAATGTTCTGTGGTGTATTATACGTCGTTTTCACGTCAAACTGTCAACTGTCAGTTGTACAGAAGTTATTATAATTAATAATATTCTCAAGCAGACAACCCATTGTTCTGTGGTATTCGTTACTATTATTGAATATGATGCTTCTTCCCATCTACTCATCAGATCCACTTGTGATTTTCTTCGTTATCTCTATTATGTACGCGTGAACGCGTGGTTGTCGTCAGCCATTGCCGTTAAATTTAAACTATAGATTTTAATATTTATATTTACTTTACTTTAACATTTTAATTTGTTTATCCGATGATGATAGCAGTAAATATAAACGAAAATACGGTGAGACCATACTACACTGGTATGATATACGAGTATAACGTCCCATACTTTTTTAGAGGCGATCTTTACCCAAAACCTACACTTTGCTTCGTGATATTTGCTTGGGTCGAATGCGTAAACGTGAATCGCATTGAAATATATATAATATCGAAATCCACGCATGACCTTATATACAATATTGCAATCCTAAGACTATCGGAGGCGATGTGAACCAAATACCAGAAACGTCACGAACAAAACACAGCCGGCAGCGTTCCCAAGGGTTTCGGAATTACCAAATTGTTGTTTTTTTTTCTCTCCCTACTTCCTGACCCGTTCCCAGATCATTTCAACCCCGTTTCCCTCACACCACTTGACCACCGCTCCCCTACAACCTCCTTTCCGCACCACCGCCGTCCGTGTGAACTGCACCAGAGCGGGACACTGCCTGGTCACAATAACTGACGCACTCGGCGGCGGCGTCGTCTTCTATCAGACATGGGTTATGTACTTAGGTACCTATAATGACGTGACGATACGGGCCTTTGAAAGATCGGAAATGCTCATGAAAACATGACGAAGCAGTGCAGTGCAACCTTGTACCTCTATATTCATTCGGAAGGGGGGGGGGGGTAATAAATAAATGGCGTGTTTCTTGTGTATTGTTACCACCATCAAAAGGCGGCGGCGGTATCGTCGTACAGGTGTATTACGGGCAGGTTGCGTGTAACGGGCGAGTGTATATCTATTATACCTATAATACTGCACACACGGTAGGTATTATATATTATATTATCATCATCATCATCACTATTAGATTATAACAATGCACCGGGCCACAGCCATTTAAATCCCTATAAATCAGTAAACGTTTTCGTCTTGTCCTGTGCAAATGAGTTAACCCCCTCGCACACCTGAACATCATCCCACACTACGTCACATACGTGTAGACAGACACACATACGTGTAGTTACATCGGTTGTAAATTCCACTGCGGAGGTCGAAAAACGAAATGATTTTTTTTCTCTACCAAAACAAAAATATTGTTGTACTTTATCATTATATATCTTCCGTTGGGCGTAGGTACAATATTATAATTATAAACTCTTATTGGTATGCATTACGGTATTCAGAAAAAAACCCTAATATCAAAATATGGTAAAAAGAGCCAACAACTAAATACATAATACTTTTTTACTATAATTTAAAAATGTTTAAACAATTAACTATATTTCAATATAACTATGTAACACTTTTTTTGACATAGGTGTCTATATAACCATATAATATAATATTCGTTTAATAATTTTTATATACTTTTATATCATAATAATATTTAATAAAATAATACACCAAATTATTAAACTAGTATTTTATAGTATAATATTTATGGTTATGGATATGTTAAAGAAGTGTTATATAGATAAATGTAATGATTATATTTAATTATGTAAATTATAATAAAAAAGTATAATGTAATTAATTGGTATGGGGCTTTTTTTCTCCCTAGATTCGTGCATTACAGGTATACCTATATTCAGCTGAACCTATGTTCAATAATATATATATAATATATTATACAATGTATAGGTAGACTTAACCTACATTTAATGACAACCGTTCGTGCAGTTCATCTTAATCGTCGGTTAAATTTATTATTAATGATTAAAAACAGCCAAATTACAATTTACAATCAAGGGAAAAATGTGATGTTTGTTACCGCAAAATTGTCCTACTAGCTGAATTTAAAATTACTTTTAAAAAATACAGACATTTACCAATTTGATTAACATTTAAATATAGGATATTACAAATAAGGGTTCAACTTAAACGTGCAACCCCCCCTCCTCCCCCAAAGAAAATTTATCTAAAACATGTGTTACTAAAAACTGACATGAAAGAATCATAATATTTTAATCAAAGCAATTCGTATTCGGTCAAAACCTAAGGTTTTTCTTCGGTTATAGTGATATAATAGTATAATTATTTGTTATATAGATTAGTAAATAATTCATATTTGTGATAACCGAGTAATATAGTATTAGATACATAGGTACATTCACGTGTACCTTTATATAGTTGTGTTCATGTATTATTACAATAGTGTTTATACGGTGGTGAATATAGTTCTGGCCTACAATGCTGCAGCCTGCAATTGTTGATGATAATAATGACGCATCGTTTATTCTGTATGACAAATTTGTTGCGTCAACACGGAAGTTGATCGTTTCTGTCGAGTCACCAAACGTTTTACGTGGTAGTTTCATAGATCAAAATCATTCCTAATGTAGTGCGTTATAAAAAATCGCAAAAATCTGTGTGGTAGGAAACATGAATATGGGTGATCGAAGAAAATAAATCATAATAATATATTCTTTTGATTTGTATCACCACGCGTCCTCAAATTTAAAATTGAGAATATGAACCTATATAGTGTTTTAGTATTTAAGATTTTTTGTGACCGAACTTCATTACCAACATAATCATAATTCTACCGTTAAATATCACAATCATAACTATCTGTTGATAAAATATTATCTTTACTACCTTCCCCTCACCTGAGTATCAAACTTCGACGTACAATTATGAGAAACGAGCTGTTGCTATAGTCGAAGAAACGTAAGCCAACGACCGAGAGTATGTCCAAACGTCAATAAATTGTTTGTTAAAAAACCGTTACGCGTGACAAAAACCCCACTCGGGGTGGTTCATAAATCAAATTTTCACCTAAATTCTTTATTTAGAGGTAAAATTAAAGTTTTTTTTAAAATCGAAAACGATAGCCGTTAATTTCCTTAACAAAACCGGTTTTCTTTTTTGTATCTTTTTGTAATCACAATTTCGTAACACAATAGTATGCAACAAGTTCTAATAGTTCTAATGTAGAATTGTGATAGATTTTTAATAATATTTTCAAAATAGGTCCAATTTAATTATAATTTATCTTAAAATTACATTACAAATTAAAATTTACTTTATTAAACTCCTTACGAATGTATGTATAAATCTTAATATCATTTTTAATTAAACATCGAACATTACAAAAATCGTCAACTCACCCGCAGTAGACTTCCGGAGTCAAGTATGATATCTTCATCAGCGCTCTAATCGCGTCGTTGTGTTTACGTTTGATCGAAAATCTCCTAAAACTATCATATATTTTATTTTATGCACTCACTTTAGAGTATCATATTCAGGCAAGTACGCTTATTTGATCGGTAAACGATATCGGAAGGGTGATTCCGCGAAGCGGTTCGCAGACAACCGAAGTAGGTATATGAATAGGTATAATAAATATAGTAACTCTATACCGTGTTTGATTTGCACTCGAATTTCAGGCGCCCCGTGGTGTGCATAATACATTATTTGTAATCGAATGTAAACGCGTGTGAAATCGAAGCGATTCAATTGACGCAGCTGACCAAATTGCGATATCGGGGAACACTCGTAGGCGGTCGGGTCTATCGTGTGTACTTATGGTATTATATTAATATAATATCATTGCACTATGCAGGTGAGACCACTAACTATAGCGAGTACACAATGTCACAATGTACGATATAAGTGATACGCAAAGACAAGTTTTCGATAATACCGTTTTCCGGTTAAGACAACGTAATTATTAGTAACGTATTTTGATAAATATACTTATACTTTGCCCACATGTATGCCCTACTTTAATCATACGTAATATTTTTATAACGATCCAAACGGATATAGTGAGTGAGAAAATAAAAATGGACGCCTCAGACAAAACCTTCCATGAATTCATTACGCCCATACGCTATGTATAATACATTTAACTGAATCGATAGAAAGTAAAAATATACAATGGTGAAAACACGTGTTTGATTTAAACAATATTTCAAATGTCTCCACATTGTTAGAGTCACACGCAATGTATACGTAATTCATTCATCTTACCTAGTGATTCTGGAGAATCATTCGACGCGACAGTCCGAAATAAACTGCACGCGTTACCTTAAAGTATTTTTTCCTTGAAATATTATTCCAATGGGCGATGAGATTGTTTTTCAGTGATAGTAACATATATTTCGAATTTCAGATCATATTTCTATATTATACTGTGTATAGGTACAATTTATATGACGACACAAGATAATAATTAGACAGGAAATTATGGGTGAACCTTATCGCGCGAGCATTTAAAATTATTTATATTATATATTCCATCCCGCCATGAAGTGCTATTAATGAATAGCTTCTTCATCAAGCCAACTATGACCAATAATCTATAATATTGTATTATCCCTCCATTGTACTTATTGTAATTATATTTTATACAGATTGTACAAATAAAAAAACTAATATGACAAAAAAAAAAAAAAAAAAAAATATTATATATTATATTTCAAATTATATATTATAATATTTCTCTTTAATATTATAATATATATAAGACTACACGAGATGATAATTAGACGGGAAATTATGGATGAACCTTATATCGTGCAATCGCGTAAAACGATTTAAAATATTCATAATTATTTTCAGTGACAGGTTTATCGGTACATATTATCGAATTTGAGATAATATTTCTATATTGTTGTCTGAGTGTTAATGCTGGCTTCTCTCTTCACCTCTCTATGTCTTATATATATATATATATATATATAATGGTTTCGCACATATGCTTATTGTAAATACCATTACAGATTGTATATAATCCAATAAATGTAAAAAAAAAAATCAATATTATATTGTGTACATGGCTATATGAGTTAATAATTATTAGACGAAAAATTATGAGTGAACCTTAGGTAGATCGTAGATATCGTGTCATCATATCTTTTTATATAATATTATGTGTAATCCAGCATAGTATGTGTAGTAATGTAGTATAAACGGTATCTCATAAACCATAGGTCCCGTTAGTTTGTCGAAGTATCGATGGTACCTTGCTCGACTTACTTCATGCAATAAAAACGTAATACAGCTCGAGAATTCCTCAAAAGCCCGAGCTGACAGGCACAGCTTTATAGTTTAAGACAAACGTGCAGCTACAAATAATATCAATAATATAAAAGAAATATCTTCGAGTGAATAAGATTTTGATTACACGCAGTGTGTGTATTAATAGTACTATACTACTATAGCAAGATCAACGTCCTCGTTATTCGTTTGTGAGATCCTCTCTTTGACACTTGAACTCGGGGCTACAATCACAATTATTGTATATATATATAAAATATATAGTTACTATCCATGATTGTATTATGTACCTATATTGTATATGTATGTACCTATGACAGTGATGATAGTATAAATAACGTAGGTGCTTGCGAGTTGCGACAATGATAAAAAAAAAATAATAATCGTTTTGAGTCATTCATTCTGGTCGCAGTCAGCAAACAGCGGCTCATTGAATACGTTTTTATCGTTGTGTATATGAATGTAACGACAAATTAATATAATATTTCATTGTTGGCCCACCTTGTGAATCCGCGTGCGCACGAAATAATTACAACAGTTAAAGGTGTTTTTTTAAATTTATTATTCTTTTGTCATTTAAAGTCTTGCCGCGGCGTCGATTGTCATCTAAAATAAACCCGATAACATTAATTTTGAATGTGTACATTATAATAATAATGATACGTAAAATATTTCCGATGGATGAAAGTCGTATGAAATTAATTTAAGTTATGTTTGTGGGTAGCAGCGTTTTGGTCGATAAATGTTTCAGATGAACTTTATTTGACAATATTTTGATGTAAATGTTGGTACAGTGAGTATTCGAAAGTCATTGAGTAGCAACCGTGTTTCATCAAATGACCAGGCACTTTTTGGTACCAAAAGACTGGATGCTCTTGTCTAAAATTAATAGGTACGAATTTTTTATGGTTCACTCTGCAGGGTTACTCATAAGTCATATGGCGCGTAATATTATATACATTCCAAGTTTCACTCGTTAAGTAGGTACCCACATGATCTCCGTACAGATTTAAATAATATGGTCGTGTACTAATTATTTAATTAAAATAATACTTTGAGTGTTTAACATATCGACTTTATATTGTATTATTTAATTTAATATTTGAATTATAAACTATAACTTTTTTTTATAAATTTAATGGATATTACATTTATTTGAGACAATATTTCGACAAATCGATATGTCAAACCCTCAAAAATATTATTCTCTATAATTTTTGTCATAGGTTATTTTACTCTAAAACTACTCAAAAGTTATATATAAACAACTAATTTACGTGTTTTGTCTATGATGCGTGTGTGCCAGACAAAGAAAGCAAAACGGTGAAAACCTCATAAGAAAATATATAAATATTCTGTTTTTGTACCTAAAGCAAAAATATGGATAATAGATAAACGTATTAAATCTTACTGTCACACTATGAGGATGTTCTATGTTGTGATATATTTATTTATTTTTTAAATCAAATATATCACAAATTATATGTAAGCAACTTCAGCCGTATAAACAGCGACGGTGAAATAGCAGCGATTGTTAATATCGGCAAATACTGAAGGACCTATAAATTGTATGGTCAACGTATATAGCTTGTCAGCTGTCACATAAATAGACTCTTAACGGACTATGCTAGAGAAGAGCTATTTGTTTTACATTGATGTGGGTTTGTACATGTTATTTATTTTTTTGTTTAACACTGTTATGGAACAAAATAACTAATAATAAAATCTTTTACTTTAAACGAATAATTTTCCAAATTAACCTGTAATTTAAAATTCTAAGCAAAGTGGAAAATGTTTTGTGACGATGTGTGTTTTTTTGTTTAGTATAAGTTTTGAATGTTGTCGTTTTTTCCTAGCAGAGTCCCAAAAGTTTTATAAAAATTGGGTTAAATGAAAATATAAGGTTTGTTTATGCAATTTAAACTTGCGAAATCTATTTTGTTTTATTATTATTTTTTTTATGATTCAACAAATAATATTTCCAGAAACATGAAATGTTCACCGACTATTTATTAAAGTACCTATTTTGATGAAAATGAGGAATATTTGAACGTGTTGTTTCTGTCTTATTGTTATACAATTTGCTGTTGCTAATAGACCTACAGATTCATGCCAACGCTATAACGATGTGTATATGTTATTTCAATCGAAATAAATAAACAGATTTGCAATTTCATAATATTACGTACCTATTTATTATAATAATATTGGAATATTTTACTTCAAATGTCTCATATTTAATTTTCATAAGTATAAAAGCTTGTAAATTACAATATAGTGATGCAAGCTTCAGAGAAATAAAAATATTCTGGAATATATTGAATTTACATAAAATTATTACACTGGCTGTAGTATTTTGTGTGTAAGGAAAACTAAAAGTTTTTTCATCATTAGATATCGACGTTGTTAACGTTAACGTAGTTAACTAAATGCAAATAACTTAGACTTGATAAAACCGCGAGTTATGCTTAATTAGGTACATTACTCAGTGCCTTAGCCAAGAGAAAGGGGCTCTGGTAACACTATCCCCCCCCCAACGGAATTCCTTTTTTTTGTGGACCGTACTGTCGTAGTGTAGTTTAAAGAAATTGCTTATAAGAAATTATTCATTAATACGATTAATTTGCTTCATTATATAATCTCCTTTGTTTTTGGCTATCCTATTTATGTAATGTCAGCTATGGCTTATCTTATATTATATTATGTGTTTGACAAAAGTTTTGGACTTTTCAGTAGTATAATTTGAATACAATGAAAATGTTTATGTTCACAACACATATAATATATTATACTTATTACCTATATTCATTAGCACACTAATCCATGGTTTACAATAATGTTAATAATAATACACTGTTATAATATGAAATGTATACCAATGGTAGTTTCTGACATAATTTATTGTACAATCACAAGAAAATAATACATGTGTAGAAAAAACTTTATGAACAAAGTAATCATAAAGTAATTGGTGATAAATAGTTATTCTAGCATTGCAGAAATGAAAAAATAAAGAAAAAATTGAAAAAAATAAAAATTCCTGGCTACGGCACTGATAATATAACTTATTAGTTATTACTAATTTTTCTAATTAGTCTTTCCTAAATAATTACTCGGTAATTGAATATATCTATTGATTCGTACCACATCCTGTATCTTGGAAGAAAAATAATTTGTGTCCACACATCACCATACGACATGATTGGTACTTTAAGAATTATAATCGTGTGTAGGTACATCGTAAATTTTAAAAGATACATATATGTTTACAATGATTGCAAACGTTTCCAATGATCGTTTACAATGATTGGAAACATTTCTTAGACAAAATCTTTACCGTTCAGTCACGACGAAAATCAGGTCTGCGGAAGCATGTTGAACGGTTTCGAGATGAATGACCCGATCGAAATCATATATATTACATAATTATTATGTACATCACTGTACAACGTCCTTATTTTACAAACTGGAATCTGTTCGTGTGTAGGTTACTACTTGGGTAAATTATAAACATGTTAAAAAGTTTAAAGTTAAAACTTGCATTTGATAATTGTAACTATATATAGGTAGTTAGTTTTTCAACAGCTTAACGTAAACTCTAATTAGGTGCTTTTTATGTTAGAAATCAATTCTATACCCATTACCCACAATAGTCAGTAATTATTTAAAGGACAAACATAAAAATTACATTTATTTTAAGGTGGCCGTCTTTCAGAGGTCATTCGAAATTGATAGTTCCTTTATATGCTTGTATAGAGTATACGATGTATAATATACATAATAAATTCTAAATGTAATATATTATAATTTTAAAATTTAAAGGTAAGTCATAAAGAATATTATTACTTTTTTTATACTTTTTCAAAACATTTGGTAGGTATTTAAGTAGATTACTGGTAATCTGATTACCTACCTACTAAAAATGTTTTATGATACGAATTATGGCGTAAGTCTGATTAAAACATTACATAATTATAAAAAATCAATAAACCTTACCTATATACCTTATGTCTAAATAGTATTTTTTAATTCGATATTGCTGAAAATATTTTACCCATGTCGATGACGTAGTTAGGTATTATTAAAAAATAATCGATAAATTGATTGTCATAAACTGTTTTACTTTCATACAGTTTTATTAAAACAGTTATTATTGCAAAAAAAACTTTTAATTGATTAATCAGCTTATGTATTTGTTTTTCGTTGGTATTAAAATAAAACTTACTCGACCAGAATCGGGTTTGTTTCTAGAAATGTATCCTATACAGTTCACTAAATACAATGTATGGTTTTATAGTAAACGAGACTGAATAGTATAAAGTTTATGATGATGTAATCGCGTCTGCAGACCGTGCCGTATTAATAGATAGTTCGCATTAATCGTGTGGTGGCGATAAATATAATATATACCTACCTCATATAATTCGACATTAGCAGCGTTGTTCTTTTCACTTTAGTATCGTGACAGTAACTATGACCCCCCCCCCCCCCGTCACCGGTAGATTGCGGCTTTTGTATGTTTTTCGCTCTTGCCGCACACTGTATTTCTGGTCATATCCCATCTCCGCCGATACAAATATGTCTACCTAGGACCAAAAATCGATATTTAAATATTATACAATGTTACGCAGTGGGTAAAAATTAATTTAAAAACATTTTATGACTGTCGCGTACGCGCAGTGTTGCGGTTTCCGATAATTACTTTTTTTTAATATTGTCGCCGCGGTTGAGCGTTATTGCTCGACTTTTCGCAGAAAAACGTTTAGTCGTGTTATGACCACGGAAAGCCTAACTATATAATATGCGATGCATCATCCGCGTTGTTCTTAATATTAGAAAATAAAAACATATTCGTTTGAAAATTATTAATATATTTAGACTTTTTTACGACGATGCGAAATTTAATTTATGTCACACTCGGTCAATCTGATATAACTTTGGAATCGCGTCTATATGGCTTGAATTTTTATTAAATTTAAATATACGACCATAATTATTCATATTTATTTATTTATTCATACACAAATATTAAAACACGTTATGTATTTTTTATAATACATTATGTTGAACGAGTAATGTTTAATTAAAATACGATGGATACAAAATAAATACAAATAAAAGATAATAAATATTTACGAACTCAAAATTATATTTGTAATAGATTCCAGTTACACGATTGGCGAAAATATCTCTTAAAATTACCTTTTTTATAACTATATTTGTAAATACAATGCAATTACATCGAAATCGTTCCTAAAACTGAAGACAAACATACAAAAACGTTCTTTTTGTAGAAACACGGTGGTTGGCTTAGGTTATGTCATTTGTTGCTGGAGATAAATGAAAGTAATATTATACTATACTCACCCATATATACCCTTATAGGCTATATTATTTAGTCGAATTTTAGACGCTATTTAAATAATAAATAATACAACTCAAATTTAAATGACTAAACAAATTAATTTATCCCCTCCCCCCACTACCATTTTTTGTTTCCTTTACTATAAATATGACCTATTGCGCAATAAACAATAATTAACTGTCAACAGCAAAAACTCAAAAATTAAAATATCTTTTAAAGCTAATTATCACATTTTAGTAAATAAAATTTTTTTTATGCCGGAATGAGGCGATGATCAGTGCTTAAAATAAAAACTATTGACTTCAAAAACAACGTTATGGCCTTTCGGTTCTAAATAGGTTATAGTAGACATGTCCGTCAAGTTGGCGCTATCACATTATGCTAGGACTACGAAATTGGTAAGTATTAACAATGTGCTAGGTATTTGCTAGATATTGGTAGGTCACCATTTATAGATTCTGTTAGGTCCCCTTAAATTTGAAAAAATCAAACAAATATGCACAAATCCGCTCATATAGTGTGTTGTTATAATAACTAGTGTGATCTAGTGGTCAAAACATAACATCGCAAAGATGGTTAGTCTGGTCGGTTACTGGCTACTGCAGTAGGTAAGTATATAGTATAATATTATAATATACTATATGATAGGAACAACCAGCTTAAGCGCACAACGGCCGACCAACACTGTGATGTTGGGATCGTTCGATTATAGCGTAAAACGCTACGTGAATATAAATATGATGTAATGATTATTTGCATGCTACTTTAACATCTAAAAGTAGTGGAAACCGTAAATCGAATTCTATGTTCGTTTCGTTTGAAGTACGGTATGACGTAGGTATAATATATTTAATGCGGTATTTTAACGAGCGTCAAGTTTAAATTATTTTGACAAGCAGAGAGAAATAAAAATATAATGTAATATATTACTATACTATGCTAATACTATTATAGATTAATATTGTAGATCGAAAAAAACGCTAAACAACGCTCGAACCAAGGTTAATTTATAACGGACATTATTAATGTCTCCTAGAAATTGTTGGTTATTATACATATCATATATTACGAAGATCGAATATTTGACCAATTTTATTATGAACAAAACACCTATTATATTAAAATCAAGATACAACATATTATCTCGTGTGCTTTTATTATTTTTTTTTTTACAAAAAGTTGATCTTTTTAGATAAGAAAACACATGTGTTTTTAGATTATATAACTAAATATTCACTTATGGGGAGAGGATCCGTTGCCGACCGTTTTATGACAAAAAAATAACTAATTTTTGTCCATTGTACCGAAGAAATGAGTGATGCGAATATAATAATTCTGAAAACATATTTAAATTCCTTATAAAAGTTTTCTAGAGTCGATTACATCACTTTATCAAATTTTAATTCTTATATTCTGTTGATTAAAATTTGATTTAATAAAAATATATATAATATGGTTTTTTATGCAGGTGACGCGTGTGTGTGTTTACTCGAAAGTTCCCCACCATCTCTTTTAAACTACAATCACACAACACGCATGAATGCACTTATATAGAACATACCCTATATTGAACTCCTCTTAAATGCACGTAAAAGACTGGACGTAATGAATTTGAGCACATATTGTATTGTAGGTTATATTTAATATTATATTATATTATTATATTTAATGTTATATTTTTTTTTTTACGTATTCTATTGTAGCTGCAAGGTCATTGTTGTCTTTAAACTTGACATTTATTGGACTGCGTCTACCCACTTAACTTAATCTACCCAATTACATTTCAAAAAATTTTAAAACTGAGTGGATGTCTTATCAACGAGTTTATTATCTTTAAGTAAAGTTTTTTAGTTTGATGAGGAGGCTTCTGTTTGGGTTTTTGTTAACTTGAGTTGATCTCAAGTACCCGGCACTCTGGTAATTTTGCATGGTATAAAATCTAGTTAATTATTTTTATTATTTTTATTTACTTATTTATGTCGACTTTCTTAACATATTTGTTGTAACTCTGAACTCTAAAGTCATCGTTATACTGCAAATATAGGCGAAATCGCATTAGAACCATACCGGGTAAACCAACTCTACTACTTTAAATAAAAAAAAATATTCTTCATTAGCTTCGGATATTCCTTTCAAAATAAACAACCATTTATTTTCTAAATCTTGTTCATGCCATTCATCGTTTTGTTG
Organism: Nasonovia ribisnigri; assembly: GCA_027563435.1. Classification (NCBI taxonomy): domain Eukaryota; kingdom Metazoa; phylum Arthropoda; class Insecta; order Hemiptera; family Aphididae; genus Nasonovia; species Nasonovia ribisnigri. Next base: position 113,733 of record JANEHU010000297.1, on the reverse strand, counting down.
AGTAAATATTTTTTCAAATAATTTAAATTGTTGGAAATACGTTTCTTTGTCTATTATTATATTTGATGTTGAAGAAATTATTGTAATTTAATTTTTAGCATTTTCCCACGTAACTAAATATTTTGAAGTCAATGAAACCCATGACATGGATTTTAAATCTAAATTGTGAGTAGTTGATATAGTCCCATTTTTTAAATAACTATGACTAAGCTCATAAAATTTGTTACATTTGTCATCAACATTTTTTGTTTTATTAGACCATCATCTTCAAGTTCCTTTAAACAATTTAGGATTTCTGTGGTTGGAAACTTTTTTCTTTTTCTTTTGAATTTTTATCATAAGTTTTTCCATTTTAAATATTAGTTTAATTGCCGATAAATTTTGACTTTCCAATTCTTTTCATAATTATTAAAAGTTTTTAATAGGCTATGCAAAAATGTAAACTATAAAAGTGAACATTATATCTTCAAAATTTTTTTTAAAAAAACAAGGGTACCAAATTTGTTTTATTGAATTGAGTTGAGATAGAAAATATAATTTTAATCCATCAAACATTGATATTATTCGTTTAATGGCTGGAAATAGAGTTGGTCATTTTGTTTTAGAATGGGAAAGTTAATCTTTGTATTGAACATCAACATCAGCACAAATTCTTTTAAATTTTCGACTGACAGTAGGTATATATGTGAAAAAAACCAAAAATTTTGGACACGATACTATCAACATCAATAGGTAAGCAGTCAGATGCATATAAAGTACTATTGTGTATTATGTGTGCACAACTTCCCATTCCTAAAATATTTCTATTTAATATTTGCTTTAATTTTAGAAATACGTTGTTTTTACCTTTTTTTGCCTCCAAAATTTGTGTTTATATTATCTGCAGAGAAACTAATTATTTTATCACTAAAATCATTTTCATTTAAAACTAACAATATAAGCGTGAATGATTTCAGTGGTCTCTCCGGGTAGATTTGAAAACTCCAAAATTTTGTTTTGAACTACCAATGTATACTTGAAGACAGTGAGCTTCAAATTTCAAATTTAATTTTAGAGTACCTCCTCATTATTATATTAGTTTAATATGTTAATTTATTTGTTCATGATACTTGTTTAACTAATTTAAAATAATACTCAAAATTATAATTTTATTACTAATTTTTTGATTTTTACTGATTTTTTTAACCAATTTCAATATCACTGTAAATGCTTGATTAAATATTAATAATAACTACAATTATTTTAATAAAATACACTTTTTTATATAAAATTAATTTGTCCTTATGGGTTATTAAAAAGGTATTTTTTTTGCACTTTTGGGGTGATTTGGGTCATATTTAGCGGGACGACTATAAGTTGGTTCCCAATAGTCGAATTGGTTCCTGGGTTGTCTACAGGTAACATACGAGTTGGTTCCCATGGGTTGTCTATAGGTAACGTACGAATTAGTTCCCATTTCCCACATGCTTTCATGAAAATACAACTTTGTTAAATTAACTTTTCAAACTATTAAAATATTATATTCAACCAGCAAAAATTTTCATTTTATACAGTTTATTAGGACTGTCTAGAATACTTAGATATGGTTAAAAATGTTCCTCAGTCTATATTATTATACTCTACACAGTACATAAACGTATTACGTATTTGTCAGTAATAATATTTTTTTTTTTTATTTTTTTTTTTTATTTAAGAAAATTTACAATCTATATACAATTTATATAATAAGTAAATATGATGATAAAAATTACAGGACGTGAAGATCTTGAGGGAAGGGGGTGTCCAATGACACTACTTCCAATTTAAACTTGGTGGGGAGGTAACTTTATAATAATAGCACTAGGCATTATTTAGTAAATCACGCGGCCATTTTCGTTTGAGGCGACGAGGGGGGTTACCAGGTATTGTGCAAGAAGAAAGATTAGATATGAGTGGGTTTGGATGGTTAAAGGTATTTTTATGAAATTTGTTATAATGATAAGAGGCAAGAGTGGATATTGATGGTATGTTAAGATCATGATGTAGGGTGCGGTTGCTGACGTACCAGGGAGCATTAGAGAGGACACGAAGAGATATTGATTGGAACGCTTGGAATTTGATTAGGTTTGAATTTTTAGTGGTACCCCACAGTTGAATTCCGTAAGTCATTGCTGGACGTAATATTTGTTTATATATTAGTGTTTTGTTATTTAAAGAGATTTTGGAACGAAGAAGTGGTCTTAATTTGTGAAGCCTGAGGTTAAGGGAGGTTCTTTTAGCTTTGATGTGATTTGCCCAAGTTAGTCTTTTGTCAAGAACGAGTCCTAGATATTTTACGGAATCGACAATGGGAATTGTTTGGTTATTTATGTAAACTGGAGGAATTGTTGTAGGCCTGAGGGTAAAAGTGATGTGAGTGGATTTATTTTCATTAACTTTAATTTTCCATAAGCTGAACCAATCTTGTAGTTGGGTTAGGTGGTCTTGGAGGTTGTTTGAAGTGGTGGCTATTTCGGAGTTGGTTGATATTATGGCTGTGTCATCGGCAAAGGTAGCTAGAGTAGTGTTGATAGATTGTGGTAGATCTGCTGTATATATATTATAGAGAGTCGGGGAAAGAATACTGCCTTGAGGTACGCCTGCTTTAATAGGATGTGGATCAGAAGTTACGTCTTCACATCTTACTGAAAAGGTACGGTTTGATAGGAAGGATTTGAGTAAGAGGAATAACGGAGTGGGTAAAAATAATAATTTGAACAGAAGTCCTACATGCCAGACCCGATCAAACGCCTGAGCAACATCAAGAAAAACCCCAGAACAAAATTTTTTTTGTTCCAGAGATGTGGCAATAGTGTCGATTAGTCTGTGAAGTTGGTGAAGAGCGGAGTGTTTACTCCTAAAGCCGAATTGAGCGTTTGGAATACTTTGTTTCTCGTTAAGTATCGGATAAATTCTTTTTAATATGATTTTTTCTAAAATTTTTGAGAAGGTAGGAAGTAAACTAATAGGCCTATATGAGGAAGTAATAATATTTATGCTTGCAATAGAAAACGGGTGTATAATAATATTTTTTTTTTTAACCAAACCCACAACGATTTATTATGTTATTATTGCTCAAGAATCTATGTTATGCACTTGTGCTTTGTATATTAATTTATATTTTGTCATTAATCACTCTGACGAGCATGCAAGCAGCGGAACAGCGTACCGGGCGAAGGAGTTAATTCTAATCCATCATCTTCTCAGCCACCAACAAATGTTGTTTTGCGATGTTAGATATACAATTATATTGATAACTATGAATACCACATTACTGCCTAAATGTAGATTTTTTGTTTCACTCTGGAAATTGGAATGGTTTGTTGTTATTATCCTTTGCTCGCTCGTCCTTCCCCTACGAGTTTGTTTAAAAGAAATAGCAGTCCATTCCCCAAATCTAATACTCAATTTGAGGCTATGGTAAAAAGTCTAGTTCCATTATGGATAGCATAATAACAATTACCTATTGCAGCTTTCTTGCATACTTAAATGTAATGTTTGTAGTTTTAACTACATATACAAAAGTAAAAAAAAATATAATTTTTGTGGTGAATCTACACAGCTAGGTAGCTATAATATATGTTATTATTGTTATTTGTTTAATTAAAGTTTTAATTGAAACCCTTTAATTTTGTAGCGACTGTGTGCTATATATATAATAATGAAGCCAAGCACTACCGTAACCAAAGCTGGGCAAGTTAGTCATTTTTTTCAACTAGTTGAAGTTAAGTTACTTCAATAAAAAAACTAACTAAGTTAGAATATAAGTTAGTTTCTGAAACTGTAAAAATTTCTAACTTAGTTAGTTAGAAGTTAGTTTGGTGAAAATAGTAACTAAGTTAGAGTAGAAGTTAGAAGTTAGTTTATAAAAATTAAAAAAAATTTTTGTTAAAATGTAAATAATAAGTTAATATTTAATAATAATACATAATATAATTTATATAATTATATGACTATATGCTAGTATATTTTATTCAAAATATTTGTTAAATTTTAACAGAAGTGACATTTCAAAATTATCATCGGACATAGATCCACGCCTTTCATCGAACAATTGGCCTCCTGCACTAAAAAGTCTCTCGACGTGAGCACTAGAGGGAATACTTGTATTATACTTAATATATAATTTTTGTATTTCTTCAGAAAATGTGTTTAATGGTAGTTTAGGAGAAGAGTTTGAATATTCATTAAATAAATTTTGAAGTTTATCTGTTTCTGGATTTTCTAAAGCATCGAAATGTAAAAAATCATCATATGTGACTTCATTGGTTTTATCATTCATAATACATTCAGTATTTTCTGCAATTAGCTCAGACAATCTTGCTTTTAAACATTCTTTCAACTCATTGACCATTTCTACTTCAGCCCAATTCCACTTAAACTTTGGTTCTAAAGTAGCAGCTAATTTCATGTCTGAAGATTCAAAATTTGTATCAAACCTATAAATGAAATATTTTATAAATTATATTTAAAATTAATAAAATTTCATTAATCAATTTCAAAATCATTAATCACCGTTTTTTTAATCCACTGATCAGCACTTCAACTAATGGCTTGCAATATTTTAGGTTTCCATGCAATATAAGTTGATTTAATGATTTTTTTACAGCTGTTAATGTAGGGAGAAGATAACCAATAGAAATATATTTTTCTCCTTGCAGTATATCTAAAGCTTTTGCAATAGGTTTCATAACCTAGAAAAATTAAAGATCAAAATATAATAGTTTATTTATCAAAGCATATTGAGATTGTCTATTGGTTAAATCATTACTGCTTTAGGGGTTAATAATACTATCAACATTTATATTATAATTAAAAGTTACTTTGCAATATTCAGTCAAAAAATCTGTTTCTTGTGGTTTACTTAGGCAAGGCAACTGAATATCAGTACAAATATTCTCTACTTCATCAAAGTGGCTTATAATAAAACTCAAAGAGTCATACAAAGCATTCCAACTACAAAAACAAAAAGAATAACTAATAGGCATATTCAAAATAAAGATATTAATTATATAGATGTATACTATGATAGTTAGTCATTTTAAATACCGTGTATCATTTGGTGTGATTAAATATCGACCTAGATGATTTTCAATTTTATCTGCCACCAATGTACTCATATTTTGTTTATTGAAAAGTGCATTACACTTTCCAAAAGCCCTTCTACTTATTGTTTTATATGGTCCATCTTTGATTTGTAATTTATTCACATCATTCGTGGCCAGCAAATTGAATGTATGCGAAGCACAGCGCAGTTGTTTAGGCAGCCTAAAATGTCTTTCTTCCCCTTCACTTAAAATTTCAAAAATATCCGTTGAATATATAAGTGAATCATTTTCTGGAGTTTCTATTTCATCTTCAGTAGTGCTATAAAGTCTAATGAAAAAATTGTAATTGTAATTATGATATAAGTAAGTAGGCATGTAAAAAGAAAAATACTACTTTAAGTAGGTATGAGTAAAACAATTGTCTCACAATACAATATTTAGAAGATGTCAGTTCACTATTTGTTTAAAAATTAAAATACCAAATAATACAAATGGTTAGCCGATTCTCTTCTTTTATTCTTTTAATAATAAATATTTATTATACCTGAATGCCTTAGCAAAGTTTGATGCATTATCTGTAACCATATAGGTTACTTTTGTATTTATTTTGTATTCATTCAACACAAGTTCAATCATATCAGCTAGAACATCATATGTATGTTTACCAATTATACGCCTACAAGCAATGGCATTCGACTTGCGTTCAAAGGTGAATGGATCAATCCAGTGTGCAGTAAAGCCCATATAAGACCTACCAAATAATGAAATAAAATAAATTACAAGCATTAGAAGTGTGTAAGTAACAATGATTTGTGAATAGTTTGAATAGATTGTGATTAATTTAAAATATATATATATTATAATACGAAGGTACCTAAGTAGTTGAAAAAAGACATGATGATAGGACTGGTAGGTAGGTATTATTAAAAAGTAATTTTATTTAAAACTGTTGCATTAATATAGTAAAAACTAGAGAAAAAGCTGATAAATCAAACAGGAAATATTTTTATATGTACTAAAACATTTACCTTCTGAATGCAGTCCAGCAATCTGCAGTAACACATACATATTCCAAATCATTAAACTTTTTGATAATTGAATTTTTCATTTCTTCAAAACTTGAATTAATATTTCTCATCAATGTTCTTCTAGATACTGGTACCATTTGTGCCACAGTATTAGTATATTTGAGGAATGCAGGATGTTCAATGAATGAAAAAGGGGACACCGTACTAATTATTAATTCCATGTTGGCTCTATCAAAAGTAGCTTGAGACAACTTAGTTTTTTGTTTTTTAAATTCATGTAAATTTAATTGTTTCAATGTACTCGGTTTATCTTGATTAAGTGATCTTTTTTTAACCATATCATTAAACTTATCTAACATAGATTTATGTGTACTCTAAAAAAATCAAACAATGACAAGTATAAATATATAATCTATAATTATTAATTAGTAATTTTTCAGATTTAACCATTAACAAAAATAATAAAGAACCACCTTTTATTTTAATGGCTAAATAGCTTAGGCCATATCTAGTCATAGTAACTAATTTGCTGGTAGGCGGGTGATTATTTATTCATTTTTCAAGTATATGTTATTAATTTTTTTAAATAATAATCAGCAAATGTATACTTTAATTGGACAAATAATAACCATACAACCATGCCAGTAAGTAGAAGAAAAAAATTTATTTATTAAAAATAATTAAATATATTCCAAGATTAAATTTACCTTAATATGTGCTCTCAAGTTTGAATACGATGTACTTGAAGTGGATAATGTTTTATGTTTAGGTTTACATAATACACATTTAAATTCAATATTTTTATCCTCAATCTTTCCTTGTTGTTCAAAAAACTGTTGTAACTGTGGCCATTTTAAATTATAATTACTATCGGCAACAGCCGAATCAGCAACGATAACACTCATTTCAATTTTATAATGAACAATTTGCACAACAACGAAAGTAGGCACGAGACGTATTGGTACTGAAAACTGTTTAAAAAAAGAAAACAACAACAGGCAACAGCGCGTATGAATCACGATCGTAAAGTGTCACAAAAGTGTCTTGGTTCTCAGTCGTCATGTGCATGTGTGTAGGATTCTAGAATAATCGCGCGTCGCGACAGTCGTAAATATTATTTGATATTATACGATTTATACGATATTGTGTCTATACTAATTGGTTAAGCCACCCGTATAGATACTATTTATATCTAGACATCTAGTAGATATCTACATTCTACAGACTACGCGGAAAAACCGTGGTTTCTGTGCGTACATTATTATAAATAGTAAATACTAATATTTAATAATATTATATTATATGAGCCAATAATCTATATAACCTAGCCGTAATGTTATGATTAATGAACAGCTTTTGGAATTTTGGAATGAAAAAAAAATTATAATAATAACTAGTTACTTTTTTTTCTAACGAGTTAGATAAGACTATTTTACACATTAAATTCAACTAGTTAAGTTACAAAGTTAATATGATTTAAAACTAACTAGTTAAGTTAGAAAGTTACTTAAAAAGTAACTTTCTAACTTAATTTTAACTTTCTAACTAGTTAGTGCCCAGCTTTGACCGTAACCACCTCCTACATCACCATTTTTTCTCTAATGGGTTGTGAATTATAAGAAACTTCTTAATCAATGGCTAAATAATTATTTTACACAAATTAATTTTTGGTTAATAATTTAGAAGTAAAAAAAAATAACTTTTAGGTATATCTAATTTATGGAAGAAAAACAAAAATTAATTAAATAATTTATATTTAAAGTCTTTAACTCAGTCTATGTTATTACTAGGGTTGAGGACTTCTAGTTTTTTTCTATTTGTCTAGAAAGGTCGCAGAATAGTGTGAGTGATGTATAAATATTAAATATGTTTCATTTTTTATATTATACTATTATACTACCACGGACAGTTGTATTTTTGTATATTTTGTCGTTATTGCATATAAATGCATATTTGAGCATATTAGAAAAACAAAACTATATTTTGCTATTTTTCGATCCAATAAAGTCAGTTTGGACAAATAAGAAAATATTTTGAAAAACTTTAAGTTTTAAATGTTGGTCTTTAACAAATTAAGAGCATATTATATATACATTTGGAAAATTGAATATTAAAAAAAATTTTAATATAATAGTACCTAGTACCTACTACACTAATCGCAGCATATCGGTCAACTATCTAGCCAATAACAGTACCTACAACGCGTCGAGCAGGGAGTGTTAATTGCTAATCAGTAATTTTTTAAGTTTAGATATAGCCGTCACTCGATAATTCAAAATTTAGGGGACTGAGCTAAAATTTCGATTTATAGAGGTTTTCGATTTACCAAATATTCAGTAATGACAATTTTATCACTTACATTATATTTATTATTTTTTATATATATAACTTAACATGTATTTGTAATATGCTGTAAAGCAGTACCTACCAAAGTTTCATTAAGCACGATTTTACATCGATATCGAGTATTCGAGTCTAAGTTTTTTTTTATTTTTTAGTTATTTATTGTTCACGGATAAGTAAATTCTAAAAGTAAACGATGGAACATTAAAAATGTTCTCTTTATGAAATATAAATGACATTATTTTGTGTTTTATGGGATTATTAGTAAACTAACTATACCAACTTGTATACCCGTGTTGACTGTAAAAATGAAAAGGAAGGAGACATTTTCATAATAATTTTCAATATTTGAAGTTTGTATCGAACCCAGATATGGGTTATATTTAAAGAAAACGAATCAACCGATATTACCAAGAATAATATTTCCTGTTTTTCTTTCACGTCCAGTTTTATTTTTAACCTGCAAAAAATAATCATACTACCTACTTGTACATTTAAACGACCAATTGATTTGTTTAGCTTTTATACCATCGTGGGTCCGAAGATCTTGCGGCCAAATTCGGAATATCATGTAGCAGTGAGTACACAAGGAACAACATCGCCAACCACCATAGTCGTGGATGTCGGTGGCAAGCAAGATAGCGGAGGCGTTTTAAAAGTCACACAATTCGTCAAAGTCGATCCATTTTCGACGAGAATAGTACGGCTTGAAGTAAGTTTAATGTGTATTATTTGTCACCCTATTTTTGTCATTAATTACAGTAACAATTGGTTTGCACGACTAAAAAGTAAAAAAAAACATTTCTTACTGTGAAAATGTTTTATTAATTTCTTGTAGATCGGCGACGTTGGACCTGGTAATTATAATCTGACTGCTCGAGGTTCGGGTGGCTTAGAGTTTTTCAACACCACGACACTCGAATACGTTCACAAGAGTTATTCGGTATTCATTCAAACCGACAAAGCCATCTATAAACCGGGACATAAAGTTCAGTTTAGAGCAATTGTGTTGAATTACCATTTGAAACCGACCGTTACGGGAGCTTTGGACATTTACATTACGGTACGTAGCAATGCAATTTTTCGGGCCCAATCGAATAACAACAACTTTCTATCTATAGGATGGCCAAGGCAACCGTGTGAAACACTGGAGTAGAGCGCTAACTACTCGGGGAGTCTTTTCTTCAGAACTTCAATTATCTGAGTCACCGGTGCTCGGTGATTGGAATATTGTTATCACCGTACTGGACCAAGTATTTCAAAAATCATTCTTGGTGGCTGAATACGTTTTGCCAAAGTTTGAAGTGACCATCGAAGTGCCTGAGCACACCACGTTTAAGCAATCTGTTGTGTCTGCAACCATTCACGCTAAGTATGTATAAATTATGACAGTTTATTATTGATGTTGTGTCAATAATTATTATAGTATTCTATTCATTACATCTCATTATATCGTCGTGTTTCAGATACACGTACGGTAAGCCCGTTAAAGGAGAAGCCACTGTTTCAGTTCACCCAGAATACTTCAGTGATCTCATACAACCTATATACCAAAACCCGTTGAGAAAAGTCGTACCAATTAATGGCAAAACAGTTGTGCAATTTGATGTCGTTAAAGATCTTAAGTTCGTTATAGATTAGCTAAATAGGGCTTTATATTAGAAAATTACCAAAATTGTAAAATTATTTTTTAGTTTAAACAACGAGTTCAGACGAATTATCACTTTTGATGTCACTGTCGAAGAAGCTCTCACGGGCAGGTCTCAGAATACATCGGCTAACGTTATGTTTCACAATCATAAATACAAAATGGATCTCATCAGAACATCAGAATACTTCAAGCCCGGGCTCAAATATACAGCTTTCGTGAGTTGTATTTTGCATAGATGTCCTCGTTTGAAAACGTATGGTTTTATTATATATTTTTTCAATTTTAGATAAAAATGAGTCATCACGATGGCACTCCGGTATACGATGACAGGAATCCGGTCAAAGTTTGGCACGGATTTTCGTATGAGACTGAAAAGTTAGACGAAACCAAACTCATGTTGCCGAGAAATGGTTTGATTCCTCTAGTCTACTATCCGCAAATCAATGCATCAGTGATCGTCATTGAGGTGAGTTGATTAAATGTTTTGGGATGAAATTTTCCCAATTAGTGTTGAAGAATTGCATTTTAATAGTATACTAAAAATAAGGGTCCTAATTTATTGCTACAAGCCATCTCTTAAAAAATTCTGTCAAAATTGTTTTCTATATGAATTATAAATAATAACCTAACCTAAATTATATTTTAATTATTTTATGTTTATTTATTTTGATAAAATATAAAACAAAAATGTGATATGTTGGTGGTTAGTCTAACTCTTTATTCTACAAAACTGGGAAAGGAAATATTTATATAAATTGTATTAAAATGAATAATTAATACATGGTGTAAGGCAGAGGTTCCCAAACTATGGGTCGCGACCCAAAAGTGGGTCGCGATTATATTTTTGGTGGGTCGCGCCAGATTTTTAAATATTACATACTTTACGTTGATGTTCTAAGTTCATATTTAGTTTTATTGTCAATCGTTATATGCGAGTGTGACGATATAAGTTTACAGTGACCGTGTCAAAACGACGCATCCTGATTAATAGTTATTGAAAATATAGCGACTGAATTCACTAAAAAAAAGTCATTCGTCGATATTGTGGGTCACCAAATTTTAAAAAATTCCCAAAATAGGTCGTACAATAAAAAGTTTGGGAACCTCTGGTGTAAGGTATATTTATATTTTTTTGCACTAAAAACACGTTGTATATTGTTGATTGAAAAATAAATAATAAAAATTGTTAAATAAAATATTTTTTTTTTATCTTTATTAAAACTAAACCTTCTAATTGATTATATCAACACTTGAAATTATTTTTGTATACAAAATAGAAATAGAATTATAATTACCTATTAAAAATCTTATGTATTATGTGCCTCATTGGCCTGTGCTTACGTTAATACACTCTTTTCAGATATGAATGCAAATTAGAAGTTAATTTCTATGCATTGTTGATACAGTCGCTGAAAATATCATGCATAGATAAAACTAATTCTGTTAAATAAAATGAGTTTTTCTCACGACGAAACACTTTTGATTTTAGGCAGAGTACTTGAACCAGAGGGAATCGTTATCCACGATCTTACCAGCACACTCAACCAGTAATACGTTTATGCAAGTTACCGTTCTGACCGAACGTCCAACGGTAAGACTGATTACATGACAATGTGGGTGACCGTAAGTTGCGTCCCATGTATTTTTTTGTGCATGTGTAATTTGCGTTCCGGGTATTTTTATATTAAAATATATAGGTATTACCAACTTGCAACCTATATTTTCTTTTCCATTTTATCAGACTTAGGACTGTCAACATTACTGTTATAATATTGGTAAGGTTAAAAATATTGGTTTTTTTTTATTTAAACTTAATAATAGATAATAAAAATATATTTTGTATACGCCATGTTATATTAATAATTTATTTTTATTTAAATTGCATATTTTTATCGGTACTAAGCCTTAGCTGTCGAATTTTTTTGTGCCGATTTTGTTTTATTATTAATTATTAACTTATTTATTATAACTTATAAGTCTATATTGAGGCAGGTAAAAATTTGAAAGACAATTGCCTCACAAAGTCAATCAGAGTTATCTTTTTAATTTCTAATTCTTCCATTTTTTTTCTATATCTTTAATTTTTTGATAATTATTAGTAAGGTCTTTAGAGTAACATTGTAAAGATTATAACAATTATACACCTACATATATTATTTAAAATTATAATTAAATAAAAATCAAATGGGAACCACAATTAGAGCACAGGAAAGAAGTTTATTTTTTTTATACATATTCTAACAATAATTATTCAAATTACGTATTTGTCTTTCCAAAGCAATAACTTGTAAATTGTTGAAAGTACCTTTTTAAACTTATACAGTAGGCAGTCAAAAAATAATCATGATTAAAAACAAAATAATATTTCATTGTGTTTTGCTCCGTTAAAGACACATGACAAAATTTTTATAATTTATTACTAACTACGAATTCATAATATATGAAAGGTTTTTCAAATTGTATATGATAGCGAATATCATTGGTATATTTCAATTTGATAAAATTACCATGTAGAAATAATTTGGAATCGTTATAGAATTACATGTATTTAACACTTATTAATGGTTTACTGATTAAAAATAGAGAAATTTGAGTGGTAACTTTTAAAATTAAAATTGGAATCTAAAGCTTTTAAATATGATTCACACACAGTTTCATTTTTAATAAACTTTAATTGGTAATTTATATTTTTGTGGTAATAGGGCCAAAATGTTTTCAAAATTTTAAAAACCTACTCCATTGGTTCAAAGTTTTTGTATATAAATATTTCAACTTTATTTATTTCATTAAGTTCAAATAATATGTTTTAGTTTCAAACCATTTTACTGGCTTCATTTAAACGTAGGTAGCTATTAGTTAAGTCTCATTAGACTATGCGCTACTTAGAGTTCTGATATGAAAAATATGAACGATTGAGTTTATGATTAGTTCGAGGAGACGATGATTTTTAAGACAAATTCAAATCAGTCCATCTACATATTATATCGGCTGTTGTACCCTCCACCCATCTAGATCTAATTGCGCATCGCTACTAATTAGTACTTTTTCGTTTAGGTTAACAAAGATGTTGAAATACAAGTGAACTCAACGGAGAGCCTGCAGTATATAACTTACCAAGTTCTGGGGAGGGGTGATGTAATCGTAGCTAGTACCGTGCAGATTCCTAACGCCGGTCAGCACACAGCCGTTATCCGATTCTTGGCCACTTATGCTATGGCACCCACCGCCCACGTGATCGTGCAGTTTGTCAAGGATGACGGCGAGGTAGTCGCCGACGCTATCGACGTTGAACTCGATGGAGTGTTACAAAATTACGTGAGTATCCCTCCTGAATAACGACTTTCGAATATTTTATTATATTATTGTTCTTATTGTTATTTACACACGATCCACCTTCTCCCCCGGCCTGTTTTTCATTGTTTTCGTTTTAGATTAACGTGGACGTCAGTCGCGACGAGGTAGAGCCTGACACCTCAGTGGACATAAATTTCGAAGCCAAACCGAATTCATACATAGGCGTAGCTGGAATCGACCAGAGCGTTCTATTACTGAAAACCGGCAACGACATATCACACGTGAGTCAACTGTCGATTTTGACGACTGATCGACCACCTTTAACGTTTATACTTATTTACGTTTAAATGTTATGAAATCGTTTTCTTTCTTCGTTTTATCATCAGGACAACGTATTGGATGAACTTAGAACTTACGACAACGGCAAACATTCCCATTACACGCCGTACCTTAGAGAATCGTTGGATAGACGGTCGATGTTCTGGTGGCCAGGTTCGTATACTGCTCACCAAGCTTTCGATGTAAGTGTTATTTTTTTTTATCTTTACCGTTCACCCTACCGTGATAATTTCCATTTGAGAAATCGGATTAATGTCGTTTATATGTATATTTGTCTAGAAATCTGGAGCCACCATATTGACCAACGCCTTCGTCAATGATTATAATCCTTGGGGTAAGTGTTTTTATGTTTAATACGAAGTATTTTTAATTAGTTCCTATACAATGAATAAAATGAAAAAAAAGAAAATATTTATTCCTATAAACAAAATTATGACTAATACTACCTAGTCATATTACGAATCCTATACGCATGGAAGCCGTCTGTAAATGATCTTAACATATTTTTAATCATAATAATTATAGTGTTGGTTGAATCTCGATTTATTGCGTATGTCAAAATTAAAATTAATTAGTAGTTTTAATAAAAATATTAAAATAATTGTCTATACGTCAAACCACTGGAAAAATTAAAAAAAAATCCACAATCATTATTCAAACGTATATTTTTGTGAAAATCTTTAAAATATCCATACTTTACATTAACTGATTTGTACCCAAATTACAAATTACAAATTTAAAATCGTTGTACGTTTTAAACGCATCAAAATTGTATTTTTTTAAATACCCATAAACAATTTTCATTATTTTCTCAGTGGTTGACCAATGGAATACGATACATTTCGACTGTTCGAGTTAAAAAAAACCGTCACCCATCATTTAAGACGAATACAATAAATCTAATATGCTTTTTATGTATCAATTAGTTTAACGTATTAATAACAATACCTAATAATTATATTAGCTTTTAAATAAAATAACACGAGACACGAAAATGTAGGTTTTTTTTATAGAAATTATTGTATACGTAATTTTAGGTATTCTATATCGCATAGGTACCTCCACACATTTAATTTATGGATACTAAAATTTGGTTTTGATATGTAAAAATCTAACAACGTGATATATTGGTATGGACCGTATTTTCAATAATATTTGGATGAGAAGACTAAGATGTAATTCAATTGACAAATAAAACAAGTTTTTGGACATTTGAGTTGATTTCAGCGAAAAAAAATTGTGATAAAAAATGATTGAAAGTGATATTGTTTTTTATAACAACATTTATTGAAACATTTTGAATTCATTAGAATTTGAGATTTTCTATAATATTCTGTCAAAATTGCTCATACTCAAAACTCATTACACGATGAAAATCGTAACTATTACATGCTCCTACCGCAATGCCGCTTTTAATATCGTTGTAAGGACGATACCGAATTAATGAGTGGTATTATGTTACGGGCAAAGTGGAAAATTCGGACAATGTAAATTGTGAAGTATTTATACAAAATAATCTGCTTAATATATTATGTTTTTATTGCAAATTATTAATATTACATAATATAATACATTAATTTTATGTTTTATCAAATAATTTTTATATACAATTTGTTTTCTTATAAAGTATAAATAGTTATATGCTACGTCTATCCTTTGGTTATAGACTAATGACATTTTGTGAATGCACTATATATCCCGATAACGAAACCGGTAAATATCTTATCTCATATAATTTTGGTACGTACAGTTTTCGTAGTATACTGTCACTCAGTTTATATTGTACAGTGCAAACAAACATTTATTTATTTTCTACATTTTATTTAAAATGGAAAAATTTAATGCGAAATTGAATATTGTGTTAAATGAAAAAAATGTGAATAATGTGTATTCAACCAAATTAAAATATGACGAATTAATTGAACATATAATTAATATAAAGAATAGTTCCCAAAAATTGAAGCCATTATGATTATAAGCTCTTCAAGTAATATGATGTAATACAATTATCTGAAATCAACAAATTAATTATTCCAGTAATTGCAGGTAATAATAAAAACAATATATTACTGCAGTTTTATTATAGATACCTTTATTGTTTTTATTTGTCAATTGGACATGGAGGTAGAAATAGAATGGAACACGAGACTAATAAAAAGTACAAAAATATAACTAGAGATGTAATAATTTTATACTTAAATAATTGCGAATCGTGTAAAAAGAAAGGAAGTACAGCTAAAAAAGGGTTGGTTGTAAAACCAATCATATCTTCTGAAATGAATTCTCGCTGTCAAATTGACTTGATCGACATGCAAGCATAATCAGATGGCGATTATAAGTTCATATTAGTTAATCAGGATCATCTAACAAAATATATATTGCTTCGTCCGTTAAAACACAAACGTGTCGAAGAGGTGGCTTACATATTATTGGACATTTTTACAACTTTCGGCGCTCCTGCAATTTTACAGAGTGCTAATGGTACGGAATTCGCGAATCAAATTGTAACCGAAATTTGTAAAATGTGGCCAGAACTTAAAATAGTCCATGGTAAACTTCGTCACTTGCAGAGTCAAGGTTCAATGGAACTGTTTCAGTAAATGACGACAATATGTACGAAATTGGTACGACGGAAGGTCGACTTTCAAATTTTTACAGTCGAAACCAATTTGTCATTTGCAAGGAGTCATTTTTAAATATTGAAGATGTACCTCAAACAGTAAACATTTCAATGATAGAGGCTGCCCATAAATTTTCCAATTTAGGAGGTCAAGGCTACGAACGGTGTACATGTGCGCAAAAGTGTAAGACACGAAAATGTAAGTGCAAAGCAGCAAATAGACTGTGTACATCAAAATGCCATTCAAGCAGTACATGTGAAAATAAATAATTTAATTTAATTAAATTTTTATTTTAATTAATTAGTATAAATAGTATAATAGTATAATTAGTAAAAAAAAAATAAAATTATTTGAAATAAATTAGTATAAATAAGAATAATAATAATATAAAAATAAATAAATTATGTATAATAGTTAGTGTTTAATCAGAGAATAGACGTAGCATTTAATGATTATTAATTATGTAATTGTTAGAATAAATGTACTTCACAATATTTTAAATGTATAATTTAAGCTAATTTATCATTTGATGATTAAACATAATATATTATGCAGATTATTTTGTATAAATACTTCACAATTTACATTGCCCAATATACCTCGGACATTGTATACAATGCCCGGTTACTGTACCTATACATTGTCCGAATTTTCCACTTTGCCCGTAACATATACAATTAATAGTTGAATCATTTGAATAACAGTAAAATAATAATTGTATGTATTAATATTAAATATTAACTCATGGTGTAATGGGGACCGTGTACAGTTTACTATAGGTCAAATGTGATGGATGACCAGGAAATGATGCCGATACCATCTACTGTTTCCGAAACATCTTCAAGCATCAAAGTGCGGAAGAATTTCCCCGAAACATGGCTATGGGAGTCCACTGAATCTGGGTAAATAGAGTTGTGACCAATCAAAGGGTGCTTACCTACTAACGCTTGGAACGCATCACTGAATTAATATTTGCCCATATTATACCTATTGCTTTACACTCATTTAACCGGTAAAGGTGCATATGTGCGCACACCACTCTTAACAAATTATTTGAAATGCTTATTGTCAGGCTAGGAAAATCACAAGACTGGAACAAATTACTTTTTTAACTAGGTTATTTAAAATTGTTTGAAAAATAAGTCATTTCATTACTACTTAATAATATTGATGTTTTTAGATGAATTATTTTTGAAGTAACTGAATTTAATTACAAGTAGACTCTACTTGTATTAAGTTTTAAACAGTAACAATATCTTTTGTTTGACTTGAATGAATTACAACTTAAAAAATGATGAAAAATGAAATCCTCATCTATAGTATAGTTAGAAGTCTGTGTGTACATTGTATGATATTATGATAAATGATAATTGATAATCACATAATATTATCAACTAAACGCTAAACATGGTTATAGCCGTAGACAATATACTTACGTTAAAAGTCTTTGGTTATAGTGTGATTATAGTATAAATGCATAGATTAAAGATTAAACTATTCCACGATTAAAGATCTTTAATCGTGAACCATCCACGATACATCGTTATCACTTTTTTTTATTATCAACAAAAAATATTTTAACTAAAACAATGTTTGAAAATTGATAAAAATTAACTATAATTTAATTTAAATTTTAAAAAATTTGGGAAAGACTCATATTTCCTATTAGCTGGTATATTATTTAATTTTTGTTTTGTTGACCGTAGTGCACACTCGTTCATTTCGTAGTGCACACTTGTACATTCGTAGTGCACAGTGTGTGTCGTGGTGCACATAAAAATAGGGCCTGAAGTAGAGCCAATAAAAGTTGTTGTTGTTGAAAAGTAACTCATTAGGTAACTATGGTAAAAATACTTACTCACTGCGTCAACATTTATTTTGACTGTAACTCTTAACTGACTTTATAAATTGATTTATTATATCCAGTCTTGAAAATTGGCTATTGGTTTAATTGTATTATTCAGGAGAGATGCCTTTAACACTAAAACAATTCCTCCCATTTCTCTTCCAATTCCTATTTTGTTTAGTAAAATAGTCCATGCAAAAGAAGATTCATTGAAGAGAATAAAATATTTTGTAAGTGTCGTTTCTAGTCAAAACCTATAGGAGCCCTATCAATCAGACTTATGAACATTATACACTCATGGGTGTCCTTCCGTCCAAAATTATATTCTTGCTATTTATTAAATCATAAAATGAGACTAGGTCGTCCCTGGTTTTCTTTTTAACTTAATCCCTCTACATTATTCCTAAACGGACACCCTTCGCTCTCTTTCACACACACACACACACACACACACACACACACACACACACACACACACACACACACACACACACACACACACACACACACACACACACACACACAAGCACACCACTCTCATGTCTGCTTGTCTGCCATGAAGTATTATGTACCGTTTTCGTATGTTTGTTGTATACAGTGGCGCCATCCGGCCAAAGTCCAAAATTATTGGTTCAGATCCAGATGCCCGTCCAATCGGTTGTGAAACCGTACATCGGGCCAGGCGCCGTTGTACAACCAGTGACGCGGCCTCCGCTGGCCGGGCCGTACGCGTTCTCCCGCATACCGGCACCAGTGTGGAACAAGCCGCGCGTCTTCCTAACACATGCCCTTCAGGACACTTGGCTATTCACTAACCTATCCACACGGTACGAACTCAGGGAAGGGGGATGTTTGTCGTTAATAATACCACGATCATCAAACTCGTTTACCTGGGGAGTAAGTGGAGAAAAGCGCCCCACAACTATCGTTTAAAAGATGAATCCTAGGTACCTAATTCATTCTGTATTCATCAAATAGTTTCATACATGACTTGACACCGAAGATAATCCCTGCTCCAAGATACCACTAAGCACCGTCAATCATCTGCATATAAACCTCTCGAGCTTCCAATAGAAAACGAAAACATCTATAAACTCATTGTACACTATCTACGCGATATCGATTCAAGTAGTTGAAGTTCTCATGCATACAACTACTATTGCCACTGTTGTTTATTAATTTCTCTAACTCTAATACCAATAGTATTCTTCCCAAGTTATATATTTTTGGCATTTTTACCTATAGTAACAATATTATTAAACACAGAAACTCCCCTAGAATCTCCAAGGATAACGAATTTCCACTACTGAGAAGGATTAAGAAATATATCTTTTTTTTATAAAATATTGTACATAATTCGTTTTCATCTTATTATAAAGTCCACCATTATGGTTTGTTTGGCGTTAAGAGGGTAAGAATACGTTTTACCCTATATTAATTACAAAAGTATCTGGACCCAAGTTTTCACTGGTGAAGGTTTTATTGTTTATATCGAATACGTACCGTGGCTTTTCAGAATGTATTGTAAATCGTCATTGTTTTTCTATGAGCTTTTACGCACGCTTTACTTTTCGAATTTCTCATTACACAAAATAAATATGAATCGTAATCGAGCTGTAGGTACATACAGGGTGAGTGATATTTTAAACTGGTGATGTCTTGTACTTTAGAATAGGTACAACATTTGAACATCGTCAGAACGTTGTTGCCATCTCCTTATGCATATTATTTTATGTAATATATAAGGAGGTACCTATCATACGACTATACAGGTAACGTTACCTGTATAGTCAGTTTATTATAGTTCATTCACTGTGATTCGTAAGTACCTACATCGAGCGATACTAAAAATTAAGTTAGAATTGCTCTGCTTTAATTGCTTAATATATTTCAATTGGATATAGATGATGAACAAAAAATAAAATGTTTATTGTAACACGTTGTTTCATATCTTCAATAATATGATTCCATATTTACATTAACTTTAAGTTATATTGCGTTGAAGTTCATTTAAATTAACGTTGTTTAATCGAAAAATTAAAATGTATTATTATCGACAATTACAATAGAATTTATTCAATTTGTCTCATTTTCTTACGTCTTAAAAAAAGTCATAAACGTCATATTTAATTTTTATAATAAATGTTTTAGCTCTAAAACGCCACTAGATGCAGAGATGAGCTATCATCTATTTTTGTAAATAATATTATTGCATATTTTATACAATTTCATAATTATTACGCAACTACAAAAATTTGTAATAACATGGGACTACTTGTAATTTACTTTGAATTAATGTCAAAATACGTTAAAATTTTTATTTAAAAAATTAAAATGTTTTAAAAAATATTGAAACGACATCTTAATTCAATGCAATAAATGTTTCAATGTTTTTCTTAAAATAGCTAAAATTTGTTAGTTAAAATATTTGTGCTACGAAGCAAGTTATTCCTTAATAGCTCCGCCTCAGGGTATTTATTATTGTAAAACTATTAACCGTTCATTTATTAATTATATTATTCAACTAAAACATTTTTTAAACTGATAACCAACTTGTGTAATATTAAAGGCAAGACGGACGAGCTTCCTTGAAATCCATGGTACCAGATACGATCACGTCGTGGGTGATCACTGCGTTCTCAGTCGATTCACTCTACGGACTTGGTCTCCTCGACTCACCCAAAAAGGTAAAACGATTTAAATAATGCTCTACATAATGTTATATTTATGGTTAATAAAATTCAAAACATTTTGTCGATCAGAATTTTGATGGTCAATAAAATAATAATTATTAAAACGTGTTTGTATTTGTAGAATACCAAGGTATTACCTAAATCTATTTTATTTTCCGTTTTTATTATAATGAAATAGAAATATCATTGTTTTTTGTTAAACACAGTGAATTGTTTTATGCAGTTTATTAGTTCAGTTAATTTAATATACCTACTTATGGTTTAGACTGTCTAGAGTACATACCTACATTGCATTTAATAAAATTACATTTAGCATGTGATTTTAACGAAATATGATAAAAGTTAAAAGTTAATACCTATGTGTAATATATTTTTAGATTCTATAGTATGGATATAATTTTAAAGTGGTTGCAATTGTTATTTTATAGCTAAAAGTATTCAGACAATTTTTTATTTCCGTCGATTTACCATACTCAGTGAGAAGAGGTGAGTATGTTTCCATACCAGTGGTGGTGTTTAATTATCTGAGCAAAGACGTTACTGCTGACGTGACTTTAGAAAATATCGGCCAGTTTGACTTCGCCGACACCTCCAATGATGTCCGAGATTCAAGTAATTAATAATAAGGGGTTACTGTGATTAATATATATTTATGTATTCGCAAGCTTGTTAATTTGAACGCTTGTTGTTTTCGTTTTGAATAATAGAATTGGAGTTATACAAACGGAAATCCTTAACTATCAAATCGAATAGTGGAAGTTCAACATCGTTCCTGATACAAACCAAAGATTTAGGTTACATCAGCATTAAGTTGACCGCTACCAGTAAATTGGCTGGCGATGCTATAGAAAAGAAGCTATTAGTCAAGGTATTATGTCGTTCAATGATCTGTGTACAGTGGCTTAAAACAATTGTTTTCATATATTATCATTATACATACCCTCTTTACCCGTTTTTTTAGCCGGAAGGAGAAACCATTTATAAAAACAAAGCAATCTTTGTCGATCTCAGGAAAGAATCATCGTTTGAAAAGAACATAACTTTAGAAATTCCTAGCAATATTGTACCAGACTCTGAATTCATTGAAATCGGAGCAGTTGGTATGATATTTATTTGAAAATTGTTTGTTCGTTCCATTTTAAAATGGTTAGTTTTTTTTTTTAACAGGTGATATTTTGGGGCCAAGCACAATGAACTTGGCGTCTTTGATCCAAATGCCGTTTGGATGTGGTGAACAAAATATGTTGAATTTCGTACCTAATATCGTCATTCTAGATTACTTGAAAGTAAGTGCCAGATATTATGTATAAAACAATAAGCTTGATTAATGGTGATCCAGTCACAATTTTTGACACTTGCGTTTTAAATTAAAACTATTCAATCCAATCTAAATAATCGGCTTTCATGCATATTTAGAATACGAAACAATTGACGACTACTGTCGAAACAAAATCGTTGAAGTATATGGAAACTGGGTACCAACAAGAGTTAACGTACCGCAGATCAGATGGTTCTTTTAGTGCTTTTGGATCGGCAGATGCTAGTGGTAGTACGTGGTATGTGTACCCTATGTATTATATATTGCTTCTACGATATATGGCAGTCCCCGATATAGTTAAATACGGATGGACGATAGAGTAAAATATAATTGTCTTTTTTAAATTTATATTTATGTATAAATATTTTCCAGGTTGACTGCTTATGTTGTCAAGTCATTCAGACAGGCAATGCCATACATACCAATAGAAGAAAAAATCATAATTGAAGGCCTACAGTGGTTGTCCAACAATCAGGCGAACAATGGTAGTTTCCCGGAAGTGGGCTATGTCAGTCACAGTGACATACAGGGAGGATCCTCAAAAGGATTGGCACTCACCGCCTACACACTTATAGCATTTTTGGAAAACCAAAAGGCCACTCCGGTTTACCGCAATACAATTAATAGAGCCGTAGAATATGTAGTGAGAAACTTGCCAGGAGTAGAAGATCCGTACGCGATCGCAATCTGCTCGTACGCATTGCATTTGGCTGATCATCCGGAGAAAAACGTAGCTTTTAACCTACTTGAATTGAAAGCTAACACTGTTGGTAAGTTTGATGCGCGGTACTTATTACGAAACGTATTACTTTTAATATATTTTAACGAAACATAGCCAAAAATAATTACTGCACTTTCCGTTGGATAAAGTATATAATTTTAAATTAAACAAACTAGGTACCTAACCTCCATGTCGTTTTTTTTTTTTGTACTGTAATAAAACAAAAGTATGATATCGATCTTTCAGATGGAAAAAAATGGTGGAAACGGATTGATCGTGCTAATGATAAAAAAAATCCATGGGTCCAAGAGCCTAATTCAGTTGACGTAGAAATGACTGCGTACGCCTTGTTGACCTATTTGCAAAGAGAACTTGTAGAAGATGGTTTACCGATACTACATTGGTTGGTGTCTCAACAGAACGATCAAGGAGGGTTTGCTTCTAGCCAGGTATCTATTTTAGATTATGCAGTTGAATATTCATCGGAAATTAATTAGATTTAGAGCAACTGGAATGCAATAAGTGTTCAACAGTTCTAAAGCTGTCAATATTTCATCAAATTACATTTTCCCCAGCTATACCTATGGATTATATAGATCAACCGTAAAAGTACAGTGAACACTTTTGTCTTAGAGCTCAACACCGTTATACATCTATACATCGTTTTTAATAGATATATTAGTATCAAATTTTATGGTGAGATTTCCTTTGTTCAATTATTATTTCATTGACATAAATTATTTGAATAAACCAGAATTTCACACTCAGGACTAGTTTTACTATACCTCTTTGGCTTTTTAAATTCATAATATTGTGGCAACTTTAGAAGAGTGATCAGAAAGAAATATTATTTCAAGTACGCTTCTGTTCTAATGTAAATCTAAAATGTATGTTAACGAATTTACCACCTATTTTTCAAAAGAATAACGATAGGCACCCAATAGGAATTGCTAAATCACACACATATCATACTAGGAATTAAAAAAGATTTGTATGTGTGCCTTTTCTTACTAGTGTTAAGTATTTAAGTTATAAATGTAAATCCATTATTAATAATTCTATATATTTTTCCACGCTTTCGTCTAGGACACGGTAATAACGTTGTACGCGCTTTCTCAAATGGCTGAGCGAATTACTCCGGGTACTTTAAAGTTATCTGCCACATTTTCTTACATGAGAAATGGACAATCTGAACTAAAAGTAACCAAAGATAACGCCATGGTGTTGCAGTTGATCGAAGTGAGTAGTGTTTATGAAATTGATATACATGAGTGTAAATAGTATCAATGGTAGTCAATATTGTATGCAATTTAGACAACAAACAACGTTAATTTATATTTTTCAAGGCACTAATTTAATTAAATCAATTTTTTTTTAACAGTTAAGCTTATTTTAATTAACTCTCATTTTTTAATTGTTTCAATGTTCAATAGAATAGGTATATTATTATAAAACTAGTAATATTTTTGTTGACATTTAAAAACCAAAAATAAAATAACCGAGAAAAATAAATTTCATTGTCTGTCTGCCTACCATTGCCTACGTTTGTTTTGACCACTTTCGTATTTTCATAGCTCCCAAAACGCACTCGCATCGTGAACGTGACAGCCACCGGTACTGGATTAGCCGTTATCAAAGTGTCTTACAGATACAATGTAAACGTTACCGGCGCTTGGCCACTGTTTTCGCTGGATCCGCAAGTGGACAAGAACTCGAACACCAATCATCTTCAGCTTTCCGTCTGTTCCGGGTATTTGTTTTTTTTTTTTAAACTATACCGTGAACTTATATGGCTGTACCATTGAACTGAATACGTTTCATAGGCGTGCGCAGACCTGAAATTCGGGGGGTGCCTACAATTTTTGTCGCGCCCTTTTCTTAATTCGGGCCCTCTCTTAACAAGACATGTACAATGTACATATTTTAATAAATTATAATGCACAAATAAACATTACTTACAGATTTTTATTTAATATTCTAATATAAAAATGATAAATTTATAATAACATGCGCCTATTACTTAAATTACTAAACTCATTTATAACCAAATCTACTTCAACATTAGAGGCCATTTCTTGTTCTGTAAAAAGTAAAATTAATGATTCCAGACGGTCTTGGGCCATGGTATTTCTTAATTTACTTTTTACAATATTTAATTTTGAAAATACCCGTTCACATGAACAACTAGTTACGGGTATAATGCTAAACATTTGTAGTATTTTAAAAAAACAATTTAAAATATTATATCTACCGGAATCTTTTAACTAATCCAGCCACAAAAACACAGATTCATTAGTAGTTCCTTTAGGAATATTCTTGTCTGTCGAGTTCTTGAGCAGTTTGATTTCAGCAGTTAAAGTGTCTGATGAAATTTTCGCAAACTTTTCCAAAATGGTAGCTATTTCAGTAGTTATATTTAAATTTATAATATTTGCAACAGCATTTATAAGGCAAATTGTATCTTGTTTAAATCTTGAATTTATTCCAGAAATAAGATCATCTAGTAATGGATAATGTACAGAAACTTTTAATTCTTCATATTTAGTCTTAAAAAATACTTGATTTGAAGGAGACGGATCAATTTTAGTTGTAACTTCTTTTTTTTACTTCTGGAATATTGATTTTATGCATTGTACACATTTTTTCAGTATTGGAAAATATAATTTTGTATTCTTCATTATTTCTCATGTTTAATAAGGTATTCTTTAAAGTATTTACACTTTCTGCTGCAATCAAAAGGTCAATTTTTGGAGACTGCAGCATAGAACTTACTTTTAATATTATATTTAAAACAGGACTCATTAATTCCATGCCAAATATAAATTCAAATGTTTGGAGTTGTTGTAAAATACCAATTCCTTTTGCTCTCATCTCAGGTACTGAAGTGTTTTCACATATTTCATCAATTGCAGTAATTAAAACATTATAATTATTTTTAATAGCTTTTACAGCTTCCGCACGACATGCACATCGTGTAATTGAACAAGACTTTAATGTTAGAAGAGTAACTCCTGTTTCTTTAGCAACTTTTTCTAGTGTTGAGTGTCTCATTGGACTGCTTTCTATATAGTTGTGTACATATTGTATAGTTCCAAGGAAATTAAAAATCGCATACATAATTTCATTATTTTGTTCTTTACATCTCATTTGTACACCATTTAGACTACCTGCCATAGTTGACGTTCCATCAAAGCATACGGCAACCACTGATTCCCAGTTTTTTTTAATTAAAATTAGAAAATCACATAATGTATTGAAAATTGATTCAGCAGTTACTGATGTCATGCGTTTTAACGAAACAAATGTTTCTATAGGTCTATTAACATTATCATCAAAATATCTTACAACAATAGACATTTGTTCATGATGCCCGACATCACTTGTCTCATCAGCCATGATTGAAATAAATGAACTATTAATGTTTGAAATAATTTTTTGTAGAAAAACTGTATGTATTGATGTAATAATATCATTTTGCATTCTATTACTTCTATAAAGTGCATTTTTTGGACCTTCCTGAAAGTGAATTTTAAGTAAATCATCATACTTTGATAACAAATTTAATATTTCTTTAAAGAGTCCTTGGTTATTGCTTGTTGAACTTTCATTATGTCCACGGAACGGCCTTCCTCCTTTACATAAACAAATCACTATATCAATCAACCTATTCATTATCTGTCTATTTTTAATACGTTCTTCTGCTTTTTTACTTAATGATACTTCTTTAGCATTGTCTAATACACAGTCAATTGATTTTTCATTTAAAAAATTATGTAAGGAAGTTGAACTATTAACATGACATTTTGACAGTTGATGTTTTTTAAAAGCTTCATTGGCCTTGTTCCATCCTTTAAATCCAAGTTTTGAAAATGTTATTGTTGTTTGACTATTATTACTTTCATTACCTCTAAAACATCTGCATGGGGAACAAAATACAGCATCCAATTTGGTACTATATTCTATCCAGTTATACAAAGTATACCAATTTTTTTGAAAAGATCTACGTTTGTTCCCTTGAATAGTTGATGGATAAATGTCAAAGATTGGCTGATAAGGTCCTTTTAATACTTGATCTTTGAAACAAAAATGGTCTATTAGCAATGCATGCACAGGATCTAAAAGACTAATCATATTTACTGAAACAAAAATTGTCAATTTTATTGATAAAAATGTAAACATTTAGTTATTGATATTATAATATTTACAGTTTTCTGAAGAATCAGATGAAAGCAAAATATTTTCATTTTTAGTAGAAAATGGTAAATCTATATCATTAATAGCAATATCAGAACATTCTTTTTGAGGCGAATTTAATGTCATTAATTCAGTAATTGTTGAATCATTATTCTGTTGAAAATTTCCATCCATACCAACTGCAAAATCTAGAATATAATATTTATAATCATTAATATTTAATAACAATAATAATAATAATAAAAATATTAATTTGAGATTATGAATTATGTTGCAACTGCAAGTTGCACTTATTTTGTGTAATAGAAAATATTAATAAATTATTAAAATATAATAAAATATAAACTTAGTAATTAAAAGTTTTAAAAATATATTCAATATTGTAACTATTAGTTTCTACTTGACCATTTATTGTTTAAATAATTATAATTTATATTTTTTACTTTACCTAATATTATCATTATATTCAGGGAGGGCCGAATTTAGGGTTGTAGGGGCCCCAGGGCCCACATAAGATTGAAATATAAGAATTTTTAGTTGATATACATACTTTAAAACTTAAACTTTAAAATTAATAATTTAAATTTAAACAATTAATAAGTAAATACAAGTAACCTTTATAGTCATCTCTTTTCATTTTTTATTTTAGTACATCAAAACCATTGAATTTGAATAAATTAATGGCAAAAAGAAATAACAATAAACATATTTTAGTTTTTTTTATATCTAGGATTTAAATTTAATAGTATCTATAGGACTTAAACATTACTATTTTACTATAATACTATTACTATAAAATTGATATACTTACGATTTGGTTTGAGCAGAATAAATTTGTCTAAAGAACCTCGAATTTTCTTCAGTTCCAAATCGTTTTTAATTTTTTCTTTACGTTTTTGGCAACCGCTTTTAGGTGGCATAATTTTAATTTAAAAAAATAAAATAATATTACAACATTGGTTCAGTAATCAGTGAACACTGGACAGTGATCGCTGTAGAATAACTCGTAAATAATATTTATTTTAGTTAACAGTCAAATCATAATATTTCAATGTTATAATTATTATAACAAATAGTAGATATCAGTTGTTGTGTTTATTTTCGATTTTACAAAATTTAAAAATAACTCCATAACCCGTATAATGGTCTCTAATGGTATCACGGAATTAAAACACAAATTAATCAGTGGTATTACTAGTTTCAAGTTATATATAATATTTCATTAAATACCTAGTTGGATCTAAAATCTATTTTTAGATAATTGCATTATTTATTTATTATTTTTACTTTTGTATTTGATAACATCTAGCAACTAGCTGTTGTAATCGTAACAAGTTTTACCATGCAAAATTTAAAATATTTTACGTTGTATTATTTTTTTATCCCCAAACATATATTTTTTTTTTAATCACATATTTTAGAAAAAATTACATTTTTACACCCGGAACCCCCCGTGCGCACGCCTATGAAGGAACGCGCATTGGTTCTGAAAACATTTCCTACTGAAGTAGACTGACATTTTTTGTCTTGTCGTGGAATAAACAATAAAACTTAGCAGCGCGATTTGTGATAATGTTTTTACCATAAAAAGTGAAGATATCAACCGTGTATACCATTGGCATATCACAAATTTTTTGTGGAAAATAAACTAATAAAATAATTCTATCCATAAAAAATCATGGAAAATTACATTGACAGATTCAAAATGGCGCCCTTTGTAGGTGGGACACTATTCGTATAAGAATCTATACACATATGCGCTTCATGTATTCGGTACAGTACTGCCTATGTAACATTTAGTGGATATCGTGTATTTGTTGGACTCCGTTTCTGTATAACAATGTGTGCCGGTTTTTATTTTTGCAGTTTTCGAGGGGGCAACGACAGCAACATGGCCGTAATGGAAGTGACACTACCTTCGGGTTTTACTGTGGACAACGACGCGTTGCCCAGCCTTCGATTGTCCAACAACATCAAACGCGTCGAGACCAAAGATGGAGATACCGTCGTAATGTTATACTTTGACAAGGTAGACCATTTTTATCAAAAAAAAATATTTAAGTACCTCTACATATTCACATAGGAACGTGTTTTTAAATATAAAAATATAATAACTTAAATATGAAATAAATATTCAAAAATTTATATTTGGGGAAGACTGATTTTGTTCTTCTGTACCTAACCAAATTTTATTCCACTTTACAGATGATGGCTGAAGAATACTGTCCAACTATATCAGCGTTCCAAACACACAAAGTAGCCAATCAAAAGCCAGTGCCCGTCACCGTGTATGATTATTACGATCAGTGTGAGTGTGCACAAATGTTATACATTTTTATTTTTCGATCTGTTAACATTGTGCTTTGTTTTTATTTTATTTTTTTTATGTTTATTTACTTATTTATTTGTGCTTCCATTAGCGAGGCGTGCCAGAGTTTTCTACGCACCAAGAAAAGCGACTCCATGTGAAATATGCGAAGATTCCGACTGTACCAAAATATGTGTGCAAACCGATAACCCCAAATCCGGTGCTCCGTCACAATTCCGTAACGGTTTGCAGTTGACGTTCATCATTGCTTCGATTTCAAGCATCTTACTCGTTCAATATTTTAACTGATACGGCGAGCACAAAAAATATACATAGTTTTTTCATGTACCTTCATTATATACATATATATATGTGTAATAAAGAGGAAAATAAATCGGCATATTTTCACAATATTCCTATTTTTTCCATTATAATATTAATATTATTTTAGATTGTTAAAAACTCAACACATTTTTTTTTGTATGTATTCGCTTTGCGCGTGTCCCTAATTTACATAATATTATTACGGTTTTTTTTTATTTAAGTATTTAAATTTCCATTAACTTATTAAATAGTGTATTATTTAAAACATTATTATTATAATAAACAAATATTATAAATAAACCTTTTGGGAAATACTATTTATAAAGAAAAATAATAATGATAATATCCGTGTTTTACGATACAGACACTACCTGAAGGTTATAATATTATACTACATGCAAATCTAATCAAATACTCAAAAAAGTTTACATTATCATAAGTACTTTAATTATATAGTATTATTATTATTGTTTTTATTCTTTTTTTTTTAAATGATATTTAATTTATATTAATACCTATCCATATACACAATATCATTATTATAAAAATGTGAATTAGAAATTTACTTGAAAATCAATCAACAATATGTAATAATGAATCTTACATTTTGTAAACCATGATGCATATATATTCCCTGATTCCGAAGGTTAGGCAATTCAGTAAATTACATTATTATGTAGGATTTTTTTCAATAAAGACTGATTGACAGATGTTATAATAGTTATTATTATCAAATAACACATTCAATAAATCATGTAGGCAATTTATTACTAAATCACTAATTATGATAACAATTTTATTGTTTGTAAATACTAAATTGAAATGGTACTTATAAATTATAATAAATATATAAATATTTATAAATAATCATATTTTTGTTTTTATTTATGTTTTATCGACATAAAACTAGATATAATAGTGTCTTGCAGTCTATTAGTCCAAAAAATTATTTCAATTTTTAAGTGAGATATAGGTATGTAAAGTATTAATATTTTAAAATGGTCACAACTCGCGTAAAAATTAAGATATCGTAAAAAACCAACGAGAGAACACATACAATGTTGTTACCTAAAAGTTTGATAATAGGTCAATTCACTCTAATATAAAAACTGACAAAACCCTATTGAAACTAGAAAACGAAAATTTGCTATGTCGTACGTGTGTAAGACGGAAACAACACATGCGGATGAGACGTCCTCTTAATATGTATTGACCAAAATATTTTATATTATACTGATGATAATTCGTACAAGGGGACCGTATATCTAAAAAGGTAAATTGTTCAGGAGAGCGTTTTTAAGATTCAATAGCTTATAAAAATGAGTGAGTTATCTTCAGCCAGATATATCAAATAACAAATTTTATTCAATATTTTCTTCTGAGTTTGATGATGTCCTTTTTAAGAATTTAAACTTATCAGAAATAGTATTTATTTGTATTTAAAATAAATGTTTTGAGATATATGGCCTTATTGCATTCATAATTTTATTAAATAACCATTTATAATGTTAATATTATTAATAAATAATTGTTATTATTGTATTCAATAAAAAATAATATCAAGTTAAGAATTTCTATTATTGAATAATTTCATAATAAATAAAAATGTCTTATTTATTTAAAAGGTATTAACTAAGTTTCTAATACCTAAAACAAATTTAACTTTTTGAAAATATTTAAAAATAAATAATACTTTAACAGTCAAGTTACATGATTCAATTGCACTTTTATTACACTAAAATTAATTACAAATCAAAATTAACATTTTAATAAAAGTTAATATAATAACATAATAACATAACTATACAAATAAAATTAAACATCATTATAATTTTAAATGCTAAATTAATAATAAGTCTTATTCATCGTCTTCCTCAATAGTTTGGCAATTATTAGTATTTAAATTATTGCAAAATGGTTTATAGTAGTTTGGGATACAATTTGCATTGCATAAGCTAATTAAATCTTTTTTTTTTTAGTGTAGTTATTTCAGGTGGCTTAGAATAGGCTAATAAATTGTAGATTAAGGTCATCACCAAGAGCTCTGGGTCTTCGTCCTCGAGTTGCAACTTTTCTTACTGCAATTGTTTTGAATTCCTTTCCAGAAAATTCATTTTTATAAAACAGTTTATATGGAGAATCCTTTAGAGCTTCTAACACTTTTATTTTACCCCACATAAAATTTTTCATTTTCACTATTCACTGTAAAATTATTTTCAATGTCAGAACATAATTTTTTGAAGTCAAGCATGTCTTCGGTACCCATCTGATTAACCTTATATGGCTCTCCTTTTCGTGCTAAACTTAGGGATCCATTGTTCAGGCACATAAATTAGTCCACTTTTTAGACATCTTTTTTTTCTTTTGCGATACAAGCATGCATTGCATCCCCTTAGTTTTGGGAATGACCACATAATAAAAATTTGTGTGTAATTGATGCAATATTTAACTTCATTGTAGTTAAATATTGTAGTCATATATTAATATTTTATATTTATTTAAACCATAATTTAAATGCAATAAGGCCGTATTTCATTATGCGGCGGTATTGTTCTAAATAGTTATATTTAGAAGGCCACATTTATACTATTTATACATGTATACCACATTTATACACTACCTATAAAACTGGTCAAGTGCAATAAGTTTATTTCATTAATAGTAAATTTAAAATTATAGTAACATAGATCGCGCCACTCTATAAAAATAGAGAAAAAAAATACGAATTCAGGGATACCAAAACCTTAAAATTTAAAAATTTCGATATACGGCCCTCTTGTACTGACAGTGCGAATTTGTTTTTAAACATCACTTTTTTATCATAATGAACAATAAATAAAACATAACTTTTTTTGGATTTTGAACGTATTGCAAGACGTATCATTATACTGTTAAATAAAAACTAGGGATGAATCGAACTTAAAATTTCGTGAACTCGAACAGAATTTTTTTCTCAAACTTGATGCTTCTATGAACTGTTTCCGAATTAAAAATTAAAATTTCAACCAAAATTATAACAAATTAACAAACTAAAAAGTGTAAAATTTTAGTTTTAGGTTTAAAGTTTAAAAGAGTTTAAAACATAAAAAAAGCGGTTAAGTGGATATCGATCTGCTCTCCAAGTGGTCTAATGTTTATATAATATTTAATTTGAATTCTATGATATGATATCATTGTTTACGAAAAACGATTCTGAGCGGAGACGATTAGTCAATGTGGATATACCTTATCCATATCCAGCAGCCTCACGAAGAGTAATTTATTTTATTCCAGCAGTCATGATTGTCTTTGCATAGTTAAATATATTTTCAGGACAAGGAACCAGTTGTGATCTAGTGAACCTATGTTTTAACATACCCTACTCCGAACTTACATAGTAATTTATTTTAATATTGTTATTAGTTTATTTTAACAATTAATGTTTTCTGTACTTACATAATTTATACATATCGGCTTCATATGCAACAAGGACCGCTAAAAGATTAAGAGGTGAGCCACGTGCTCTGCCCACGTCAAATATAGGTACTCTTACAGTAGTTCCTAATTGAAATTCGGTCAACTTATTATTAGAATACTTCATCATTTTTTGTGTCTTTGAAGGTTAGTTATGGCCCCTTGTCTATGATTATTAATTTGAGCTTTGCTCGAATCCAAGATATTACTGACTTCTGATTTCCTTTAAATTCTAAAAATTTAAATATATAGGTAATTGCAATAGTAATGATAATAATAATAATATTATTATAAATTAATCAACTATTATATTCTTGAATATTAGGTACCTATAATATCATGATTTCCTTGCTCTCCACTGCCATCACCCTCAACTTCAAGTTCTTTGGTGTTGTCATTTTATTTTTTAAATACATTCTAAACATCTAAATCATTGAGACTAATAATATCACTTTCTAATAATAATGTATTATCAGAAATCTGTATTCCCATAGTCTCATTAAATGGTTTTACATCTACAGGTATATATAAAAAAAATTCTATGTATATGTCGTTCTCCTTATGAAGCCATGTTTGGATGTCCTGCAAAAATTGGATTAGTTTCAACAAATATTCCTTACCATAAAATTTCTAAATCGGAATCAGAAGAAGACGTTTAGATTTTAGAAATTAATTTCAATGAATTCATTCAAAATTACTTTTCTGGTGTTCAAGAAAATAGTAATTTAAATAATTGTGTTGAAATTAATTCCAATTTGTGTAAAATTAAAACTAAAGATGTATACCCAGACAATACAAAATAGAAAAGATAAACATATAAAAACTTAGAATGAGAGGCATACATAGGGTTCAGACGTGTAGGAAATGTTGAACAACAAGACATATCTAAGTCTGAACGTTCTTCATTGGATACTTGCTCATCTAATGTTTGCTTGAAATCCAAAAATAGGTTTTGTAGTACTTTTATCGAGGAACAAAGAGCTGGCATGGTGTGACAATTTTATCTGCGGTCCAATGGTCACTGTAATGACGGTGCTTGGAGGCGCAAGGTATTAGATAAAGTGTAATTAGTCAGTGCAATTAATTATATTAAGGTTCCTTAGGATTCCTTAGGACGCGTCTGTAGACGCACGGCCAATGCGGTTGCCGCAGTGCGTCCGAGATTTTGGACGCGCCGATACTACTTTACTTATTTTTAAATATAAACTGATTTCCTAGACCGCCGCAGACGCGCGCGACAGTCACATGCGTCAATAGACGCGTTGCGATGACCGCTTCGAAGGCAATCAGATCGCACGAGACGCGCGGCCAGCATATGCAAATATATTATTATTTAAATAATAATTATAATTAAATATAGTTTCTTTTTCTACAATATGTCGTCAAAATTACTTTTTTCTTACGAAGAAGATGTAATGTTGGTTGAGTTGGTCAGCAATCACCCTTGCTTGTTTGATTTAAAACATCAAGCATACAAAGATACTCAAATAAGAGAGAATGTATGGAAAGAAATTTCAATTAATTTAAAAAAAAGTAGTAAGTACATTTATTCAAATACATTTTCATAATATAATTACACTATAGCATAAAGAAATAATTAATTAATGATATTAAGTAATATAATATAAAATAGGTAACTAAATTTAGTGTACATGATAAATTTTAATCTATTTTTTGAGTTTCATGATCTTGCCACGGAACTGACCCTTGTCTACTGCAGAAAAATGTTGTGAATTCATCCCTGACTAGAAATCCTTCATAGTTAGCAAATCCTCCAGATCTAGCAATTGGTAACATATTTTTTGTAGGGGGAGCTTCGTTTTTATCAAATTCGTAATAATAATTATTTGTAGATTCTATGTATCTATTTCGTAGAAGGTTATGTAGGCAACAAGCTGATAATACCAAGTGATCAATTATTTCACATTTTAAGGCTATAGGAGTGTAAAAAATACGAAATACTTGACTTAAAAGCCCAAAAGCGTTTTCCGAAGTTCTTCGTGCTCACGATAAACGATAATTAAAAATTGTTTTCTTATAATCTTTTTTGGCTTCACCTCTAGTATATGGTCTCATCATATGAGTTTCCAAGCAAAAAGCCTCATCGCCAACATGAATATATGGTAATGATTTTTCGCAGTTGGGGAGCTTAGCATCACGAGGAAAATATTCTTCTGTTTGTATTTGCTTATATAAACTAGATTTCGTAAATATCCCACTATCCCTCTCTTTACCATATACACCGATGTCAACGAATATGAATTTACAATTGGCATCAACAATAGCCAACAGAACAACTGAGAAAAATTCTTTATAATAAAAAAATAAAGATCCTGATTTTCCCGGACAAAATATTCTGATGTGTTTTCCATCGATTGCTCCGGTGCAATTCCATTTTGTCCAGAATTCTTCTGCAATATGAATTAAATTATTTTTTGTAGGTGGAGCTAATAGTAGAGGTGTTGATCGTAAACTTAAACTTTTTACTACAAGAGGATGACGCGGTCCCGCTTAATGAGCTGTTTGAATTCAAACAACCTTTACGCGGAAGCCGCGTTATGACTTCTCAAACAAGCCGCCAATCGGCGACGGACGACACCACGTACGTTTCCCCAGCCCCCCCCCCCCACATTGTATTTTTGCAATTTTTTTTTGCAAAACATTCAGTACGGAATTTGTAAAAAAATTCCGCGAAAATTTTGGAAAATTCCTTACAACCGTAAAACGCATTTTCCTAATATGACGTTTCCCCAGCCCCCCACCAGACTCAAATTACGTTTTCCAAAAAAATTTCTACACACTAAAATTACATTTTTGCACAAAACAACTATGCAAATATTTTGTACGGAATTTATACGAATTTATAATTATTATTACGAGTATTTTGTACATTTTAAATACAGCGTGAAATTCGTAAACTTGTAGGAAGCTACGCAAAATCACTACTTAACTATAGATTATAAAATCTAAAACGTTACTAGTTTTATTATATATGTGACTTATACACCGTTGGTGTCCACTCACCGTTGGTGATTAGTGACTTATGACTTTCGAATAATAAATCATTTTTGTGCTCCTGTTGATCGTGTTTTTGTTATTATTTATCACAATATTCTTAGAAATTATATATTATAAAACATAAAATAATATGTAAAAATCTGTCTGGTTAAGTGAAAAAACATCCTTTATTATCTTTAAATACATAATCTTTATGATAATATACCTTATATTAACACTTTACCAATTTAAATACTGTATATAATGAATTCACAAATTACTTTCGTATTCTCATTTGATGATACAGCTTTCTTTTTTAGGTCATCTATTAATTCCCATTGTTTTCCACTTCGTTTGCAGTAAGCATTGTAGTGCCCTACTGATGTTCTTAGCTTACTATTTCCTCTACGATAATTTACTACTCCTCGTAATTCATATGTTAGATCGTTATATATTAAAACTTGAGGAATATCACATAACTGTATTTCAATTAAGTGACCTACTTTTGAACTACATGTTGTTTCATCATCTGTAACATACCAAAACAATGTATAAATTTAAAAAAAAAAAATTAATGTTGATTTTTTTCACTTACTGTTCCAATATAGAATTTCTATAACAATATGTTCATTTGAAAGAGTTGGTGTTAAAGTTTTGATTCCACTACAATCGTTATAACAACATACATTACTCTCTGTTGCCATTCGTTCATTTACAAACATTTGCAAATCTTGTATGCTCTCATTAGATGTTTGATAGGTTATGTAGGTTACGGGTTGTCTTGTGGGCCTTTTGCATTCCGAGATGGGACAAGTACTGATTTCAAATAGTGTTGGGGTTTCCTTCAGCATACATTTAATGACTGATGCTATTGTAGTGTCACATTCAACTAACGTTGTATTTGATTCATAATCTGATAATATGTCAATACACGATAAGATTATTATCACTTTATCATTCATATTGTAAGCTCTCCTTTTTCAAACACTCTCTCTGTGTTGCTTTTTGTTTTTTTAATAAAAATGCTGCAAGCACATGCTTAACAATTACAAGTCTTGTCACTAAGTTTATCCGCCCCAATCCACAATTACCAGCGTCAGGTGAAGACGCAACAGTATTATACTCCAAAGGTTTTAGTACTGGGTTGAGATAATTTATAATTATTTTTGCTCGACTTGAATATGTTGTAGCTGTTATTCCTTTATTGATTATATCTGATATGAAATGAAAAAAAATATTGTCGTTTTCTATAATTGTATCAATGTGTTTTTTATAATTTACACTATCACAATACGCTGCCATAAATAATGAGACTAGTGTGTCGAATGTACACGTGTTGGTAAGTACTACATTTCCTATTTCCGATATAGTACAACTTTTCAATTCATCTGCTCTGGATCCATTTTTTAGCAATGGGAATGATTTTATATTTTTATATTTATTTAATTTTAAATGACGTAATAGAGGGTTTGGTATTAAATAAGATTTATTTGTTTTTTGTCTTTTGCTCTTCCTGTTCCAGCTTTCAGAAACTACGTCTTCGTCTTTCAAATTAGTATTTGTGGTATTTGTGAAGCATTTTCTACATATTCTCCTATCTTCTTTTCCCAATTCATGACTTGAACAAGAAGGAAGTGCGTGTACTGGTGTATCACATATCACGCATTTATGAGCCCCATTTTCCACTGGCAAATTACCCGTCTCACACAGTGGACAACTGTCAATAAGTTGTAATATATTTTGAGGAGTTACGATAATAGCATCTTCACTTTCAATAACTTCTGTTTGATTATTTTCTTGGATTTCTTGAGTTGGTGATCCAGCTGTTGATTGGCTATTGTAACTTGTCGATCGAATAAGTGATGCTCCTTGTAGTGACGATATATGGTGCTCTAAAAATTCTTCGATGTCCACAGGTAAAGTCATATCTTTAAATGTAATATTTTTGAGTTTCTTGAAACTTGATTCAACAGCAGCTGAACTGGCCGTTGTTTCACCATACCCAAAAAATGGAACCATTATAGATGACCACAATGGTAAAAGTTTCATGCATTTTATTACACAAGTTACCACACTAGGCAAATACATCGCATTTAAACCTCTACCTTCACGAATGTAACATTTACTTTGTTTATGTATGTCTTCAGCCCACAGTTGAAATGGGCTATTATTATATTCAAACTCATTATACTGATATTCATATTCTTCATCAATAGGTCCGTCTCTTTCCATTTCAATAAATCCTAACAAATCTTCTATTTCAACGAAATCAGTTGTTACAGCTTGAATAATTATTCTCTTATGTTGTTCACACGGTGTGTCGTCTTCTGTCGCTAAATGTTTTCCATCTGTTTCATTTATTACAACAATAAATAATGATAATAGTATTTGTCGAATAAAATTTATGGATTGACTTTTTAAAATAACTCCAATAACACGTAAAATTATTTCTCTCACTCGTCTTGGTGAAGTCTTTAGTGGTGCCCATTTACTTACCAATTTTATAAAATGGGCAACATCAGTTCTTATGAAGCACTTCGGTAACCAATATGAATCTGATGGTAGGTTTTCAAAAACTATGTCAGCACAAATTTTTATATAATCTTTTAAAGAAGAATACTGTGTAAAACATCGTGAAATCGCTGAAAGAAGTGCTATTGATTGATCACAAATTGTTTCTTTGGGATTAGGTACGTCACAACTAATCCATTTTGCATTTTGCCAACCAATTAAATATTGCAATGCTTGTGTGTCGTTCACTAATCATGTTAGTTACAGTAAAGCTATTATTTTTAAAATTGTCGTTAACTAAAGCTTCATAGACGAAAAGACAACGAGTTTTCTCAAAACCGAATTTTGAAAAGTTTTTAACTACCGATCCCGTAGCATCGATGACCAACCGAGGATGTTCAACACTTTTGCAATAATTTCTATAAATATGTATTTGTTCGGTACAATGATAATGGATAAAGAATGGATCAGATCCCATAGCTCGTAAGATGTCCTTAAAAATCGTCTTCTTTTTTCATCATAGCTAATCCTTTAAGTGTATCAACGTCTCTTTTTTTTTTTTTATATTGACGTGACTTCATTATACGCAATGCATTACCTGTTGGAATTATGGCAGGATCTGGTGCACCTAAATAGCATAAACTTAATTTAAGATAATGTTTATAACAAATTGTTATCTAGGGCTGATAAATGATAAATGTTATATAATCTATTCTTTTCTTCACTCAAATTAAAACCAATAAGTTTAGAGCAAAAATTAGTGTAGAAATGTAAGTATTATAACATTATAGAGGAGTAGGAATATATTGGTTTTACTACGATGTGTGTGTTCCCCCCCTCCATCATCATAACAACTACCTAAACTACAGTCCGGCTCACGAAAAGTGAACGTTCAAGGTCGATGGGTGGTGTCCAAATGTTGTTGAATCCAGAGGTTCTCCGTTTTGTACTATGTACCTACCGCTGGCCGTCTCATGATTAAATTGTGATTCTTTTTGGAAATTAAATGTTTAATATCGGTATTTAAAATAGTTTATGCATCTTTTCCTAATTGTAACATCCATAAATGTGTTTAATATTATTGTAATGTATATGTTGTATTGTGGTATGAACAATTTAAAAAAACGCGGCAAACGGGTTTAATAATCACTTGTTGAAAACGGCCACGGGGATCGCTGATATCAACGTTCACTTTTCGTGAGCTGGACTATAGTGGGAATATTTAGCAAACTTGGTAACTTCATACAGCCCCTACACTTAGTCCACTTCGTGCCAAGGAATCTACAATATTCAGAAAACAAATTTTTATAACAAATATTTATATTCTTTATATTTCTAGGTTGTTCAATGTTGAATAACATATTAAATAAAAACAATTAATTAAAATGACTAATCAAGATTATTCATAAAAAATAGTAAATTACTAAAAGCAATTAATAAAATAATGTATTTTAATAATTTGTGAAAATTTTAAATTATGAATACAATCTGAAACAGTTCATAACATATTTATCATGTAAAGAAAGTCACGTGGCCGTCTGATACCGTCCTATCCGTCTTGCCAACCACGGACGGAGACCAGAAAGCTGGAATGCTGTGGATTTTTTAATCACACTAATAATAATTTACAATATATTGGAACTCGAATAGAACAGTAAAACTAGGTAGAATAAAGCTACCAACATTTATAGAAAAATTTGCCCGATTTTAATTTGCAAAATATTTTAAAAATCAATTTTCAATTATTCGCAACAATTTTGCTAAATATTTTCAATAGTGATGGTGGAATGCTAACTTCTTGACTATGCAGTAAAAAATTGGACCTAGTTTGTACTTTACACGTTAACATATGAAAATTCATAACCATTTTCAAAATATTCAGGGGAAAAAGCTACTTGACACCTACTAATACACCAAAACAACTTACCTGTTTTTTTTTTTTTTTAAAGCAAAACATATAAACATATATCAATTTAACTTGAAAATAAATTTATGAAATTCATTTAAAACTAACCAACCTATTTTCAGTAAACGACAAGCTTCAGATTCTCGGTAAGATTCACAAGATTTACTATTGTCGACTATATATTCCAATGCTTTTTTAATTTCAGTTCCAACCATTCGACGTTTTTTAATTTCCTTATGTTGCTCATCATAGTTACCAATATAAGTGCATTGCATTAGGACTCTATAAATATATTAAACACACAAGATAAACATTCAAATAATATTATACACTATTATTTGAAAACTTATTTAGTTAGTTAGTTTGGATAAATATTATCCAGTTGATAAAAATCTAAATTTAGTTAAAAAATATACCTAATTAGTAACTTGATTAAAAATATTAATTTAATAAAAATAAATCTAAATTGGATAAAAAATCTATGATCTAATATTTTATTTATACTACGTTACTTATTCCATATTCTTATTTTATTAATTTCTTATTTTTAATTAAATTATATTTTTATACAGTCTTTGTTTTAATTTTTTCGGACAAGTAGTTTTTTAGCAAAAATTAAAAATTTAAAAATTTATAAATTAAAATTAAAAATTAAAAAATTCACACAAAAAATGATGGTATAATTTTTTATTATACCATCATTTTGCGGATAAGTTGCACGATATTGCAGCCTAATGTTCATTCAATAAATATTTTAAATGATGGGCAATTTTATTTTAAAAATAAGGCTATCCCAGTATATTACAAATGATTTAAAATGGAATTAAAATAATAAAAGGTTAAAACAGCAATTTATTTATTTTATAATTAAAAGGTATCACGAAAATACAGATAAATATTGAAATACACTGAAAAGAATGATTATGCAGGTTTTTATAGTCATAATAATGACAACTTGTAAAAATG
This sequence comes from Nasonovia ribisnigri, assembly GCA_027563435.1. Taxonomy (NCBI): domain Eukaryota; kingdom Metazoa; phylum Arthropoda; class Insecta; order Hemiptera; family Aphididae; genus Nasonovia; species Nasonovia ribisnigri. The sequence goes on along the minus strand of JANEHU010000297.1, from coordinate 72,154 downwards.
AATATTAAAAATGAAGTGAAGAAACATTTTTGAAATTTGTAGGTATATAAAATAATTTTAATATGGTAAATTGAAATATTTATTGAATGAACATTAGGCTGCAATATCGTGCAACTTATCCGCAAAATGATGGTATAATAAAAAATTATACCATCATTAAAACAAAGTCCGTAAAATCGCGCGATTTATCCGCAAAATGGTGGTATACTAAAAAGTGAAGTAAGTGTTTTTTTAATTTTTTGCAAAGTTTTTTTTAGTTTGCTAAAAAACTATTTGTCCGCAAAAATTAAAAATTAGTCCGCAAAATCACGCGATTTATCCGCAAAATGATGGCATAGTAAAAAATGATTTAAGTGAATTTTTTAATTTTTCGAACCATTTCACCAGCATGTCAATAGTTTTTTAGTTAGCTAAAAAACTATTTGTCCGCAAAAATTAAAAATTAGTCCGCAAAATCGCACGATTTATTCGCAAAATGATGGCATAGTAAAAAATGATGTAAGTGAATTTTTTAATTTTTCGAACCATTACACCAGCATGTCAACAGTTTTTAGATTTGCTAAAAAACTATTTGTCCGCAAAAATTAAAACAAAGTCAAAAAATTGAAAACTAGTCCGTAAAATTACGCAAACTATCCGCAAAATAACGTATATATCAAAATTGGAAAAATCGAAAATGTTATGCTGTCGAAATGGACCTGCCAAATTCAGGCTGCCTACCCACTTATCCGATCCCCTAAATAATTACTTTTCGGAAAAAAAAATAATACGCTAGTGGTTTTACAATGGTGTTTATTTTTATTTTTTTTTATATCCTGTATACAAAATTTCTACCAGAAGGAATCCTTCGATTTCCACATATAGTATCTTATCTTTTAGCAAATTGGATCAAGATTGTACTTTAGAGAGCTAATTTTTTGATTTTCTCCATAGTTATTTAATGCCACGGGAAAAAGTAGTAAAAAATTACGAAAAATCGCTTAAAATGGGATTTTAACAATTTTAACAATTTTATAACAACATTTTTAACAAAATAACTAACAATTATTTGCAATAATTTTGAAAATTTTTGCACAAAGTCGGGCGGCCATCTTCATTTACGTCCCACCCGGTGCAAAATTCGATTTGCTAATAATAACGAGACTGACGATCGCGACGACTGCCGGCCGAATTTTCTCCCACCATAGTGCCGTCCCCACCACTCGGCAACGTGAATACAGCGGGTCATAAAAACCCTACTAATGAATTGCTAATGAATTATCATATTATCATAATATTACGTAAATACACGGTTTGCTGCAGTCGCTCCGTATGCACGACGGCTGTCGCCGATCGTTGCCGTACGATTTTCGATCGGTATGAATTGGCGTATGGAAGGGGAATCGATGCGCTGCGACGGACACGTTTCGACATATGGACTCTCGTGGAACGGAGTATAGTTGCAGTGGGATCACTGCTCGTTTATTTTCGTATCGATAATATTTGGGTATTTATAAACTGTTCGTTGCCGCGATAGATATGAAACTTGTCGACCTATGGCGTGGTACAGGGTTGGGTATAAGTATGATTTTAGAACACGCTACAGCATGGTGCGTTAGCACCACATGATTGCCAAAAGATGTTCAATTTTTCGGACAACAATTTTCTTCAAATTGATCACTTTCTTTTAGGTTATGTTTATAATATGATAACGTTCTTATCACTAATTGGTGGTCCATTTGTATATGGTTTCTAATTAACTTTTATTGATTTACTCATAATTTTATTAGTTAAGTCTTACTTAAAATTGTGTTTTTTGGTTATAACGTTATAATTATGTCTATTAAATTAAGTAACCACGCTCGTAGTTTAACTGGGGACGTTCAGAAACGATATTTAGACAAAATACTATTGTTAAATTCTCAAGATCCATACTTGTTATTGAAAGACAATTGTGTAATTTGGACAACAGATTTAAACTTAGTGCCTTAAATTACTTACCCTGATATTTGTAATTACCTAGTATTGACTAAAAGTGCTTACACATTGGAAGAATTTAAAGCGTACAAAAGTCTAGATGCATATAATTTTTTTGTTAGTGGTTGGGTTTCAAATGTCAAATGGACTGTGGTAGATAGCTATGTTCTTGTAGTTGCTGAAGTAAGTCAAGGATAAGAATATATTTCTGTGTTGTAAAGATTAATATAAAAAGTATACAAAGGTATCTGTTTCTCTTTACATACTTTAATACTTACAACATTCGACAGATACTAGATTACAGGGGCGCCGGAGTGTTTTGACTCAAAATGAAATTGTCTTATTAGTTATTATGTGTTCCAAAATACATCGGTGCCCCTGATAGATTACAATCATTATTCATTATTGTCTCTACATTATTATTATTTTCGTTTAGGTAGCGCATTCTCAAAGGTTAAATGACACTAAATTGCTGCCATGGGTTATAGTCAAGAATAATGGCAAAGTTGAAACTGCCCATTGCTTATGCATGGCTGGATTAGGTGAATGTTGTTCACACGTAGGAGCAGTCCTTTTTTATTTGCAGCATGCATTTAATTTAAAAAGTACGAAATCAGTTACAGATGTCTATGCATATAGGGCAGCACCATCTCTTGACAAATCTATCCCTAGTAAAATAAGTGAAATAAACTTTAATCATCCAAAGAACATGGCTTCCACACAATCCAAATTGAAACCAAAATCTAGTTACATACAAAAGTTACCTATAACACTGAATGATTCAAATACATTTAAAAATTTCTTAGGAAAATTACAAACCATCAATAGTCAAGCTAGTATTTTGAAAGTTGTAACACCATTTAATTTACAATTTGTAAAAAATACTTTTCCAAAAAGCTTAACAAATATTTTTAAAGAAGATTATGCCACATTAAGTAGAGAGGAATTAGTAGATATAGGTTCAAAATTAGATTTTTCTTTAAATAAAAATGATTGTTCTGATATAGAGAAATCTACAAAACTACAATCAGAATCTAAAGATTGGTTTATGTATAGAAGTGGGCGTATTACAGCTTCTAGAGCTAAGGACATAATGTACTGTTAAATCATATGATTCAAATATTAGTCTTTTAAAAACAATATGCTATCCATCAACAAAACAGTTTAAAAGCGCTGCTACCGATTGGGGTAAAATCCATGAAATTGATGGTAGAAATGCATACATAGAAAAATTAAAAAACGATCACATCAATTTTTCATTCACTATCTCTGGGCTAGTAATTAATGCAAATTTTCCATATCTTGGTGCCAGTCCAGATGGAATAATTAATTGTGATTGTTGTGGGAAAGGCTGCGTAGAAATAAAATGTCCCTATAGCTTAACTAAAGACAAAAATATAAGAAGTATGACCTATTTAACTAGTAGAAAGTTAAATAAAAATCATCAGTATTATTATCAGGTACAAACACAGTTGTTGATGTGTGGTGTCACTTATGGTATTTTTTAGTATGGTCATCATATGAAGATTGTTATGTAGAACGTATTCAAATTGATTATGAAATATGTGATGAAATAGTGGCTAAATCAAAATGGTTTTTTTATGAAGCCATCTTACCAGAACTTCTAGGGCGGTATTTCACTAATTTTGAAAGTTTGTCAGTAAAATATAATATGGAAGTAATGCAAAATACCGATACTGCTAAGGAACCTTATGAATATTGTACCTGTAAGGAAGACAAGGGGGGTAAATCAATTATGTGTACACAGGAAAATTGCCCTAATCTTTGGTACCATTATGTATGTTTGGGAATTAAACGCAAACCGACATCAAAGAAATGGAAATGCGAATTCTGCAAATAACTTTATTAAAGTGTACTTGTTTATTTAAATAGGTTTTGAATGTACATTTTTTTTTTTTTTTAATAAAATTATAATAATTTTAACTTAAAGGTACAACTGAACTACACATATTTATTAATGCACAACAAACTGTTACAATGGAATCTAGTAGACATGTCTCATCATCTTGATGTTTAAGTGTAGTTATTTGTACTGGACCATTTAAAATTTTAAATTTTGATCTAGTAAGACCAATAATTCGCTCAACGTGAATTCTAACAGATGCAATTTTTCTGGTTTCTTCAACAGAGCATGGATGCAACTGGGGTAAACCTTTTGTAAAAGCTGGAGTCTTTAATGTTGCACAATGAAAACCAACACTTTCATTAATAGTAAATCCTCTGTCGGCCAAAACAACATCTCCTGGAATTAAATTATTTAAAAAGTTACAATTTTCAGTTATATGTTTATCGCTAACTCTACCACCCCAACCATTTGATATAAGATATTTTACAGTATTTTTATTTTTGTATGATGACCATGTTTGTGCCCTTGCTTTTAAATTTGATGGCTTTTCTATAGCAATCTCAAAACAATCAATAATAACAGCAACTGAATTGCCAAATATATTAAAAAATGATCTTGGCATTGTACTGCGTAGCGCTTCCCTCTCTGGCCAATATATTAATTTTTAAACATGTGTTCTAACAATATGATCACTTTCCTGAAAATAATTGATGCTGTTGAACATGTTACATTAAATCTATATCCTAAATCAGTAAATGGAACATTTAATCTTAATTTCATTAGACACAATAAAAGTTTTTGAAATTCGTTTAATCTCTGATTATTAGCAGTTAGTCCATGTTTAATTTGATCCAATACTAAATTAAAAACAGCCATTGATTCCAGTCCTGTATAATAAGTTAACATTTTTTCCCGCCCAATAAATGTTTTTTCACTTAAGTTAAAATAATCTACTTGATTTTGTAATTCAGAACACTTATCTCGTAAATTCTCCAACTCGTTGATATCATTTAACTTAAGGTCAGTATTACAGGCTGTTCCACTTTCTTCAGTAGCATTATTCGATATATCATTTGGTACATCAATGCTCATACTGTGTTCAGAAGAATCAACCACATTTAATTGTACAGTGTTTGGAAACAATTGCGAAGGTTTTAATTCCATTCTTCTACTTGCACGATTATACCTTTTAATTGCAGGAGTAGTCGCTTTACCTAATATGAAAAAAAAAATAATAGTTAATTAAAAATTTAGAAAAGAAATATGATAAAATTATTTACTTCTTCCAGAGTTATAGCCCATGCTTAAGGTTGGTATCCAATCTGGATTTTTTTCATCATTGTAATTGGCTGGTTTACCTTAAAATAAAATAATTTGAATAAAAAAAAATCATAATTTATAATAATATACTTGTTTAATAATATGCTACCAACCTAATATTTTGTAGTGTAGTAATATTATGAAAAAATTTAACTTATACAGCAGCTAAAGGTACTTATAGACTATAGTTATTATTAATTTATTTTTAAGTTTGTGCACATAATCACTAATGTGTTAGTCTATAGATTAAATAGGTCTTATAGTCCCTACTATGTAAAGTCAGTCTCAGTTGTACAAGTATGATTATTAATTGTAGTCTGTAGATGAATAGGTAGCATATTAGTCAAAGACAAGTACCAAAACAGCAACTAAGTAACTATTGTTTATTTCCAATAAAATATTTACCAGATTTAAAATGAACTGAACAAATCCTCATGTTCTTCAACTGACTATCACGAACATCAGTTCTGTGTAATGCGTTAAGCCACGCTGTTCTCTGTTTTAATATTTGTGTCCTTAAATCGGAGGCAGCATTCACTTTAACCTTTGGAAATCGATAAAATGACAACGATTTATCCAAGGTTTTGTTGACACAACCGAAAACGGCACAAATAGTCGGCATTTTAAATAATAATAACGAATTTATTAACAAACAACAAATTAATTCAAAGCTGAAAACAGTGAAAACGTAGCAAACTAAAGCAGTAGGTATTCGTTATTTGTTGGACCACCAATTAGTGATAACACATGATTGATAAGATAACGTAATTGTTTATATACAGCCCTATTCAGTACAATTACTACAATTAGCAAATTTGGACTAAGATCTTGTTGATCGTAGAAACAAGATTAATAATTATTGAAATATTGATTATTTCTTGATTTTATATGAATCATTAAAAAACAGTGAACATTTTAAAGTAATATAAGTTGGTTTGAATAAAAAAACTTTTCCAGTTTTGTTGTAGGTACATTTTCTCATATTTATTTCGATTTCTTTAGTAGGGACTTAGCAGGTACTACCTGCCAATATTGTGTTTCTTTAATTTAAGAGGAGAAAAAAATCATGTTTTTAAAATTGATCCAAGCAATTATACGAGTAAATGTTATAATATATTATAATTATAATTATAACATATTATGTCAGTATGTTATTATAATAGGTAAGTACTTACGTTTAACACCATCATTGTCAGTGGCTATAACTCGGTCTTTAAATAAAATAACTGCATCAATGATCACCTGATGTGGTACACTAGGTTTTCGCCCACGCATGATCAAAATAATATTGAGATCGATGGCTGGTACCTAATATCTGTTTATAATTTAATCACAAGGGCGCAAAACACAGAACTCAGAAACAAAATGGAAAAAAAGGTCGTAAAAACTTACAAATAAAATAGTTAAAACGTTAAAAATCCACACATCTAACTGATAATAGTATAAGTTATTGAAAATAATCAAAATAACATAAATACATATTAATATTTGTTATAATAATAACCTCACAAATGATAACTGAAACGCACAACTGCACGCAGTGTTGCCCTAAACGGGAGGTTTAACATGCGACACGTATAATAATAATTGTGTATTATAGACTATTATAGTGGTAAATAACAATGAATAATATTATAATTGTATCTACCAACTTATGTAAATCAATACAATATTCAAGTAAGTAGGTGATATTTATTAAGATTATATTTCAGGGATGAAAAACTGTTTTTGCAAAATTGGTTACCAATAATTGGTTAACAAAAATTATTTGAACAATGTTATATAGAAGATAAAATTCCGTACTAAATAACTGCGTAGAAATTTTTTTGGAAAATGTAATTTGAGTCTGGTGAGGAGGCTGGGGAAACGTCATATTAGGAAAATGCGTTTTTCGGTTGTAAGGAATTTTCCAAAATTTTCGGGGATGGTCGTACAAATTCGTACAAATTCCGTACTAAATAACTGCATAGAAATCTTATATAAATAGATAATTTTATAAATGGGGGGGCTGGAGAAACGTTTCTACAACCCCCCACTCAAATTTTGGATTAACTGCATAAATAAATTCATACAAATTGTGTTTCTTATTGTACAAATTCGTACAAATTCCGTACTAAATGTTTTGCAAAAACACGATGTGGGGGGCTGGGGAAACGTACGTGATGACACCGGCGCGCGACAACCGCGCCTGGAACGGTCGGCCGGCCGTTGACAAAAACCGGATCAGATTCATTACGTGATCGACCCTTGTTGGTACTACACACCAAAAACGAACTCGAGTGTCAGCCCGTACAACTCACCGCGCTGTTACATCGTTGTTGGTTTCTTTTTTCTGTTTTCGAATATCGTTTTGTTTTTTTTTCTATCTACCGTGAAAATAAAGTCACACAGTATAAAAAAAACCGTTGGTGTTTTTTTTTCTTTGTTTTTGTGGTTCTCTACATCCTCGACCACATCACCCACTTCTCTACGACGCCACAGGTACGCGTCAAATTGGCTCCCCGTACAGGAATCACCGGTAAGTGAACTTTATTTACTTGGACTTACCCCATACTACCCCCACATCACCCATCGTTGTGCGATTTGCAAAAAAAAAGTCCCGACGCATAGCGGCAAACCGGCGTTACGTAACACGTTATATAACCATAAAGTACGTAACGACCGACCGCGCCGCCCAACGCACGGACGCACCGACTTCACCGCGCGCGACGCTACAAGCACACACGGCGTAGGATAGGTAGGAAAGCGACAGCGTGAGAAGGTCACACAACCACCGCCCCGCACCACCAACCACAAAACGTCGACATAAAATTGCCAGGGACGAAAATAACACGAAACCGGACCGCCGCCGCCGTTCCCTAATCGCAGGTGTAGACCGGACGCATATTAACAAAACGTACATGATTTCGGCACCAGCATAATTCTCATTGGTCGGTTCAAATCGACTTGTTTTCCCGCGCTAATAGTTATCACATAGTTATATATCTGTTATCAACAAAATATAACAAAAACTTGCAATAATAGTTTGATACGGTACGTAGCGGCGACCAGTACAAAGTACAGGCACCGCCACGACCTAGTCTACACTTTTGTCATCCACCACCACGGGATACGACGTGGCGACCCGGTCGACTCTCCCACCGCGCCGCAAAGGCACAAGGCGGGACGGGAAGACAAGTCGGGCAAAACGAGTACCGGCCGCCGGCGCCTCGCTCTCTTTCGTTTCACCGCTCATAGCGACAACACCTGAAACCACCAGCTTTTTTGGTTCGACGTTTATTTTTTTTCTTTCATGTACCACATGGTGTTCATTAAAAAAATAAAGTGTTAATCTCAGTACGACGAACGTGTGCATTTCTCTTTTTTGTCTTCCGAAAACCGTAGTCCGACGCAAAGTCACTAAATCGAGACCGGCTCCTCCGCGGTGTCATACAAACGAAAAAAACACCGTCGTAGCCGCGTCAATTGGCTCCCCGCAGAGGAATCACCGCCTCAAGACAGCAAAAAGGTAAGAGTTTTCACGCTGACACATACCTCGGTAGATTGCTTATATTAAGTTAACATTAAGTCCTTTAGCCAGGAGTGTGTTTGCCGGTTAGCTAGGATCCCCAGTGGACATTACGTAAGATTTATTTCGAGCACGTAACAGGGAATTCCGCGCAGCCGTGCATAACCGTGATACGGATTGGGAAGTAGTTATATAAAAACCACCACCCCTCCGCAATACCTACCTTTCGTCCCGCGACACTATACTTATACTGTCGATAACAGCACAGCGCGCAGGCCAAAACCGGTTCAGCCGCTGCAGCCGTCAGCTGCCGCCGCCGAGTACGTGACCTAGTTCTACTATTCTTGGAACACAACGGCGGTTTCGTCAACAGCTGACCCATTAGCGTAATCATAAAGATAAAAGTAAATTTTCGTAGACATCGCGCGAATCTTACGTTTCATTCCGTTTGAAAAAAAACAACTCTAAACCAAACACACATACACACACCAAACACAAGCAACCACACCAAACAACAGTTTAACGACCACATTTGTAATTAATCCTACAATATGACTGGAAAAACGTTACAACAGTTGTCATTGGCAGAGCTACGTAGCGAGTGCACGGGCCGCGGACTCAGCGCGTCTGGGTCAAGGGCGGATGTGTATATCAGGTTAGAAGAGAACATTAGGGAAAGTGGACTAGTCCCCGAGAATGTAAGGTTCGAAACAGTGCAGTCCCCAATCACAGGATTACAGGACGGTACTGAACACGCACAACCAACAACATTAACGCTGGAAAGCACGAACGCCAGTCGGATTTTCAGACAGCCGTCCGGGGGAAATTCGACAAGCCTCGGGGCAAGTCAAGAACCCACGGACAACCTGTCAGAACTCCGCGGCTTCCAGTCGACCATGCAAGAGGTCCAGTCCTCACAACCCCTACACAATGACATTTTTAAGACTGCAGCGGAACAGCTGCATATGTTGAAACTAACGTTGCCACAAACGAACGACACAACGTCGTTCGAGGCACGTCTAATGGCGCTCGAGGCAAGCATGACGCGGTTCTTCACGGAACCGCGCTCGACCGCCACACAGCAGCCACACGACTTGGCGGCCCCGCAATACGTCAACCATAACACTTCAACTAGCTAATTTAGATTTCAGTACGGTGCACGTCCCGGGAATACAAAACGAAGCACCCGATTTGTTATCCCGCGACCCGGCACCGGGCCCACCCGTAGACGAAGAACGACTTGAGGAAAAATTGGTAGGGGCCCCGATAACGCCGACAACCAACATTGACCTCGAGTCCGAACGTATCTTCACTATGGTAGAAAACCACGATAGTGACGACACACCCCTCACCGCGACAACGCTCGGAAAGTGGCAGTCCGAAGACGCTACAATTCGCGACGTAATCGACGGTCACAGGGGGGACGGACCAACGCGGACCACTAGGAGCGCAAAATCGGAAACCGACAAATATGTTTTCACCGACGGCCTCTTACGCGTAACCGTAGGCCCCCACACAACCGTCGTGATACCAAGAACCAAAATACAACAATTAATTTGGAGGTGTCACGATCACGCCTTATCCAACCACCCAGGCTGGAAAGAGACGTACCGGGCGGTTCGACAACGGTATCATTGGAAAGGTCAAAAGAACGACGTGAGGTTATATGTCGGTGCGTGCCACGTGTGCGCGTGTACGAAACCACTTAACTCGCGTCCGAATGACCCAATGCAACCAAGAACCCCCCGCCAACCATGGGAAGTTATCAGTGTCGATCTTATGGGCCCATACCCCCGCTCCGGTAAGGGAAAATCGTACATACTGGTAGCAACCGACTGTTTTAGTAGGTGGACCGAGGCTTACCCCTTAGGAACAGCGACCTCTAGGACAATAATCGAAACGTTAGAACGTGAGTTCTTTTCCCGTTTCGGTTACCCCCGCGTGTGTCTCAGCGATAACGGCCCCCAATTCGTGTCAAACGAAATGCTAAACGTGTTAGAACGATGGGGAGCACAGGGTTGGACAACTCCGATATACCATCCGAGAGCCAACCCAGTGGAACGCCGAAATCAAGATTTAAAAAAAGGTTTGCGCGCACGGCTTGTCGACGGCAAACATAAATCTTGGGACACAAAACTACCCGCAATTCTATTTTCGATACGGAACAGGTGTAACGAACAGACAGGCTACCCACCCGCGGTCCTTGTCCTCGGCAGGGAATGCAAGAGACCGGGAGATTGGGCGCTGTCTAAACCAACACCAGTTAACATCGAAAAATCGCAGGAAGAGAGGGTAGTACGGGAAACACGTATTTTAGGCAAAAAGGTAGTGGTAAAACCGAGCGTGAACACCGGCACACCGGTAAGGTTCAGCAAGGGCGACGTAGTATACTACAAAGCACACCACCTATCAAAAGCACACAAAAATTTTCACGCCGGCTTTGCACCAAAATGGTGGGGGCCGGTGACCCTAGCGGAACAGGTCGGAAAAGGAGTTTTCCTCACCGACCAACAACCACCGCGCAAAATACATGTGTCTTGCCTAAAACGCGCACCTAAAGGTTAAAAATAAAAAAATTTGTTCAGTATTAACCTTCATTTACAGACAACATGACCACACCAACGCAGGAGGAAAAATGGCGCCGAGTAGCCGACCTCATAGGGCAGCTGGGGCTGGTGCCGAACACACAGGACCAGCCACGGACAGCCGCCCAAGTCGCCAGAATGACTACCCGCCACCTGCTACAGGATCCGGTGAGGGCGGCAATATACAACCGCGGTTGGGCGGACCGGACCGCGGACATCGAGCGACGGTTGCGACCACAACCGTCAACAACAGCCAGCAACGGCTCGACATCCCGGCCGCCAAGACGCCAGCCAACCACAGCGGCCACGCACCGGGTCTCCACAAACCAGGAAAAGGGACCCGAACCACAGCCGCCCCGGGAGCCGGCAAAGGTACCCGGGCCGACAGTGGCACCCTCCACATCGGGTACAAAGCACCGGACAGAGGCACAGCTGGCACGGAATAAAAAAAAATTCCAAAAGCTCAAGGAGAAGAGGAAGGCAAGGGAGAGCAAGGCAAGTCAGCAGCATAGACTTGCCAAGCAACCTGCGCCGACCTCAGATCCGGGAGCGACCAGCGAACCCCTGCCCGGGCCGGACCAACCGGTAGCGATGGAGGTAGACGGACCGGCGACCAAGGACGATAGGTCCGAGGAGCCGGGACGGTCTGCCCACCAGGCGTCACCCAACCACGCAACGGCCACGGACAACCTGTCCGAGAACGCCTGGTTGGAGGCGCCAGGACTATCGTTGGAGGGACTACCGGAGGTGGAGTACGACAACAGGTCGTTCTTCACGCCGATCGGGTCCCCCAAACAGTGAGGCAGCACAGGTAGGGCCAGCCTACCTCAAGCCCCGGCAAGAGGTAGCGCAAGCCGCAGCACACCCGAAGGGCGGCCGACACCGGTACAAGTGTACCCCGTGTGGCGGTTTGGCGGGGGAGTATGATACGGTACGTAGCGGCGACCAGTACAAAGTACAGGCACCGCCACGACCTAGTCTACACTTTTGTCATCCACCACCACGGGATACGACGTCGCGACCCGGTCGACTCTCCCACCGCGCCGCAAAGGCACAAGGCGGGACGGGAAGACAAGTCGGGCAAAACGAGTACCGGCCGCCGGCGCCTCGCTCTCTTTCGTTTCACCGCTCATAGCGACAACACCTGAAACCACCAGCTTTTTTGGTTCGACGTTTATTTTTTTTCTTTCATGTACCACATGGTGTTCATTAAAAAAATAAAGTGTTAATCTCAGTACGACGAACGTGTGCATTTCTCTTTTTTGTCTTCCGAAAACCGTAGTCCGACGCAAAGTCACTAAATCGAGACCGGCTCCTCCGCGGTGTCATACAAACGAAAAAAACACCGTCGTAGCCGCGTCAAGTTTTCAACTATTAAGTTTCTTTCTTGCATATATTATTAATTGTATAACATATTAGGTAATTAAAATGATTAATTACAAACATCTTCCTACGTCATTTATTAATGAAATTGTAAGCTGCAAAAATGAGGAATATGAGATTCGATCTAATATAAAAGATTTTAATTCCTGCCAAGAATGGGTAGACGAGTTTTCAGAAAAAACAAAAACAAGTTGGGTGGTTAGAAATACTAAAAGGGAAGGACAACGTTTTGTCTGCAAGTAAGTGGATATTGGTAAAATTTAACATGATGTAACGTTTTATGTCAAATTTGATTTTCTAATACTACCTAGTACTTACCTATTTATCCTTGATTGTTGGATTGTGAATAAGTAATAAATAATAATATAATAATTTGTAATTGGCCCAGCCCTCCACATCAACATTTGACAACTACCACATATTTATAATTGTTTAGTAATGATTATTAATTTTTAATCAAAATTACAGATTATTGTTTGGTAACTGCAAAGCAATTTTTATTTCACAAACTCAAGAAAATAATATGCTCTTAAAATATAAATCTAAAAACAAATTACACTATTAACATTTGATTCCATTATGATATAGGTATTGGATTCCCCATAAACTTAGACTTGCTTCCTGGAAAACACTCATTCCACTGTTACAACAACTAGATAAAGATGATAATTGTAAATATAAAACACATTTAATTCAACATAAAGTTACTACCTAATTATAAGTCTTGTAAATACTTTTTTTATTTTACTTATTGTAAGTCGATTTCCTTAAATTATTTAATCTCCATATATTTATCACAATTTTTGTCGTACGTTTAACTCGCATCTGTCTGTTACACTGTATAATTACATAATTCACAAAATAATTATTTATTAAATCTAAAAACTAAAAAATATAAAATAAATTAATAGGTAAATTATAATTAGGTACATGCCTATTTAAAATCATTAATTGTTATATTTAATATTTAGTAATTATCCTAGTTTTACCTTTTCAAAGATAATTGTCATTGTTAGCTTATTAGTATAATTTCAATGTGATTTTGCATTTGGTTGATTTTTATTGATGTTTTGTTGTAAGTTTCTTTTACGCTTATTTTTTTTCGAATTTTCAGTTTTTGCTGGTCGTCCCACCACTAATCTACTACTGCCTCTAGTCACTCCAGGTCTTCGTCGACTTATTGATGTAGGTTGAACTCGTATTTTAGCTTTATTAGCATGACGAAGAGAAATCTGTTTCCCACAAGTGGACAAAAATGTTTCCCAAGAGTTTTTGGTTTTGACGTTTCCAAGTTTTTTCAAAAATATATTTAACGATTCATTTGTTGATCCAAATTCGTCATTTTTGTGAACCATTAAATCTACAACGCTTTGAAAGTCCTGTTGTACAGGTTTTAATACATTATTTGTTATTAATTCTGGTTGTTTTTCATCTATAACAACTTTACTCATATTATTTGTATAATTTACATCAATAATTTCAGTATTATTTTCTTCAATCTCGTCTTGAGCATTTAATGAATTATAAAATGATAAAGGTTGAACTTTGTCTCCAAATGCTAAAACAGCCATATTATATCTACATTTAGCTGTAACTGGTGGTGCATTAGGTAGTTCTTTACTAAAAAAAAAATAGACTGCTGCTTAGTGTTTGCAAAAGGTCCCCAAATGACCTTGATAGCAAGTACAATACCCCAATGTTGCATTTACTTCATACATTTCTGTATCTTTTTCACTTGGTACTTTAAACATATTATTTTCCAATGATTCAATCATATCGATCGTTAGATACTTAATTTTTTTTTGTAATGATATTAAAAATAAACGTGATACATCACAACGACTATTACAAAACTTTCGAATTCTGCGAATATAATAATGCTCCATTACAGTACTTGTGAAATCCACTAACGAAACCACATTATAAGCTTTATTTCTGGATAAAACTATATCTTTATATATTCTGACACATATCTCGCTGAAATTGTTGGTTTGGTGTCCATGGGTTTCAAAGTTTCTATAAGATAAAACCCATATTTCCTTACGCTTCCAATATAAATTTACATAGTTAACCCAGTTGGGATACTTGGCTACATTAACATTATTATTGCTGTCTATGGCATTTAAATAAGCGACTTCAGCCATTTCTACACTTGATGCCGTTAATATTTTATTAAACAATGCATACAAAATAGGGCGATCTAACTTTTCAATGTTATTTTCACTACCCCATAACCACCTCCAAACAGATTGACATATGTGGAAACGACACAGTAACTGCTTTGACTGTGGCCATACAGATTGTAATGCCTGTCTTTCTGCTTCACTGTCATCTGTTATGAATAATTTTGGAAAACATTCACCACCAAATCCATCAGGACCAACACAATTCTTAACTAATTCAAATCCAATTTTATAATCATTCATTGACTGACCTTTAGTGATAATTACAGCTAATGGAACAGCACCAACAGCACATGGGGTAAGCATGAATGTAATAGAATGATTATGTGCATCACATGACGCTGTACTATCAGAGAATACTATGTCTTTTGAGTAAGGTAATTTATGTGCACGTTGTATCAGTGGTGTACAAATAACAACAGCAAATGGTTCTTCATTAATTAAAATCTTAACTCCTTTTTCTTCATATGAGGCTTTTTTTGACTGAAGTTTCTTCAATAAAAATAAAAATATTAGTCAAATCATAATAATTGATAGTAACTAATGGATAATTGTAAATAGGTACCTATTAAATAATAATAAATACCTACCTCTATTACGCCCCCCCCAATTCTTGGGCCTAGATTAAATTCTCTCCATACATTATGCCAATGCTGAACTGTTCTGTACTTTGGGTTTAGAGATGCATCAGCAATAACATATTCATCACCTTCTAACTCCAGCTTACCTTCATGAAATGTCATTGAGTCAGTTATTCCTAAATAATAAACAATGATATAAATTAAACATAGGTAGTTAAGTACAATTTGAAACTTTAAATTAAAAAATAAAATTATTAATTTTGTAAAAACTAATACTTAACTAACCGAGTCCATCATTAAAGTAAGTTTCAAATAACTGCCTTGTATCAGGAATACTTCTTAAGTTACCTAACGCATCAGCTGTGTCTAGTGTATGAGAATGATTCATATTAATATAAATTTCAGCAATAAAATCCTTCTAAATATTGAACAAACAATAATAACAATCAGAATTATTGGTAATGGCTCATTTTCTTAATAATATTGAATAATAATATACTTTTTTTTTCTTCTTATTTATTTTCTAACCTTAATATATTTATCTTTTTTTTTAGTGTTTTCTGTACACTTTTTAACTTTTATGGATATATTTGCTAGACAGTTTAAGTTTTTTGATTTTCCTCTCTTATTTAGAACAGACACAACTTTTTTAAAACTACTATGATGACATACATAATCTTTTCTGAAAATCAATACAAATATATTATGTTAAATTGTTATATATATATTAAATTTACCTACATATTCAACTTACTTGCAAACAAAACGTAGTAACCGATACCAATAAGTCGACAAAGAGGTAACAGGTTTGAGGTTAATGGTAGGATGAGCAGCAACAAATGAAAATTGAATTACAATTTTATACAAAAAATTATGTAAAAAAAATTCACAATAAAACAACAATAAAAATCACATTAACTTGTACTGTTAAAAGTACTTAAACGATTATATTTACATATAACACAATGTTCATTCTAATTTAATATTACTTAATGACTCATTACTTATGTTTATTACTTGATAACCATACATTATGCAAATTAACAATCAACAATTACTAATTAGGACAAATAGTAATAACACAAATAGTATAAGAAAATCAAATCAGACACACAATGTTACATTGTAACAAATACTTTGCCTACCAACATAATTAACTTGCTTATTAAAAAAAATTGGTCTTCCCTTTTGGAATATTAAATAACCTAACTTAAAGACCTAACTAAAAAGAAAAAACACAAAAAATAAGTTTTAAAAACGCTGTTAAATTATTATGAAGGTTGTGTAAGCCGTATTCAGCGAGATATTAATATCATACTAAAATATTTTAAAAACTAGCGGAAAATGGCATTATTACCAAAAAATTTTAAAAAATTAACTTTATGTTAAATTAAATGTGTTTTATATTTACAATTATCATCTTTATCTAGTTGTTATAAAAAAGATTTCTAACAATAAAAGGCATTATTAAAATCATCCACTTGTCGCACAAGTGCACAACAACAGTGGAATGAGTGTTTTCCAGGAAGCTAGTCTAAGTTTATGGGGAATCCAATACCTATATCATAATGGAATCAAATGTTAATAGTGTAATTAATAATCATTACTAAACAATTATAAATATGTGGTAGTTGTCAAATGTTGATGTGGAGGGCTGGGCCAATTACAAATTATTATATTATTATTTATTACTTATTCACAATCCAACAATCAAGGATAAATAGGTAAGTACTAGGTAGTATTAGAAAATCAAATTTGACATAAAACGTTACATCATGTTAAATTTTACCAATATCCACTTACTTGCAGACAAAACGTTGTCCTTCCCTTTTAGTATTTCTAACCACCCAACTTGTTTTTGTTTTTTCTGAAAACTCGTCTACCCATTCTTGGCAGGAATTAAAATCTTTTATATTAGATCGAATCTCATATTCCTCATTTTTGCAGCTTACAATTTCATTAATAAATGACGTAGGAAGATGTTTGTAATTAATCATTTTAATTACCTAATATGTTATACAATTAATAATATATGCAAGAAAGAAACTTAATAGTTGAAAACTATTATTGCAAGTTTTTGTTATATTTTGTTGATAACAGATATATAACTATGTGATAACTATTAGCGCGGGAAAACAAGTCGATTTGAACCGACCAATGAGAATTATGCTGGTGCCGAAATCATGTACGTTTTGCGTCACCCGACGCACAACGATAATAACAATAACAACCCACTGACCTACATTCATACGTAAATAAACTGCGATAAACGGTCAACACCGTCCTACCGACACCAGTCACATTTTAAATTCTCCCTTAACAGGTTGACTGCCAACCCATTTTTTGTCAAATTTGATCACATCGCCATGAGATCCATTTGGGGATCTCACGTATATTCACGTATAGTAATTGAGATCTCGAGTTGGATCTCATTTATCACGGTAATTTAAACGTGATTAGATTCTACTGTATTTCTAGTTTTATTTGGTAGTTTTAGCAAGGAATTATCGTATTTTGTTGATTTTTTATGATTTTTTTCGTTTATCCTATTAAAATAACCATTAATATGCTTTTAATTGACTTCATTATTACTTTTAATACCTTAATGAGTTGCACAAAGGTGAATGGTCGGAATAGTGAACATCGGTACAAATGTACAAGACCGCATAGTGTGATTAATAAGATTCCCTCCATTATTGTTATCATGATAAATGATAATACAATTTAAATATTAAATAATGTAAAATGACAATTTATTATTTTATTAATATTTTGCTGTTGACTCGTTTCACTGTATGACGTATGTATAATATTTATTCAAGAAGTGAACTTATTTTAACAATGGATGAACACATTATTAGTCAGATGTTAGATTCTGATTTCGACGAGTTTGATGATGTAGACGACACCGATGAAGATCCAACTCGGGACAATGAAGATGTGAATTCTTGTTGTAAGTAACTATAATACAAATATTATACTTTACACATTATTTTTATTTTTTTTTTAAATTATAGATTCATGTGAAGTTGACAATCAATCTGTGTTGTAGTATATCTATCTCTCGATGGTACACATAAAAAAATCTAAGAAAATTAACACTATTTTGAAATAACTTTATTCAACATAAAACAAACACACGAAAAATACGGGTCTCTATGAATCACTCACAAAACAAAGTGTCTCTCACTCGAGACCCGCACTGTCCCCTTCCTGTGGTCCTTACGTCCTTAAATATTATTTTACAAGGTGCTGCCTCAGCTCATTTGCTTCATTGGCCTAATATTACGCAATTTAAACATTTAACTAAAATAAATAATATTTTTCCCATTATTATTTGTTGGCACATGCCACATACAACACTCCATTATGTTATAAAAAAAAATATGTCTTCATATTTTACATTTAAAACTATGCAATAGTAACGTATACAATACTAAATTAAAAACTAGTCGTATTAATTATTTGTAGTGTTAGGAATGTGGAAAGGTAAATAGGAATGACAAATATATTTTCTGAGAGGAAAACTTTTGGGATGAGGTAAAATTTATAATATTTCAAAACCTTCTATAACTGTTGTGACCAGAATTCGTTTTTTTTTTTTTTATTTGTCTATTTATATTATATGTAGTTGCTTCATGCTGACTGTCATCAGAGATTAGTTATATTTAATATTTATAATTTAAATACTTAATTTTCATCTTCTTGTTTGCGGTGTTCACACAATGATTATTTCGTTTTGTCTATCGAGCGGTTTTCGAAATTATAAGGTAGGTGTATATTATATATAATAAATATACACTATACGCATATATACATACTATATATATACATATACACACATACATACATACACACATTATTATTATTATTATTATTTTTTTTTTTTTTTTTTTAATAAAAGGAGATATAATAATGGAAGAGATCGCTCGACAGAGTAAAAAATATTACAAGAGTGTAGACTGTAGAGATTATTGCTGAGTTTACTATTTCATTCTTCTCCCTAGTAGTATTGTGTAGATTGAATCCTCTTGTGGCTGCGAATGTGTTTAGTAGTCTTGATGAAGTGTTGGTTGACCGTCGTATATTCCTTAGTTTTTATACCGATTTCGTGTTAAATTGGTTTTACATTTTTTTTTTTTTTTTAAATAAATACAATATTAGTTAGTTATTATATTGTAATGATACATTTTTTTTTTTCATATCACTGTTTACATTTTTGTGAAATTGATTTTATAAGTGTAACCACATCAGTAGTTTCTTAGATTAATTTATAATGATTTTAGTTGTGCGAAATGGATTATTTTTTTTTTTTTGAGTGAGTATTAGAGATTGTATTGTTTATATTTTGTGATATTATCATAGACGTAACTAGAGCCATTAAATTGAGTGGGCTCGAGCCCATAGTTAAAATGTTTAAAAGAGGGAAGGGGTTGTAGGACTATATCCTTGTGGCCTTGTCCCTTATTCTTAATAAACAAGAAAATATAATACAATTATGAATACCAACATTTTCAATAAAGAAATACAATTTTAAATATCCACCAGCAAAGTATATTTATTATAAAATAGTATTTTTTGTTATAATTGCATTTTCCTATCTTTTTCTGCAAATTGGTTAAGAATATCAACATTTTTAATTGTGTTTGATAATTCTCGCTCAATGTTCAGAATACTTAAATTTGTAAACCTGTTTTGGCCCATATTTGACCTTAAATAAGTATTAATTCTTCTCATTGAGGAGAACGATCGTTCACACGAAGCAGAACTAATAGGAATTGACAATGCAACATGCAATAATTTGTAGACATTTGGATATGTGTCAAATTTAACAACAGAATGAAGTATCTCTCTCTGAGTTAGAGCTTCACAGTTAATTTTTTGGTTTTCCAAAGAATTTTTGGCTACAGTAAGTTCACATTTTAGATCAGTTTCTTCAATTTGTAACATAGACTGAAACAAAAATTTTTATGATAAAGAATCAAACACAAAGGAAAAATTGAATTTTGTTTGAACTATTTACCTTATAATGATTGACAAAACAGGAATCTTTTTCATATTGAAGATCTAAAAATGTGTCAACTGACTTAGCAAATTTTAGGCTTTCGGTAGAAAATCTTGTTTTCATGTTCATAATTATAGCATCAAGTACCGGAAAGTAAGCATTTAACATCCAATAATCTTTAACAGTTCTAACACCTTCAATTACATCTTCTGCACCTGTTGTAGTTGTAACTACAAAATTACTTAAGGAACTTGGTTCTTTTCTCTTTCTTTTTGAATCTGAAAAAAATATTTTTAATTTTAGTAAATAAAATCATTTATTTCTTGTCTTAAAACATTGACAATTGATGTAAAATTAACTATAACAGCTCTGCAATTTGTATGTCTACATACCCAACGGGTATCACTAATACTTGATAATGTAACTTTGTTAATTTGTAAATTAGTTTGCATGTCTTGAAGTTTCTTATTCTTTGATGGTGTTGAAAAATGAACGTAAATAGCCTCCAACCCATTAAATACATGTTTGGAATACTGAAAATGTGTTTAATTTTTATAAAACCTAATAAATAATATTAATTCAAATTTCAGCTACCTATTAAAGTATTAACTAAAATATTGTTTATAATAGTTCTATAAATACAATTACTCATGAATCATGATGTTAATAAAATAATTGTGAAACCAAATATAATTTTGATTAGTAATAATACATATAAGTTTAATAATATAATAAAAGTGTTAGTACCTTCACATGTTTGCACATATCAACTACGACAAGGTTTAACCGGTGTGCCATACATTGGATGTAAATAGCATTTGTATGGTGTTCTCTAAGCAAAGTTTGTACTCCCCCTTTACAACCCGACATCACATTTGCTCCATCATAGGATTGAGCTATAATAGGAAGACTATCCAATTTTGACATTTTTAAAAAGGATAAAATAGCATCTACAAGTGAAACAGCATTCTGATTTTCAGATACATTAATAAATCCCAAAAAACGTTCATATACATTAAAATCAATGGCATATCTTATGCAAAGAGACATATGTTCCTGCTTATGACACCTTAAAAATAAAAATGACCAAATACAATTAAAATGATAAATGATTGTTTATGGTATGTTGATAATAAGTTTTATTACCTAGCTTCATCACACATAATTGAAAAATTTCCAGCTCTTTTTACTTGTGCTCTAATCATACTACGAACATTTTCTGCACAAATTTCAACTAGTTCATTTTGAACTAATGGACTTGTATAATTTATTTCCCTATTAAATATTTGATGAAAGTCGGGAACATATTTACCCATAATTTTACAAAGTTCAATATAATTTCCTAAAATACAATTAAGTTCATTACAAAATACGTATAAATTTAATAAAAATTTACCTTGATTTAATGAATCTTTATCCTCAAAATTTCCACGGAATGCTTAGGTTGTGCAGGGCCTGTGTTCAAGTCACCTAAATCTTTTACCGAATTTGGTTCTATTTCTTGAGTTGAGTTTTCAATGCTTTCATTTATTTCAGCATGATTGTTAGTATCATTAATATCAGGATCATCTGGATCTGAATCATTTGCTTGAGGACAAACTGACTTAATTTGCATCTAGTTCAAGATTTAATTGAGATAAGTAAATAATATACATAAACTAAATATTTTTCAATTGTAAATTAAATTACCATTTGAGAATTTGATTCCAGCTCTTTTTCTGGTTCTTGAGGGTGATTAATACCAATTTTACCAACAATGCGATTGCATTTTTCTTTAGCAGATTGTTTTTTATTATTAAATATACTAAACATAATGACCGTAAATCAATCAATTACTAAATTAAATGCGATGATAATTGGTAATACACTTTAATTAGGGGAAATGAAAAAAGAAAACATTGGTTACAAAAATCATCATGATAACCTCATATTCTTCAGAACAAGGAAAATACTGCCATATTTCTATTTATAAAATAATTTTACTTAAATCACTGATAATAGTAACACCCGTACACCTACTATCCATTACTATCCCACAACCTGTGGCCGTAACTTGTTCCACACCATTATCAGTTATCATAATATTCGATATTTATTATCACTCGTTTTTCGTGTCACACATGATTGATTTTCTATTGTGATATAAGTAAACAAAAATGAATAATTATTTAAATAACTTGCTTGTTTTCAATTCATATTTCATTTTACTATTTTAGGTGGGCTCGAGAGGCTGAAGGGTGGGCTAAGCCCACCCAAGCCCCCCCCCCTATTTACGTCTATGGATATTATGATGTTCGAACATATTTGTAGTTGGTCTTACATTGTGGTTTTTATACAACCAATTTTGTTTTGTTAGTATGTAAACAATGTATTAATTATTTGTTTATTTAACTTCATATAATTATCTTTGTGGAATAGGAGGAGGCATGGTTAACATGTCTATTTTGATAATAGCTGGGTATATTTTGTATCCTATGAACCCTATTATTATGGTAAGCATGGTTAACCATGTAATATAAATTATGTCACCTAAGAAATCATCAATAAGTGGTTTTGGTATTTTCTTTAGTATTATATCATTAAAGTATTTTTCGGGGTCTCGTATTTGTTTCGTTACGTGAAAGTTAGGAATTTCGTCGATCCAATTTTGATTTAAAATTTCCGTAAAATTTGAAAAGGATATACTTTCTTTTTTATTCTCATGGTTTATATTTAATGGTTTAATTTTTGTCCATGATACAGGTAATACCCTTTTGATTGAGTATGTATTTAAATTGTTGGTTTCGCAAGGGTACATTTTTGGTATTAAAACGATAACATTTCTTAATAGTTCATAATTACACGGAAAGGTTATTTTTATTAATCCTGGGTGATTGTAATTTAATTTAAGTTCTTCTGTTTTGGTTATATTCAATATTTGTTTTTTTATTCTTAAGGTAGGTTGAGAGTTAGTTATGACGTATGTGTTTATTCCTATTTGTTTTATTATTATAGAGTCGTCATCATATTGTTTAATGCACTGGAAATAGCAGTATTGATTAATTATATCTAATTTTTTGTTTTTAAAAATTGCTTCTACGCATTTCGGGGAAAGGGTAATATCAGATGAAAATTTTGGAATATAAAATAGGTCCGTGATTGGTGGGTCACAGTGTTGTAGGCCGATTCCTGATATTATCCTGTGTTCATTATTCATGGAATTTATTGCTATATATGTTTTTTCTGAGTATATAATGCAAGTAGACTCGTGAAACTTGAAATGAGTTGGAATGTATTGATATAGATTCCATTGTGCCGATTTTTCTCGTATAGGTATTTTGATTTTAATTAGAATTTTTGATTTTGAAAATTGACATTCGGTAATTGGTAAGTTATAATATGTATGAAAATGTTGTAATGGTATAGTTAATTCATATCCATCTCTTTCGATTGCTCTTTTTAATTTTGTTAAGTCATTGTACAGTATTTTTGATTTTATGATCCTTGCTGGAATTTTATGTAGCTTACAGTGTAAATGAACATTTTTATCTCTTTCATTATTTGTAAATTTTAGAATTACTGAAATTAAATTGTATATTATTTCTTGGATACCTTGAATCATATTCTCCTGATTTGTTTTTTCTTGTAAGTTATTTATTTTTTCTTCATTTATAAATTTTGAAAAACTATCTTTTAATAATTTAATATTGTTTTTAGTATTTTTTGTGTATTTATTGAGTTCTGTAATTATGTTTGTTAGATCTTTATGATCTGATGTGAAAACATTTTTAAATTTATTAATTTGTTGGTCTAACATTTCTTCATTTGTGTAAAAAGTTTTTAATTGTTTTTCTGTTGCGACATTACAACAGAGGTGATATAAATTCCCGAAAAATTGAATTCCTCTCTTAGATCTACTATTTAATAGGCCTTTATTTATATCTAATGTTTTTGTATCGCTTTCTCTTATGTTTTTATTTATAGTGCTTAATATATCTATTGTTTGGTTAACAATGTTGCAGTAGTTTGTGTTTTTATTTTCACAGTAATTTTCAACCCCCCAGTTATTTTTTATATTTTCCAAATTGTCATCCGGGTAATCGTCTTGCAATTCCTGTGTATAGATAAGAGGAATGCTTTTGTCATATAGAATGGCCTCTGGTACCTCGTCAAAAAAAGCTCCGGGAGATAGAATTATAGCTATATCTTCTTCTGCGTTAGTATTGATGAGTACCGCAACGACTGTGAGGATTTTAAAAAACATCTAGAACCAAAAACTGAATTAAACATAATAATTTTCTATCGCTCTGTACGTTAAATTATCGCCCATATACATTGTACATATACCCGAGTACATCAGAAAATATTGTTATAATATAAGTATTATATGTAGGTATTAATTATTTTTTGTAGCTTATACTAGTTTGCTTACAGTACTTATAACTAAGGTTTACTTCAATGAAATACTTACTAAAATGAAGTATAAGGTGGAGTAAATGCAGTAATTTAGTTTGTTAAAATAAACCAAAATAAAGGTTAGCTGATTTTTTTTTTTTTTAAATATTAACTTGCCTAGTGTTAGGTTTGATTAGGGTATATTATTTTCCCCTGTGTTTGATACTGCTGTTTCATAAAAAGGTTTTATTCTTTGTACATGTATAATATCTATGGTTTTTTTTTCCTTTTAAGATTAAATCTACTTTGTAATTTACGTCAGATATTTTTTCAATAATCGTAAAAGGGCCTCTATATTTATTAGCTAATTTCTTTGATTTATCTTTTTCGTTGAATTCAAATGTTATTAATACTTTTTGTCCCGGTTTGAAATTAATATTTTTGTGACTTATGTCATATTGTTTTTTCTGAACAGCTTGTTCTTTTTCGACAATTTTGGGAATAGTGTCTCTAATTTTTTGAAGTTGCTTTAGTGCTTTGGTAAAGTCAAACAATTCGTCTTCTGTAGTTAATTTATTGTCTATAGGTTGGTTTGCTTCTATACCGTGGAGTAAATAAAATGGGCTTACTTTTAACCTCGAACTTGGGCTAGTATTATAAGCAAAAATGATCATTTTATAATATAATGACCAGTCTTTTTGGTTTTCATTTACATAATGTGATAGACTATTACAGATGATTTTGTTCATAAGTTCGGTCATACCTTGTGTCCGTGGATGATACGCACTAGAGAAAATTTGCGTAATACCTAATTTTTTACAGGCATAGTCTACCTCTTTATTTTTGAAATGGGAGCCCCTGTCACTGCAAAAATATTTAGGTACCCCGTAAGATGTTATTAAGTCCATTAGAAAACTTATTGTTGCTGCTCCGTTTGCATTTGTGACTGCCTTTGCGAAAGCCATTTTTGTGGCATTACAGGTAGCAACAATGAGGTATTTTTTTCCGCTAGAAGTGGGTAACGGTCCTAAATAATCAAATGTTAGTCTTTGCATTGGCTTCCCTGAAAGTAAGGGTATTGGTTGTAGTAAACCGTGGCCTTTGCCTATTGGATTTTTAATCATTTGACAAGAAATGCATGTCTTTATAAAATTTGTGGTGTCTTTTATTATTGTGGGCCAATAATATTTCTGTTTTAATTTAGCTAAGGTTTTTGTAATTCCGAAGTGTCCACTAAAAACTGATTCGTGGTAAGATTTAATAATAGTGTTAGTCAAGTTCTTTGGTATTACTAACAGGTTATTTATTCCGTGAGGTGACCAATTTTTAAAATATAGTAGTTCCTGTTTTATTAAATATTTTCTTGATTTTTTAAAATATTTATTTTTTTTATCTCCCATTAATGATGAAATTATACCGTTGCAAAATTCGTCTTCTGACTGTAGTGTTTTTAATGTCTCAGGTTTTATATTGTCGGAATTAATTTCGAAATTTGTAGAGTTAGCATTAATTTCGTCTTTATCGTTCTCATATAATATTTCTGTTTTTTTTGTTGTATAAACGGGGTAACGTGAGAAACAATCTGCCGCCGTGTTCCATGAGCCAGGGCGATGTTTTATTTCTAGGTCAAATTCTAATAATTTAAAAATGAATTTAGTTATCCTGGAAGATGGATTCTTCATTGTTTTATAAAATTGTAGACTTGAGTGGTCACTGAAGACTGTTATTTTCCTTCCTATAAGGTATTCTCTAAAGTAATTAGTTGCAAATACTACAGCCGACATTTCTAATTCTGTAGTGGTGAAATTTCTTTCACCCCCTTTCAATTTCCTAGACGCGTAACTAATCGGGTGTCTTTTTCCGTTTTCATCTTCCTGTTCGAGTATTCCAGATAGTCCCTCTAATGAGGCGTCTGTGGTAACAAAAACAGGGTAACCGTCTTTGAAATGTGCCATAACCGGTGCGGTTGTTATCGCCTTTTTTAAAGTCTCAAAAGATGTTTCTTGTTCGTTTCCCCAAATAAATTTATTTTCTTTTTTTGTCAAATTAGTTAAAGGACTTGCAATTTTTGCGAAATCTTTAATATATTTTCTGTAGTAACTAGTGAGCCCAACAAAAGCTCGTACATCTTTAATTTTTTTTGGTATTGGAAATTTTACAATTGCTTCTGTATTCTTTCCGAGAGGTTTTAGTCCAACGCTAGAGACTGTGTGGCCAAGTAATTTAATTTCTGATTTTAAAAAGGTGCATTTATTTGTTTTTAATTTTAAGCCGGTTTCTTCTAGTCTAATAAAAATTTGTTCTAATCTAATTAATGCTTCCTCAAAACTGTTTCCAAAACAACATATATCATCAAGATACGCTATCATGGTTTTATACAAATAGTCACTAAACACGTTGTTAATGATTCTTTGAAAGATTGGAGCTGAGTTTTTAAACCCTTGCGGTATCCTTTTAAAATTAAATAGTCCAAAATCTGTAATAAATCCTGTTTTATCTTGGTCCTCTTGCTTTATTGGAATTTGAAAATAACCTTGGGCCATGTCGATAGAATAGTAGTATTTGGCTCCTTCTAAACTTCTAAAAAGGTCCTGTGATCGTGGTATTGGGTGTTTGTCAGCTACAGTCTCGCTGTTCAATTTTCTGTAGTCTACCAAGAATCGGTATTCCCCCTTTTCTTTTTCGGAATTAAGAAAACAGGTGCAGCGTAACTACTTCTACTTGGTTCAATAATGTCCGCGTCTATCATTTGGTCAATTAATATTTTTAATTTTTCTCTTTGTGACGGAGAAACTCTAAATGGTGGTTGAAATATAGGTTTATCTGATTTTAATTTAATTTCGCATGGTTCTATGTTAGCACAATTTATATCTAGTGGGTCTGAAGTAAATAAATGTTTATAATTATTAATTAGTTTTAGGGCTTCTTTACGTTGTTTGTTATTTAATTCTTGAGAAATTTTGATTACGTTTCCTTGTTTATCGGTAACTTCATTAATATTTTCGTTATCATAATGTTTTTGCTGAGTGGTATGTATTGTTTTTATATTTTTTTCTGCTAATTCTTTTTTTATATTTGGCGTATTTGTTTTTACGATATTTGCTATTGCCATTCCTGCGGGAATGTTACTGTAAAGATTTGAAAAATTGTAAAGAGTTATACCGTTTTCCTTATTAACGAATGATGATTCTAATGTTAGAAGCTTATTTTTGGTTAATCGTTCAATTGGTTCTATTACGTAATTTGTGTCTATTATATTTGTGTTTATGTCGAAGTTTTTAATATTTATTTTATTTTTTGGTGGAATATTTATATTGTAATTTGATAAAATTTTTCCTATATATTTTTGTTTGTCATAGTTTATGCTTGTTATATTATATTTTGTTCCTATATTATTGTTATTACTTTGTGTCTTTGTGTGTTATAATTGTACCATAGTTCATCCATAGGTATTAAGACATTGTTATTTAATTCTAAATTTTTATCTTTAAAAATGATGATTAAGTTATTTTTTATGTTGGAATCGTTTCCCAGTAGTATTTTGCAGTTCAGTCCTTTGATTACGTACGCATTAATAGAGTACGTGTTCTCATTTATTTTTACCACTAATTTTATTTTGCCTAATTGTTCTAATTTGGTATTATCTGCTCCTGTAATAACAATATCTTCCTCTTTCTTAACGAGTTCCATATCATTAATTAAAGACATATCTATGCAAGAAATATTAGATCCTGTGTCAATTATTGCAAATTTTTCAATACCTTCATGTTCTACTATTATTGATAATACTCTTGTATTGTAATGTTTGTCTTCATAGGTGCAGACATGTTTATTAATATTTTTTGATTCATTGTTAATAGAGTTATTAGAGCTATTTAGATATATGTCTTTAGTTTTATTTGTTTCAATTGCTGAACTGTCATTTTTGTTATCATTGATAGGATATATATTTTCATAGTTTTGTAAAAGGTTGTCATCTTTTCCTTCGGGTAGTGATAGTATTTTAATTTTTATAGAGGTATTTTGAAATATAAATTTGATCATCTCAAAGATGATGCACCATTTTTTGTTGTCTAAGCCTGAACATATTTTAGGCAACGCTAATTTTTTTTTTTTATTCCCTATGCAAAATTTTTTTGTGTTTTCTAGAGTTTTGAAAATATTAGAATACTTAGGTTTGTCATGATAATTGTCTTTTGTAATCAGATATAATAACCATTGATTGTCTGTTTTTAGGTAAGCTATTTCGTTAGTATTTTTATTTTGATTAATTAACTGTTTTATATTATTAAATTTTTTTTTGAATTTTAACGCTATTCCCCGGGACATCGTGAGACATTTGCTGACGCAGTGGACTATTGCCCAAGTTTTGTCTAATAAAAATATATCTCCGATTACTTCTAAATAGTCACACGCTCGAGTAGCATTCGCATTATTGCTGAGTAAGAAGTTTTGAAATTCTGACTCTGGTTCTGGGTTATTTTTTAAATACATATTTTCAATTTCTGTTTCGCTTATATCTAGGTTTTGATTAACAATAGTTTTATTTAATTTGTGGTCGTACCATTTTTTAATAAAATGTATATAATTGTTTTTCTCTATTCCCTTTATTTCATTATAAGTTATATTATTTAGTTCATAAGTGTTTATCCGAGTTAGTTGATCCGATTTTTTTTCTAACTAGGACCTTAATCGTTTTTTGGAATTTTACAATTATCCGCGTAGTGTCCTCGTTCGTTACACCTATAGCAAGTAACTCTCTCGGATTCTTTCGCATAGCGGTTTTCTCTATATTTCCCTGGTACTCTTTCTCGACTATTCTCTCTGCTGTATTGCCGGTTTTTTGTGTATCGTTTTTCTTTGTCTTTGTTTTTACTATACTGTTTATAATTTTCTCTTGTTTCCCTGTCTTTATCGTCTTTATGTCTATACGTTATAAAATCTCTGTCATAACTTCTGTCTCTACTACTTTCCCTAGAACTATCATAATTGTTCTTTCTTTCTCTTGAGTATGATCTGTCTCTATTGTAATTGTTGTCTTTGCTATTATCTCTAGAATATCGATTATACAACCTAGAGGGGTAAGGACTATTATCTCTGTTATTGTAATTCCTCTCTTCGCTATTATTTCTCCTATATGGGTATGGACTGCTATTTCGGTACTCACGTTTATCATTGTCGAAGTCTCTTTTCCTATTGTAACTTCGTCCTCTGTTTTCATTATAATCGCGATTATTATTTTTTTGTTTATTGTTGTCATCAAAATATACCGATCTTTTTCTTAATAAATTTATTTTTTGTATTTCGTCACTTAATTTGTTTATATTTATTTTATTCTCTCGATCTCTAGAAAAACTGTCCTTTATTTGCCTTCTCAATTCATTATTCTCTATTTCAATATCTGCATCGAAATTGATTGTAAAATGTTATCCTTTAAACCTTTTAAAATATATCCACAAATATCTTTTTCACTCATGTGCTTATTTACCTGGCTACATAAACTTTCTATTTCAGCTAAGAAACTTGTGGTAGATTCATTTTCCCCTTGCCTACGTTTTTCTAGTTTGATTTGCAATATTGTGTGATGTCCTATGGGTTGAAATTCATTTAAAAAAATGTCTTCTAATTCTTTCCATGACAAATTTCT
This sequence comes from Nasonovia ribisnigri, assembly GCA_027563435.1. NCBI lineage: Eukaryota > Metazoa > Arthropoda > Insecta > Hemiptera > Aphididae > Nasonovia > Nasonovia ribisnigri. Next base: position 41,745 of record JANEHU010000297.1, on the reverse strand, counting down.
TTTTTGGTCTTCAAGATTTTCTAAAAAGGTACTGGCAGTGCCTTTCACAAAAATTGAAAAGTATTTTAGTTTGTCGTTTTCATTCATTAATGTCGCTAATCTTATTATATTGTTTAAAAAATTTTCTAACGTCCTCAGTCCCGGTGAAATTATCAGGTTTAATCATAAGAGTTTTTTCATTCATTCTCCGTTTGCTCGGTGCAATTGGTGGGGGTGGAATAGAATTGGTGTTTAAATTAGGATTAGCTTGATTATTTGTTGAGTTATCTCTGTTGAGCACTATTTCCTGATATGCGTGTTTTGAATTTTCGGGAGAAGTAATAGAATCTTCAAAATGTATTAAGGTATTTTGATATAATTGGGTGCTTTGATCTTGAGAGTTACTACCAGATGCGTTTGAATTTTCTAAGATTTTTTCAACTTTATTTGAAAATGAATTTAAACTATTGTTTAAGTTGTCGTATAATGTTAATGATATTGAGGAAGTAGCTGATGGGTTTTTATTGTTGTATTTTTGTTCTGGACTTGAATCGGATAGCTCAGCGTCTTTCAGTAATTTTTTTTAAATCAATTTTATTAGTGATCGAATTATTAAGAATTATGTTACGTTTTTCAACGTCTAATGACTCATCCACGTCTTCAAAAGTTATAGCTCCTCTTAAATATCTACTTAGTCTAGCTCTTAATTCGGTAGTATTTCCAGTAGATTTTAGATTTTTATTTTCGCAATATTGTATAAGAAATGGTTTTTTTGAGAGTATAGATATCTGTTGCTGTATTTATCGTAATAGCAAGATCCGATCTAGGGTCTTTAAGTTGACTCATTAAACTATAAATTTTAAAAAATTAGTTTAAATAATCCTAAATCTATACTTGGTCATATAAAATGTGTTACGTATAATTAATTAATTACAACTAAACTTATAAACTTCAATTATGACATTTTTGAAATCCCGAAAAAATTTAATTAGTAAAGATTTTATTAAATATACTGAAAGAAAAATTTATTTGGAGTGTTGATACAGCCAATTTATACTACTATAAAAATAACTCAAAATTAACTCGTTAAATAGAAACGTTTTTGAAAGAAAAATGTATGATTCCATACAACATTTTATTGTACAGAGTTTTGTTAAAGAGAGGTACCACTATACTTGAGCTTACAATAAGGTAGTACTTACCATTTACTTTTATTAAAAATGTATGCATTGTGGAAATATGTAGAAATAAAACTATTACGAACAACTAAACACCGTAAGAAAGAGAGTAAAAGCATTTACTATGGCATGACCGTATAAAACTAGAAAACTATGAAGTCCAAAAACCCAATTACTAAAATATTATGTCGACTGACTACTGTAGACTGTACTACTATCTATAATATATTAGTGTGTGGTGTGTCTGGTTACTGGTTATATTAGTAAAATATTGAGTTTAATAATAATACTATCAGCGACGGCTATTGCAGTGTTGCATGCGGGTTATTTCTAGATAAACATTACTAAGCTGATAAAAATAAAAATAGCTACTCTCAATAACAATGAATAATAACAACTATAATTATATGAGTATAAGAAGTAACAACATAAAATATTGTTTACTGTGTGTCTGTGTAGAATGTAGATACTAGATAGTAATTAAAATAGGGTTTGTCAAAAAACCATTAAAGTATAAAAAAAATGTGAAGCTATAAAATTGTATATACTATTATTATAAAGGTTTAATTTGAACACACTTTTAAATTTCGTACTACACAAAGTGTGTCGTACTACACACAATTTTAGGAACTGTTGTATCCGAACTCGAGTGGGCTCATTTACAAAGTAAGAACACAAATTACCAAGTGCCAACACCAATTAATTTTCCAGCTCCAGAGAACAGATTAAATAGACACCCAATACCATTTGTTCAAACTCAAAACTGTTGAATTTAAGGATTATGTTTGTAGATCGATCTGGACAAAAATGACTACACTGCTTTTAGTAATAAGTAATATTTACTAAACGCATGACGTACACATAAGAAATATTATGGCTACGGCTACATTGGAATCGTTTCCGATCCGATCCGATCCGATCCGATCCGACTCGTCGGATGAAAAACAAATCAATTTGTTTTAAAACCGACGTATCCGACTAGTCGGTACGTCGGAAACGGTCGGAACGGATAAATATAGCCACTACCGAAATTATACATAGTTTGCTTTTCTTCCGACTAGTCGGATTATCGGATCGGATCGGAAACGATTCCAATGTAGCCGTAGCCTATAATGTAGTGCCGACAGTATGCTAAAAATCGGCCTTATATACAAGTGACCTATTGACCTAAGTCTCACGCCACTGTTTAACAATATCTGATTCGCTAATAAATATATCGCATGATATGGCGTGATTTTGCACATTATTAATAGCAACGATGTTGTCGTTGTTGCACAATATGATGGTACTTTATACAATATTAAATTATATTCAACAAAAACATCTAACAAGCAGTGTTGAGACTTATCTAGATAAATATATTAATTATCTATTATCTTATCTAGATAAAAATCAAAATGTTATCTATTTATCTATCTTAGATGAAAACTCCAGTCATCTACCGTAATTTATCTAGATATGTTTTTTATGTTTTAGAAATTATTTTCATTATTTTTATTATTACCTATATTTAGGTTTCTGGTAATATTTACTATTTTAGTTTGTGTCGTCGCGTTTGTGATCGACGACGATCGGACGATAACAATATCTGTTAGAGTCTATAAATTATTATTACTAGGTGATCATATAAATACCTACATAACCATATAACTGAGAAAGAAATAACAATATAAAGTACCTAGTGAAGGAGCCTACACCAAGCCCGCATAACGAACTGGATATATCTTACTACTTTGATTCTTCTCGCTCACTCTACGAATGTCGTACCCCTGACCTCTCTCTACGCGCTGTCCATTAGTTAATAGTTTATAGGAATATGGTCTATGGTATATTATTTATTACTCTATAGTCAATAGTCTATACTATAAAGACACATTCGTACCACGAAATTCCAAATGCTGGCAGATATGTGGGTAATTAAAATAAATTAAATGATGTCAGGTCGAAACGTGGAAAGTCTAAACTCCCTAGAAATTATAAATGACTAAAAATAATTACTTCATTGAAAATAAATCCCTGGATTACGTAACATTACATGGGTTCAAGTGTACAACACATGTTGCTCCAAGCGGAACATTTAGTGTAGTTTGTTTTTAATTATCAGTTAGTTATTACGACGAAGTGTGAAATATAAAATAATAGCTGATCATTTATATTTTTTGTATTGGTCATTTCATAAAATATAAATATGAAACGTTTTTTGGTGGCTACGTCTTCAACAGACAATAATGTGAAGCGTAGTCCACCGTCGAATGACGTTCAAAGTTTGGTATTGGTGTACAATGTAGAAACACAAGGATTGAATAGATGTATACTTATCAATTTATTGAATTAAACCCGGTATAGAATATAAATGAATAAAATATTAACACTGATAAATTAATACTATGAGAGGCTCTGATTAAAATATACGTGACGCTCTGTAATAAAACTTAAAAGATGCTTTGCAGAGTAACGCTGGTGTCGTTCACTCTTCTCATCAGACTTGACTCCACTCGACTGATCCTTGGGCACCGACCCGGCCCGTCGTAACGGTCTGTCCGGGGACTCTGGTATGTGCTGACACAGCCGAAATGGTCACGTAGGCCATCGTGAGAACCAAAATGGTCACACACTCATTTTCCCCTGAGTCAACACAACTGAGCGTTTATATGTAAGCCTCCATACACACTACGTACATACATGTATACAGAATATATATATATACACACATACATACTTGCCTACATACACACTCACCCATATACAACAAATGTTTCAAAAAAAAAACAAAAAATAATTCAACATTGTGTGTGGAAAAAACTATTGACGATCCTGACTCAGAAGTGGAAGATGAAGTTTTACCAACAGAAGCTAATCAAATAAATGTATCCCCAAATTATTTGTTTAATGGCGAATTCTACAGTATTATATCAAATGATGGCAAAAAATTAATTGCGAAATGTGTTAATTGTTTGAAACCCATACAAGGCCAGGTTAATTCTACTGGAAATTTTCTTAGTCATATTAAGGTATGTTTTTTAAATATTATTTTAACTTTTAAATGTTTAAAGACAAATACCTTGATGGTTACTGCTTACTACCTACTTTGTGTAGATTAATTAGGTACTTCATTTAAATATGTTTAATTTATATCTGAAATTATTTATACCTGCATTGTGCATAATAAGCTAATGAATCCATATGTTTATGTTTCCAATTTCGATTGGAGTGAAGTACTTAGTCTTTTCACGTAATGTTTATGTCACAATAAATATGCATAAAAATATTTGTTTGTTATAATATAATAACTGTATTAAAACAATCATTATGGTAAAATATTCTACATGAAAAGAGTGATTTCATTTCACTATGTGAATATGACTCATACTTAGTTATATAATTATAATATTATGTAATATAAATATTAGGTACCGTAAAACCGGCTGAATAGAAACAAGGGGGTAAATAGAAACAAAATCAGGAATGTTATTATTTCTTCGTCTCTATAATCAAATATTTATGTTATCAATATGAAACCTTCACTAAATCAAATACACACTAGTACGAAATTCGATAAGTTCGAAACGTTCCGTTTATATTTTCCTCCATACACTTAAAATTGATAACAAACATGTACTATTTTTTAGGTCACTGACCCTGGCACCGCAAAGTAAACTTTTTGTTACAAAAATGATTTCACAAATTAGTAACCAATTCGTAATAATTCGTAACCACGAATTTGGAATTTGTAACTTAAGTATAACCGCCCAAAATCCAATTTTCATTTGCGGGTGCCAGGGTCAGTGGACTCCAGCACCCGATACTCGAAAAATTGACTTACGGGGTCGGTAACGGTTCGAGAGTTTAGTAAACAATTCGTAATAATTCGTAACCACCAATTTGGAATTTGTAACTTAAAAATAACAGCGCTAAAACTCCATAATATGTCCATTTGCAACTGAATTGTGTATTCTATATACTACAAAATATTAAAATATAATTACCGTGGTAATAATAAATCAAATCAAATTTACAATTTTTGTTATATATACTTCTTTTATTTTACTTTAATAATTTTTAAACCTAACCTAACCTAACTTTTTTTTTTTTTTTTGTTACAATCGCAACTGGACGGGAACTATCGTAGATACTCCATCCGCCCAATCGCATCATTTATTGAATAAATGCACACAATGTTACAAATTATATATGTTACAATTACAAAATAAGAGGCTCTATCCTCTCAAAATTCGCTTTCAGCGCACATTATAAAAAGCCTTAACTAATTTGTATGTTGCTGGCCCGCCGCTTGTTGCCTGGACCGCTCATCCGCTTCCCGCGTAGTCATGATCCTCGTCACAAGGTTTGTCACTCTGCACCAGTCCTCCTTGGATCGTAGCATGATTCCAACGACATTATCTGCCGACAATTCCTCCACCCCGAGGTACACACATGCCGTTGCTCTGCACCAATGGAACGCATCGCATTGGAATACTGCGTGTTCAGCTGTGTCTGGCGTGGTGCCGCATAGTGAACACGCTATAGTCGTGGCGTTCCCAAATCTGGCAAGATTCTCAACCTAACCTAACCTAACCTTTTTTTTTTTTTTTTTTCGGTTTGGAATCGTGGGAGGGAGGGAAATATGGATTCCCATTGCTGCCTCCCTACCCACATCGTTTATTGAACAAAAACAAATAAACATTACAATAGTAAACAAATTAATACGTATGTCTATGTATATTACAAGTGTTGGGAGCCCCTAACCACCCTGGAAGTGGCCTTCGGCCTACATGTTGTAAAACTTAACTAAGACGGAAATAATAATATTAGTGTCTTTGTCTTTCCCTCTCCAGTGATTGTTTCTTGGAAAGTATCGCCTCCACCATCTGCATAAACTGCCTGGATATCACCGAGAACCTCTCCAGAACTCTTCTCTTCACACCGGTATCTGCTGGAAGTTCTTCCTCATATGGCCTGCACAGGAAGTCCTGGACGTCCTTCGGTTCGGGCCGCCTGCCGAGCGAGCGCATCAGCTCGGCTCTGTCGTCTTCCCAGAAAGGGCAATGGAAAATGGTGTGCTCTGGGCTATCCATTTCGGCGGTGCAGTGTACACATGAGGGTGTCTGGGCCCTGTGTTTGCCCCATAGGTAACTTTGAAAGCATCCGTTTCCCGTTAATGCCTGAGCCATGTTGAAGGTCACTTCTTTCGGGCCATGGTACCACCATCTAATGACGTCCGGAATGAGGACCTTTGTCCAAGACACTTTGGTGGTAGTGGATTCCCACACCGATTGCCACTGTCTGACCGTCTCTCTCCGTTGTTCGGTCTTCGAGCACGCGGCTCCGCTACGCCTGAGTTCCGAAATCCTCTTTCGCTCCAACGCCAGCAGGTGAGCAGGAGGCATTCTGGCCAGGACCAGTGCTGCCATGTCCGAGACGGTGCGATAGCACCTAGCTACTCTCAGGGCGGCTGTCCTCTGAGCCATTGACAGTGACTCCTTCGCTTTCTTGACTCCAATTATGCTATCCGACCAAATCTCAGCGCCGTACAGTAGTCTGCTGTGGACCACGCTCATCAACAATTGCCTCTTACTTTGAGACGGGCCAGCGACATTCGGCATCAGCCTGCCCAAGGCTGATGCAGCCTTTTTCGCTCCCACCGCTACAATCCCAGCGTGTTTCACGAATGACATCCTAGTGTCCAGGTGTACGCCAAGGTAACGGATTGCATGGTTAACGGGTATCTGGCAACCGTTAACGGAAAACTTGGGGTTTCGGTAGCTATGCTTCCTCGTCAGAACGACACATTCCGATTTTTCTGGAGCCAGGGCCAAACCGTTTTCACTCATCCAGTCCACGATAGCTTCCAGGATCGGGTTGACTAACTCCTCTAAAAGTTCGGCGTTATGGGCTACCGCAACTATAGCTGCGTCGTCGGCGAAAGCCAACAGTTTTACATTTGTGGGAACTGGTAGGCATAGTATTCCGTCATAGAATATATTCCATAACGTCGGCCCGAGGACCGATCCTTGCGGAACGCCGCAAGTGACTGCAAGGCTTTGTCCTTCCGTGATAGCGTCCCCACCGACCAGGAGCTTGCGGTCAGACATGTAGGACCTTAGTATCTTAATCAGGTACTCTGGAATAGACGATCTTTGCATCGATTCGTCAATCAGCTTCCAAGGCGCCGTGTTGAATGCATTTTTGACGTCTAGCGTCACCACCGCGCAGAGATGTCTGTTCTGGACAGCACCCCTTCCGGCTTCACGTGTCGCCTTCATGACCTCTTCAATGGCGTCAGTGGTTGACCTGTGGCGTCTGAAGCCGAATTGAAGGCCGCTGAGGGCTCCAGCTCTTTCCGTATGTGCCTCAAGACGATTCAGGAGGAGCCGCTCCAGTAGCTTGCCTCCCCCGTCAAGTAGGCTGATGGGGCGGTAACTCGACGGCTGATCTGATGGTTTGCCCACTCCCTTGTGCAGCAGAATCAGTTTTGCACGCTTCCATCTGTTCGGGAACTGGCTGTTTGTCAGGCAGGCGTTGAATGTCTTGAGGAACATCTCGGGGCTTCTCTCCGCGGCCAGCTTGATAACTTCATTGGGGATGATATCAGGACCCGGTGCCTTTCCCAAAGGCAACTTTCTCACTGCTTGCCACAGTTCCTCCGCAGTGAAAGGTGGTGTCGAGGTTTCTGGATGTTCAACAATTTCGGTGGGGCACTTGGCTCCAGAGGAACTTGATCCCAGTCTATTATCGGTAGGGCGAGGAAAAGTCCTCTCGCGATGTACGATAACGTCGGTTCCTCGATGACAGGAAGCCGACGACCCAGCCGTTTGGTGACCAGTCTGTACGGCACTCCCCAAGGGTCCCTGTCCACGGAGTCACACTGTTCCCGCCATGATCTCTCCTGCGCTTTCCTGATAGCTGTTCTCAGCACCTTCCTTGACTGGTTATACGCCTGGAACTCCTCATCGCGGTTGCTGGCGTTTGATCTGCGGCCCGCTTGCTGATAGCGCCTACGGGCGGCAATGGCTGCTCTAAACAGGTCGGCGATTTCTTCACTCCACCAGTGGACTGCTCTCTTGCCCTTTGCCAATGACCTAATCGGCATTCCTGCGTCGCAGGCCTGCTTGAGGTAACCTTGGAGACGCTCTACATGTTCCTCCGCTGAAGCATCAGGGGAGAGGGTAGGGGGTGCACTCGTGTGCTCCCAGTGCTCCTTGATGGCTACTGGAGACAGCTTCTTCACTGACCATCCGCCTGGCCTAGCTACTTCCGCTTTCAATCCACGTGGATGGGATTTGCAAACCGTGTACGCGATGTACTCATGGTCGCTGCCGGAGTACCGTTGCTCCAGGACGGACCAGTCGTGCACCAGTGATCGGTTGTCCGCAGATCGTGCAAAAGTTACATCGATCACGGACATGGCGTTGACCCGCCTGAAAGTCGGGACGGTACCCACATTGCACGCCGTCAGGTCGAGCGCCGAAGCGAAGTCGGACAGCAGAGATCCTCTGACGTCCTCCGTCGAGGAGCCCCATTCGGCGGAATGTGAATTAAAGTCCCCCGCAACAATGACGTCAATCCCCGCGCTGGCTTGACTTCGGACCGATGCCTCTAGACCACCGATAAACCAGTCAAATTCTTGGGTCGTGCAGTTCGGGGTATAGTAGCAGCTATAAAGTAGTTTGCCACTCACTCTCGCCCGTGCGAGCCTAACTCCAGAGCCTTGGTCCGATACAGTGTCTGTTGATCTACCCGTTACATACAGGCCGCACTTGTTATCCGCGCTTGCGACCCATCGCGGTGCTTGCCCCAGCGGACGGTTGTAGTCGCTCACAATGACGACGTCGATACCAAGTTCAGCGACCGTTTGCAGGAGGAGCTGTTGCGCCGTCCAACAGTGATTAAGGTTCACCTGCAGTACCTTAATCACCGGTCCTCGGTTTATCGTTTCAGGCATGACTGGGATGGCAACGGCTTGGCTGGCACCTCAATGCGCTGGCCTCGGTCAGGCTCTCCAGACTTCTCACCATGGTGGGGGAGCGTGCAGGATGCAATGAGATGGCCTACTGCCTTGCACCTGAAGCACTTTCGCTTCTCTTCGCCCTTGCACTCGCTGATTGCATGGCCAGGAGCAGAGCATTTGGCACAAACTTGCCTAGATGACAGCTCTTTGATCCGGCACATGACCCAGCCCACCCTTAACTTCTTAGTTCGAGCTAGGCTAGTTTGAGACCGGGCGTCAGTGGGACTCTGACTATTGCCGTTCTCACACCATTCTTGCCCTCCTGGATCTTCAGGTTGTTACTCGCTTTGTGGTCTGGGTCATGCTCCGCCAGAGTCCGCGCCAGTTCCTTCTCATCGACCGAGTCTTCGATGCCAATGAGTAGCAGAGCGACACTCGGGGAAGGGCGCCTGATGCCCCTTGACTCGCCGAACCGTCGCATGAGCGCGCTAGCGAGGTCATCAGCATGTTCCTTGAGGTTGGTTTCTAGTATTATGTAACCTTTTTTTTTTTTTTTTTTTTCACGGTATCGTAAAGGGGCCGGAGACACCCTAGGGCATTTCGTCAGCTCGCCCAAAATCGTTTATTGGACAAAAAACAATTCTTACAATTAATGTACTATAAACAAAAGACAGTCTTTCACAATGGAAAAGACAGTCTTTTACAGTTTATTAGATGGCCCTACCCCATCTAGAAAACGGCCTTCGACCCACATTAAAGCATTCTTAACTAGCAGTAATTACTCTTGGCGCTGCCTTTCCCTTTCCTCAGCTTCCCTCTTTGTCAGAACCTCCTTCACGAACCGCTCCACCGCCGTCCAATTACTCCTTGACTCCATCATCTTCCCCACTACGGTCTCAGGAGTGAATGGGCCGTTGAGTGCAGTTTTCAGCTCCATTCTTCGCCGCCACCACCTGTCGCACAGGAAAAACGCGTGCTCCGCGTCGTCCACCGGCGCTAGGCAGTCCACACAACTGGGGCTGTCCAGCTTGCGGATCCGGTGAAGGTATTGACCGAAACATCCGTGTCCCGACAGGAACTGTGTTAGGTGGAAGCTCGTCACCAGCCCATGGCTCCTGGCGCACCAGGGACGAACGTCCGGGATCAACCGCCTGGTCCAGACCCCAGATTCTTCCGTCAACCATCTCTCCTGTCATTTCTCGATGGTGTTGATTCGCAGATCGTTGTCTGCCGTGGGTGCCGCGTAGGCCCGTCTCCGATCGAACGCTGCCTCTCTCTCCTTCGCCAAGAGGTCAGCAGGCGGCGTTGATGCGATTACGTTTGTGGCCGCCTCGGTGACGGTGCGGTATGCGCAGACGCACCAGAGGAGGATTTTCCTTTGGGCCCTGTTCAGGATCCGAACGCTTCCCGGCACGAGGTCCAGCGTATATGCCCAGCTAGGGGCCCCGTACAGGAGCACAGAGTTCACCACTGAAGACAGTAGCCGCCGTCGATTCTCTCTGGGTCCACCAACATTCGGCATGATCCTCGCCAGCTGGTTGCCGATCCCCGCTGCTCTGGCTGCCGCTTTCTTCATCTGGCCCTTGAACAGCATCGACCTGTCCACCACCATCCCGAGATAGTTCATCTCGGTCGAGAGCCGAACGTCGTCGCCGCACAGTTTAATCGCGGGCTGAGCGTATTTGTATCTATATGTAAAGAGGACGGCTTCTCTCTTCTCAACTACGATTTGTAGGCCGAGGTCGGTGATCCGCTGCTCCACCAAGGACAATGCCTCATTGGTTACGGCTTCCAGCTCCTGGTTCGACTTGGCTCTGGTGACTAACATTGTATCGTCCGCGAATCCCAGCAGCTTGACTCCACTGGGCAGCTCAGTCTTCATGACGGCATCAAACGTGGCGTTCCATAGGAGGGGGCCTACGACGGAACCCTGGGGCACGCCTCCGGAAATCTCAATCTCCAGTGTACCGCTCTCCACACAGTTTGCGTACACCGTTCCCGTTCTCAAGGAGAAGTACGACCGGAGCATGTTCTGCAGGTATCCTAAACCTGCAGGGCATCTAAGATGTCCGATCACTTAAAGGAGTTGAACGCATTCCTGACGTCTATACTAACGGCTAGGCAATAATTGCCTCCGTTGACTTCTTCCAAGATGTTGGCCTGCAAATCACGTACAGCATCGTCCGTGGATTTCCCCTTCCTGAAGCCAAACTGATTGGCCGAGAGCCCACCGCTGTCCGACATGTGGTCCTCCAGTCTCCGCGCGAGCAGGAACTCGAGGACCTTGCCGACATCGTTCAACAGGCAGAGAGGCCTGTAGGAAGAGGGCACACCATCTGGCTTGTTCAGTTTCTTCAACAGTACCACTCTGGAAGTCTTCCATTCCGCAGGGAAGGTCCCACTGCGGAGGCAGCTGTTATATAAGTCCAGAAGGACGTTCGGGTGCGCCTTGTACATCGCCCGGAGTATCTTGCCGGTGAGCCCGTCCGGCCCTGGGGCTTTATTCTTGCTGCCTGCCCTCTCGACCGCAGAGTCCACTTCCGAAGCCGTGAACGGGACCATTGGATCCGCAGGGACCAGCGGGCTGTCCGTCCTCGCTTGGTGTTTTGGGAACAGGTTTTCGACGACTGACTGCAGCGTCGCATATTCCATCGAGGCCGTATGTGGAGGACCTCTCAGCTTGCGCATCACCAGCTTGTACGGCTTACCGAACGGATCGGCGTCGACTGAAGAAATTAGCTCTTTCCAGCACGTCCTCTTGCTGCGCAGGATGGCGATCTTCAGCTGTCTCTTGGCTTCATGGTATGCACCATTGGTCAGGGCGAGCTCTGCGTCTGCCCGTTCTTCGTCGAATCCGTGGGTGTGGCGGCGTCGTAGTCTTGACACCCGGGAGACCATCCTAGTCATCCGGCGTTTGGTCCTAGTGCAATCAGCTCGGAGAGCCTCGATGTTTGCGTTCCACCAGTGAACGGGAGGCTTCCTCGGGTTAGGCGTCCGACGGGCGGGGAAGGCAAAGTCGCAGGCAGCTGTGACCCACGACCGAAGTGCGGAGGCCCCGCGCTCAGGGTCTTGCCAGTCCTGGAGGCCGCCTTGACTGAGCCACTCGGTCAGAATCAGCCCAGCTAGGAAGGTGTCGTTGGCGACACCACCCGCGGTGTTCCAGGCGCGTGGGGCGACAGTTGACGCGGGAGTGGATCCGTCTCGGTCGCGTCTGGGAGTCAGGGAGAACCTGATGTAATGGTGGTCGCTGTTTTTGAACACCGACTCCAGTACCCTCCAGTCTGTGATGTGAGCTGCCAGGGAGTCGCAGGACAGGGTGACGTCGACGATAGATCCAGCGCCTCTCGAGAAGGTTGGGGTGGAACCCGAGTTCACGATGACCAGGCCGAGGGACTCGATCAGCAGCTCCAGTTCCTCACCTCTCTTATTATCGACCCAGTCACCCCACGCGGCAGATCTCGCGTTGAGATCCCCGGTGACGAGGACGGGGACTTCCTGTTGAACGGTCCTAATGCTGTCCTCGAGACGGCGGAGCAAGTCCTGGAAATCTTCGATGGGCCTGTTGGGCGACGCGTAGCAGCTGTACACCTGGATGCCGTTAAGCCGCGCTGAAACAAATTCGGGATCACTGATGACATTGGCCACCGTTACTCCCGAGTTCGTGACATAGATTGCCGCCTTTCGTTGTCCGGCGCTCACGTGCCAGGCACTGGATGCGGGATCCGCCTTGTAGGGGTCGCTGATAAGGGCGACATCAACTCTTTCCTCAGCCATGTACTGCGCGACGAGGTCTTGCGCCACGCGACAATGGTTGAGGTTGCACTGCACGAAGTCGAGTCCCATCACACCGCTCTACTTGCATCTGCAGGCGCCTCACAACTTAAGGTTGGGGGCTGCGGCTGTTGCTGCTGTTGCGTCTGCTTCTGAAGGGCACAGTCCTTCACCAGGTGGTCATCCTTCCCGCATCTATGTCAGCGGCGGGGTTTGGCCTCGTTCCGACACTCGGCAGCCAGGTGTCCTTTACCTTGGCAGCGGAAGCAGGTAGGTTGGCTGTTGACCAGCAGCTTGACTCTGCACTTGGTCCACTCCACGGTGACCGCTTTCTTCTCTGCCAGCGTGATGGCGTCCTTGAGCGGCAAGTGAAGGCTCGCGACGAACTCCCCTCTACCACCAGAGTTCTTGCGGATGGCCACACCCTCGGAGGTGACTCCAGTGACTCCCGCCTGCGTGACGCCGGCGACGACGTCATTTGCCTCTGCCCATTCCGGAACCCCCAGCAGTATAACGGGCGTACGGGGCTCGGGTAATCTGACCCTGGCCGCGACTCCCACCACCTCCCGGATCTTCCCGGCTAGCAGCGTGGCTTTTTCGTTCCCCTCTACCTCAAGGAGAATACCTCCCGCTCTGGTCTTCCTTGTCGTCAGGACCTTGACGCCAAGGGACTGAAGGTTGATCGAGCCCGATATCTTTTTCATCGCGGAGGCTAGAGAGCCTCCTTCAGCCGGGCGGTCGATGGTGACCGCCATGGACCGCGGAGCCCGCTTCCGCAGGAGAGCCACTTGGTCGGTGGCCGAACGTGGATGATGTGACGGCTTCGGTGGCTTCCTTTTCCTAGCAACCTCGCTCCAGGTCTGCTGCTGCTGTGGCTGCTGCTGTTGTGACTGCTGCTGGTGCTCCTCTTGTTTGTGAGCCCGGTCGTGTCGCTTCTCAGGTGGCGGCTGTCGCCGCTGTTTGTCCGTAGAGGAAACGTCTTGCTCCCCAGACCTCCGGCGTCTTTGCTTTCGAGGCGGAACAGGAGCTCGTTGTTCAGGTTTATGACTGCTCGCTGGAGGGTCCCAGGCTGGAGATTGTGTCCCCACGCGTACGCCTTTACTCGGGTTAACCCCGATCGAAACGGTCTGGGTTGAGGCATCAACTCTTTTGCAGCTGGGAATCTGTCTGCCTTGGTACTGCTGTACTCCTTGCATTACCGCAGACATAGCGATAGTCGCTCTTGCGACCTCTTCCCTACTTTTGGATACACCAGCCGCTACTTTGAGGACCTCCTCTATGGCCAGCTTCACCTCGGGACTCCTTACCTTGGCGGACCATTTTTCTAGGATATCGGCTTTGGTCATCAAAAGCTTAATGCCCGAGTCGTTGGATCTCAGGCAACTCTTCAGACTCCTCCATGACTTGGCGATGACATCTCCGCTGCCTGCCTCAGCACTAGTAGTTGATAGAGTGGCGGGCGCCTAGCTGGCCACCCCCGCACCCTCACGGTCGTTGGATGACGACCTTGGTGACCCCGCTACTTGGGAACCGGTGTAAACACCGGACCCACTCACCACTGCCGGCACCTGGGGGTCCGAATCCCCTGGTGCGGTAACCAAATTTCTGTCTGAGACGTCCATAAGTAGTTTTTTTGAAGGGTGCCTCTCCCTTGCGTTTTAGCCCTGCCGCCAGGGGGATTTGTGGTCAGTGTTACCTTCGCCTATGTTCGTTAGCAGGCAATTGCAGGTGGACAGTACCTGCCCAACCAGTTAAGGTCAGGCTCTTTGGTTTGGTCTAATTTAGACCGGGATCGCTTAGTAAGACTCAGTTAAGAGCCCGCAAGCCTCCCCGCCACGACAAGGCGGATCCCGTGGGGAGGAGTATTATGTAACCTTTTTTTTTTTTTTTTTTTAAATCGGCAATACCCTGACCACCTGGTAGCGCCGTTAAGCAATACTTCAGTTGGTCAGTCGCCATCATTTATTAATAAATAAACAACATGAATACCCTTGCGGGTGAGGTGGTGTAGGGACAATACCCCTACACCAGCCCCTTACAACAAAGTTAATACAAATAAATAATAATACTACATAAGTTAATTGTGAGTTGTGCCTCTGTGCCCCGAAAGCCAGGGACCTGTCAGCCCAGGACAGCGGCGTCGCTGGGGGCTGTTGCTTCCACGCGCTGCCCGTCACCTTCTCCTCCGCCTAGAAGGACCTACACCCTGTCGGAACTGCCTGTCCCGTTCGGCCGACTCCTTGGTGGTCAGCACTTCCCTCGCGAACCTGGCAACCGCCTCCCAGTTGGCCGGGTTCTCCAGCATCTTTGGAACGAGTCCACCCGGGTCGATTGCTCCGATCGCTAGGTCGAGGCGCGCGCGCTGCTCCTCGTGGGCTTTGCAGCAAACGAGTGTGTGGTGCGCGCCGTCGACCTCCTCAGCGTAGCTGTCGGGTGGTCCTCAATGGGAACACCCGGCCGACGGGGCCCGGCCGATCTTCCGGAGATACCGGTTGAAGCAACCGTGCCCCGTCATTAGCTGTGTGAGGTGAAAGGACATCTCTCCGTGCTTCCTCGTCACCCATCGAACGAGCAGTTCAGGAGGGATCAACAGCCTTGTCCACCCTCGTCCACTGTCCGCGGGAGTGTCCACGCTCCTCAACCTCCCGACCCACTTGGCCAGTATCTCGGCCCTCAGTACCTGGGGGTCGGATAGCGGATTTGGTTCACCCGGCGGGATGGGCCCCCCGTCGTCTGCTCCCGTCATCGTAGTCGCCCTTCTGACCTCGAACGACACGTGTCGTTCAAGAGTCATCAGGTCGATGGGAATGACGCTGGCGACGACCGTCACAGCCTCGTGGGACACGGTCCGGTACGCACTCACCCTGCCGATGGCGACTCTCCGCTGAACGGAGTTCAGAACATCGACGCCCCGTCGGTTGTGCATGAGGGTAGGTGCCCAAGTCGGAGCGCCGTACAACATTACTGACTGCGCGACGCTCGTCAGCAGGCGCCTTCTTCCCTCCCGGGGGCCGCCGATGTTGGGCATAAGCCCCGAAAGCGCCGCCATGACTCGCCTGGCCTTGTCGGCCGCGGCCAGGAAGTGCGCACCATACCAAGTCCCCTTGCTCTCGAGCACGATCCCCAAGTACTTGAGGGTCGTGCCCAGCTGGACGGCCTGATCCCCGATTCGAAGCCTCAGGTCAGCCCGCCCATACTGGGCCTTAAAGACCACCGCCTCCGACTTGTCGACGGCGAGCGTTAGTCCCAAGTCCCGAATGTGGTCGGCGACTGCCGCGAGGGCCGAGTTAGCGCGGTCCTCGACCTCCGAAAGCGTCCTCCCCTCCGACACGACGAGCGTGTCGTCCGCATACCCGATGGTCGTGGAACCAGCGGGCAGCGACAAGCGAAACACGGTGTCGAACGCGACGTTCCACAGGAGCGGTCCGAGCACGGAGCCCTGAGGGACCCCTCGCGTGACTCCCACGGTCACTGGAGCGCCCCTGTCGTCGTCGCACAGGTGAAGGACCCGCTCGCTGAGGTACGAGTCCAGGATCCGTCGGATGTATGGCGGGAACTCCATACGAACCAACGCCGCCCGCACCACGTCCCACCCGACGGTGTTGAACGCGTTCCGGATGTCAAGGCTCACTGCCACGACGTAGCGAAGCGAGTTTACAGCAGAGATTAACCTCTCGTGCAACAGCCGCAGCGCATCGTCCGTGGATCTGCCCCCCCGGAAGCCGAACTGCCTTTCGGACAGCTCGACTCCCGAGGCGGACATCTGAGTGTTCATCCGGGTAGCCAACAGGAACTCGAAAATCTTCCCGACGTCGTCCAGGAGACACAGCGGGCGATACGAAGACGGCATCCCCACCGGCTTTCCCGGTTTGGCGAGAAGCGCTAGCCGAGCGCGCTTCCACCGGCCGGGGAAGATGCCTTCCCTCAGGCAGAGGTTGAACACGCGGGTCAGTCGCTCGGGATCCGCCGCGTGTACAACGCCCCAGACCCGGCTGGGAATTCCATCCGGACCCGGGGCCCTGCCGCGGCCGCGAAAGCGAGCGACCACCGCGGACACCTCGTCCCGAGTGAACTCCGTAAAGCCCTCGGACCGGTCTTCGGCGAGGTCGGCTGGACCCCTGTCTCCGTCCCCTTGGGGAAAGAGGACAGCGGCGATGTCGCGTACCGTTCGCGGTTCCATCGTCGCCGTCGCCGGGGGTCCTCGAAGCTTTTTCATGACGACTTTGTAATAAACGACCTAACCTAACCTTTGAGTATTATGTAACCTAACCTAACCTTTTTTTTTTTTTTTTTGCATGTGCTCTCCATGACCACCTGGGGGGAACTTTGCCTTTCGGTAATCCTACCCCCAGGGGCCGAAAGCTGTTTATTAAAACGTTACAAAACAGCATTGGACAGTGGTGGGCCAATCCCCCACTCACTGGTCCTCACAATAATTAGTTATTACATCTAAAAGGGGCTCTATCCCCTCAAATTTACCCTTCGGGCCACAACATAATTACCTAAAACTAATTATTGGCTGGAACCCGCTGACGTTGACGTTCCTCTCCCTCTCTTATTTTGAGGACGTTGACCACGTAACTGCACACTGCGTCCCATTTTTCGCGGCTTTCGAGCATCGTCTTCACCGCTGTTTCCGGAGTAAATTCCTTGTCCGTTTTAACTTCAAGTTCTCTGCGTTGGCTCCACCACCGGTCACATTCGAAGAACGCGTGCTCGGCGCTATCAGTAGGGTCAAGGCAGTCATGACATTCAGAGACGTCACGCTTCTTGAACCTCCACAAATATTCACCGAAACACCCGTGCCCGGTCAGAAACTGGGTGATGTGGTAGTTCACATCAGGAATTAGCCGCCGTGTCCATTCTCCAGTACCGGTGATTTGCATCCTTTCCGTTTGCCACTTGTTCATAGAGTCCTCTCTCAACTCTCGCTTGGTCGGTGGATTTAACCCCGCCTTCTTCGCCACGTGGACGGCATTTCTCTCCGATACCATGATGTGCAAAGGCAGCATGCCTGCCACCACCAAGATGGCCTTTGTTGATACAGTCGTGTAGGCACACGCCACTCTTTTAGCCATCAGCCGCTGCGGTTTCAACAACTCCTTCTTATTGACTTCAAAGACTAATGCAGACGCCCATATAGGTGATGCTTATAGCAGCTGGCTCTGAACCTTGTATCGCGGGAGGCCGGAAATACCTGTAAGGCAATTCACCAGCTCTCCCGCATCGTTTATTGGTGCAACAATAAGTACATGCAAATACAATACATATTTAGACCACGTCTGCGGTTCACAAAAAAGAACGGATAGCCCTACGCTATCGACAAATATTTGGCCTTCGGCCTATAACAAACGAAAACTTAACTACGGGTTTTTTACGTAATAACTGCTGGTGGTCCCTGTTGGCGCTCTCTCTCTTCTTTCTCTCTGGTTGCCAGTACAAGGTCCACGAACTTGCTGACAGCATGCCAATTGTGCGACGACTCCAACATTACTCCGCTGAAGGTTTGTGGAGTGAAGTTGCCCCTTATTGATATCTCCAATTCTCTCCTCTGATGCCACCACCTGTCGCATGAGAAGAATGCGTGCTCGGCATCGTCCATCACCGTTCCGCATTCGACGCATACTGCGGTTTCCACCTTTTGGATTTTACACAGGTACTTTGCAAAGCACCCGTGCCCGGAGAGGAACTGTGTTAGGTGGTAGTTCAGTTCGCCGAATCTCCGCACCGTCCAGCTTGATACATTGGGAATCAGCGATCTGGTCCATCGACCTGTTTCAGATGAGTCCCATCTCCTTTGCCATGTAGCTAATGTCGGGTAACTGCCTACCGTATTAGCCGAAGTGCCTGTGCTGCTGCGCCTTCTCAAGTATTCTGCCTCCCGCTCTCTGGCTAGCAGGTCGGCCGGGGGGGTACTTGCTAGGACGTTCACCGCTGCCTCCGAAACCGTACGGTACGCGCATGTCTTGCGCAGGAGTACCTTCCTCTGACTTCTGTTGAGCAGCTTCACGTTACTGGGCACAACGTCTAGAGTGTGAGCCCAACATGGTGCTCCGTATAACAACACTGAGTGAACGACCGACGCGAGGAGTTGCCGCCTAGCCTCCCTAGGGCCACCGACGTTCGGCATAAGCCTCGCCAGACTCGCTCCGATGCGGTCCGCTTTTTCGGTTGCCTTCTTGATGTGGGCCTTAAAGAGGCGCGACTTGTCTATGACGATGCCCAGATATGTC
This sequence comes from Nasonovia ribisnigri, assembly GCA_027563435.1. Lineage (NCBI taxonomy): Eukaryota > Metazoa > Arthropoda > Insecta > Hemiptera > Aphididae > Nasonovia > Nasonovia ribisnigri. The sequence goes on along the minus strand of JANEHU010000297.1, from coordinate 22,636 downwards.
ATCTGGTCTGTCAGTTTAATCGACTTGCCGCATACTCTGATGTCTGATATGGCGTACTTGTAGCGGTAGGTGAATAGCACTGCCTCTGTTGTAACGGTCGAAAAGCCATAACTATGGATATCGCATATTAGACTAAGATAGTGTTCTCCGTCCCGCGGGCAGTTCTGCCCACACCGATTAAACACGCAGGTATCAGCAGTGTACACACACACTATCACCGCTGCCTAGTACCCGTGGTCGAGATTGACCGATAGGCATTATGTCATTATCATTATTTGCACACAAATAACTCGAATACCGACCAATTATTATGTAATATGTTAATTTTCCGTGTGTGGTGTTCGACGCGTCCGACGCCCTTTTACTTTTGTTGTGCCTCTCTGCCGGACAACATGATGTGTGAGTAGAACACCGCCTCACCGAGGACGTCCTGGGGACGATGCTCGGCATCACACACCGTTTGGGTAATTTGTTTTTGATTTATTTATATTACACCTTGGTCGGTATTTGTGTTGTTGTCTATCTATTATTATTATTATTTATATACGCCGGCAACCATATACCTAGGTGTCGTGTTTTAGGTATACTGCGAAAATGCAGTTATTCTATTATTATTACCAAATATATATATATATTTGTGTTTGTCTATAAGGTGACCTTTTTTTTTACGGCCAAGTTTTTATGCCGTGTGGGCTTTTCTTGGCCACAACGTAAATTTCTTTTTTATTATATTATTATTGTTAAAATAAAAATACATTTATCTCGCCCATCAATCAGGTGTTATTACTATTTATTATTATGTTTCTTTATTATTATACAAATCCCACATGCTCCGATTCTCGAATCTCGGCTGTGGGTTGGCGACCTTACCACGAAAGTTTCGTCAATGTACGCTCCACCCCGAATCTGGGTATGCCATGGTGTGAGACGTTACACTGTCTTTTCCGCTGCTATCTCCAGGCTGAGCTTAGAGATTGTCGTGGCTATTTGCTCAAGCGCTCTGTTTGCTAGATCTTCCAGGTCGGGGATGGTCTTGGCTGCTACAACCACCATTGTGTCGTCGGCAAAGCCAATCAAGGCGCAACCTCCTGGGAGCTCTTCCTTGATCACTGAGTTGTATGTGATGTTCCACAACAGCGGACCCACAACCGAGCCCTGGGGCACTCCTCCCGTGATGCATACATGTTGTTGACCTCCTGATGATGCCAGGGAATCGACGGACCCTGATCGCCTTGAAAAGTAGGAATCAAACATTTTCGATAGATACCGAGGGGTCTCCCAGAAATGGAGAGCCTCCATAATGTCGCTCCATTTCACCGAATTAAAGGCATTTTTGATGTCGATGGCAACCGCCAGGCAAAAGTTTCCCCTGTTGTTCTCCATGACAATTCTCTCGTCCAGCTGTCTGACTGCGTCATCCGTCGACATTCCGCTTCTGAACCCGTACTGGTTACATGCGAGACCACCTCTGGCTTTTACGTGCGCCTCAAGTCTCTGTGCTAGGAGATGCTCCAGTACCTTCCCCAAATCGTTAAGCAGACAGAGCGGACGATAAGAAGATGGGACCCCTTCGGGCTTGCCGGCTTTCCGTAGGAGCACCACTCGGGACTTCTTCCACTGCTCCGGAAAAGTTCCACTGCGGAGACAGACGTTGTACAGATTGAGCAGAAGGCCAGGATCGCACCTGTGCACTGCCCATATGATTTTTGTAGAAATTCCGTCTAGTCCTGGAGCCTTGTTTCTCCCTTTGAATTTGGTAACCGCGCAGTCGACTTCCCTCGGGGTGAACGGTTCCCAAACGACGGGTTGCTCACTCTCCTCGGCTACTCTTTGCTGGTGGGTTGGGAAAAGCGTGCTAATTATCGTTTTCAGCGTGTCGGGTTCCATTGTGGCCGTAGCGGGGGGGGCCCTGAGTTTCCGCATGACTGTTTTGTAAGGCTTGCCGAACGGGTCATTGTCCACGAACTCTATAAGTTTATTCCAACTGGCTTTCTTGCTACGCAAGATGGAATTTTTTAACTGACGCTTCGTTTCTCGGTATGCGTCGTTCTTCCTAGCCAGCTCTGCATCGGCGCGTTCGGTGTCGAACCCTACCGGGGACCTCGTTCGTAGCCGTGCTATCCTGGCCACCATCCTCGTTCTGTCGCGTTTAGCCTTCACGCGACCCGCCCGGAGGAGAGAGATCTCGGTGTTCCACCAGTGGACGGGGGGCTTCCCTTGTCTGGCTGCCCGTCTTCTTGGGATGGCGAGGTTGCAAGCCGAAGTAATTCGTTCCACTAGCCTTTGAGCTTCCGACTCTGCGTCCCTCGTTTCAAGGCGGCCTTCTTGCCACTCAGCCACCAGCAAACCGCAGTGGAAAGAGTCCATGTCAATACCACCTGAAGTGTTCCAGCCGGTGATTTCCTTGTGGGAGGGCTGATTCCTTGTAACTGTCGAATCCAAGGCGAACTGTATGTAGTGGTGATCGCTGTTATTGAACACGTCCGTCATGACTCTCCAGCTGTCGATGCGGCGCGATAGAGTCTCGGACATTGCTGTGACGTCGACGATCGATCCTGCTCCTCTGTTGAACGTGGGGGTCGAACCTGTGTTGGCAACGGCTAGTTGTAGTGACTCAAACATGGCACTCAGCTCATCTCCCCTTGGGTTGTTAACCCAGTCGCCCCAAGAGGCAGATCTAGCGTTAAAGTCACCGGTGACCAGAACGGGAGTGCCTGGAGGGATTGAACTAATGCTGTCTTCCATCCTCTGGAGAAATCTCTCGTAGTGTGCATGCGGACGGTTGGGGGAAGCATAGCAGCTGTACACCTGAACTCCATTGATGCGCACTGCCACAAACTCGGTGTCTTGTATCACGTTGCCGATTGACACGTTGCTGCCTGGTATGTATATGGCTGCTCTTTATTGTCCGCGGTCGGCATACCATCCGGGTGCGGAGACGATCCTATGTGGGTCGCTCAAGAGAGCGATATCCACCTTTTCCTCGACCATGTATTGTTAGAGGAGGTCCTGAGCCACTCTACAGTGGTTCAGATTACTTTGGATGAACTTAATCATGTTTTGGTTCATTCCCCTCCGCTTCTGCCGGTTCCTCCGGCAACTCATTCCCTTGGGTAGGAGTGGTTGGCTGCTTCTGCTGTCGTCGTAGAAGCGCCTGAGTTGGATGCTCCCGCTGCTGTTTGGGTTGCAAAGGTTGGACGCAATCCCTAGAAGTGTGGTCTCCGCCTTGACACCTGTGGCAGCATCGGGCCTTTGGCTCGTTCCGGCATTCAGCCGCAAGATGGCCTTTCTGCTGGCAGTGGAAGCAGGTGGGGTGGTTTTTCTCCAGCAGCTTAACTCTGCACTTCGTCCACCCTATGTAGATCGATTTTTGCTCTGCAAGTGAGATGGCATCCACCAGTGGCAGTCTCAAGCTTGCCACGAACTCAGCCCGACCACCGGCATTCTTCCAGATTTTGATCCCCTCTGCTGTGACACCAAGTATTCCCGCACGCTCAAGTGCGTCTGCGATGTCTTCCGCCTCAACCCACTCCGGGATGCCCAGTAACAGAACTGGAGTTCGGGGTATAGGGAGTCTGACCCTAGCCGCATCACCGGACACTGCACGTATATTTTCGGCCAGTAGGTCGGCTTTGTCCGCCCCCTCTACCTCGAGGAGGATTCCGCTAGCCCTGGTGCGCCTCGTGGTGACCACTTTAACACCGAGATTTTGTAAGTTGATGCTTCCAGCAACCTTCTTCATTAACGCAGTCAACGTCCCCCCTTCAGCCGGGCGATCGATTGTGACCGCCGTGGTCTTAGGGGCTCTTTTCCGCAGTAACTCGATCTTGCTAGGTACTGGTCGGGATTGCCGGATGGGAGGGGAGGGCTGCGTAACCAACTTTTTCCGTTTTCTCCTGACCACTCATTCCATGGCTCCGTCAGTGGTTGCTGACGCTGCTGTAGTTGCTCCGTCTGTTGCTGATGTTCCTCCGTCTGCTGCTGATGTTTCTCCGTCTGCTGCTGATGTTCATCCGTCTGCTGCTGCTGTTGTTGCTTAGTCTCCTGATGGTTCGGCTGCTTCAGCTGCTGCAGCTTCGGTTGTTGCTGGCATTCAAAGGTCACTGTTTGTGTCGCCACACATACCCTTTCGGTCGGATTGGCCTGGGTCGAAACGGTCTGGGTTGAGGCATCAATTGTTTTGCAGCTGGGAATCTGTCTGCCTTGGTACTGCTGTACTCCTTGCATTACCGCAGACATAGTGATAGTCGCTCTTGCGACCTCTTCCCTACTTTTGGATACACCAGCCGCTACTTTGAGGACCTCCTCTATGGCCAGCTTCACCTCGGGACTCCTTACCTTGGCGGACCATTTTTCAAGGATATCGGCCTTAGTCATCAAAAGCTTGATGCCCGAGTCGTTGGATCTCAAGCAACTCTTCAGACTTCTCCATGACTTGGCGATGACATCTCCACTGCCTGCCTCAGCACTAGTAGTTGATAGGGTGGCGAGGGCCTGGTTGGCCACCCCCGCACTCTGACGGTCGTTGGATGACGACCTTGGTGAGCCCGCTACTTGGGAACCGGTGTAAACACCAGACCCACTCACCACTGCCGGCACCTGGGGGTCCGAATCCCCTGGTGCGGTAACCAAATTTCTGTCTGAGACGTCCATAAGTAGTTTTTTTGAAGGGTGCCTCTCCCTTGCGTTTTAGCCCTACCGCCAGTGGGATTTTACGTCAGTGTTACCTTCACCTATGTCCGTTTACAGGCGCTTGCAGGTGGACAAGGCCTGCCCAACCAGTTAAGGTCAGGCTCGGTGGTTGGTCTGACTTAGACCGGGATCGCTTGGTAAGACTCGGTGACGAGTCCGCAAGCCCCCCCCGCCACGACAAGGCGGATCCCGTGGGGAGGAGCTGGCTCTGAACCTAACCTAACCTTTTTTTTTTTTTTTTTACATTTTTGAATCGAGACTGAGGGTTGAACCGACGCAAGTCATTTCACCCCTCAGTGCTCATCGTTTATTATGGAAAGATAATAAGTACATACAATGGATTAATATTAAAAACAAATGATAACAACAAAACAAGGGGCCTCTAACCCCTATGAGGAGGCCTTCAGCCTACATTTTATGTAACTTAACTAACAAAGGTAACTCTTCATTGGGCGTTCGCTTGACGGCGTCTTTCCTCGGATTCCTTGTGTTTCATGATGTCCGTGACGTACTGGTTGACGATGGACCAATTTTCTCGCGATTGAAGCATCTTTTGAATCATGTTATGAGGACCGATGTCGCATCCCAGGATCGTGTTCAGCCTTGACCTGCGACTGTGCCACGCGTCACACGAGAACAGCGTGTGATGAGCGTCGTCCAAAGGAGCGTCGCAGTACCAGCACGCTGGCGATGCGAGCTTGCCGATACGGTGCAGGTGGCTGGGAAAACAGCCATGCTCGGACAGGGCCTGCGTCAGGTGGTAGTTAACTTCGCCGTGCCTCCTGAGGAACCAGGGTCTTAGGTCTGGGATGAGCTGATAAGTCCACAAACCCTTGGAGGAAGACTCCCATCGAGCTTGCCACGAGTTCATCAGGGCAGAGCGGTCGGCGTCACGCTGAGTCCCCAGTTGGGAGTGCCTATAATTGTCCAGGCGGTCTTTGGCTAGAAGGTCGATAGGCGGAATATCTGCGATGACTAGGGCAGCGTCAGCCGAGACCGAGCAATAAGCAGAAGCCACTCTTAGAGCGATCCGCCGTTGGCACTTGCTCAATTCATTGATGCCGAACTTAGACATCCTGTCAGCCCACACAGGAGCGCCGTACAATAAAATTGAGTGAACAACTCCAGCTAGTAGTCTGCGCTTACGGGGCTTGGCCTCGCTGATGTTGGGGAGGATCCTAGCCAGGTTAGCCGCCACTTTAGCGGCCTTTGCGGCTGCGTGCGTCGCGTGAGTGCTGAAGTTCAGCTTAGGGTCGAGATGTATACCCAGGTATTTGATGCTCGGGACATTTACGATCTCGGACCCTGCAATGGTGATACGCATGTCGTTGTGAGTTCTGGTATTTGTTATGATCATGGATTCCGACTTATGCAACGCAAGCTCCAGTCCCATGTCCGCCATCCAGTCGACGATCACGCCAGCACCGACTGTTAGAAGGCGCTCCAGCGCGCATACGTCCTTGCCACTGGCCACGAGTGCAACGTCATCTGCGTAGGCCAGAAATTCAACGCCCGCAGGGAGCAGCTCGCTTAGAAGACCGTCGTACATTATGTTCCACAGGGTCGGCCCAAGGACGGAACCCTGTGGGACTCCGCTAGTGATAGACGTAACGGTATGTGTGTTGGCTACAGACGATAGCAGCGAACGGTCGTTGAAATAGTCATAGAGCAGACGTAAAATGGGATGAGAGATCCCTTTGTTTTCCGCCGCAACGAGGATCTTCTCGCATGAAGCCGAGTTGAACGCGTTCTTGACATCGAACGTGAGAACGCCAATCTTGGAGCCAGGGGAATTTACGACGAACGACAGTAATTTCATTACCGCCCCTATGGTCGAACGCCCTTTCCGAAAGCCGAATTGGCAGTCTGCCAGGTCGTTGCCAGATGCAAGTTCCTCCTTTATGCGTCCTTCGACGATTTTCTCGAGAATTTTACCTGCTGAGTCCAGCAGACAGAGTGGTCTGTAAGACGAAGGAGAGTCCAGGGGCTTGTCATCTTTTCTGAGGAGGACAAGATTAGCAGACTTCCAAGCTTTAGGGAAGCGACCTTGGGAGAGACAAGTGTTAATGATGTCCAGTAGGGGTTCTGGTTGGGAAGCGATAAGGACCTTCAAGATCTCGTTAGGGATCCCGTCTGGTCCTGGAGCGGTGCCGCATTTTATTTTCCTCCAGGCGGCCTTTAGCTCTTCAGCATCCACTTTGCGGGCTGGAGGAGACGCTGTTGGAGACCTGATAGCGGCTTTCTCGCCGGGTGGGAAGGAAAGAGGGTCTGGATGATGGCGGCTTGTCTGCCTGGCAGGTTCAAGCCCGGGATCGAGGATCTGGTTTTCATTTTTCCCATGATAATTTTGTAGGGTTTCCCCCAAGGGTCGCGTTCCACTTCGTCGCAGAGGTCCTTCCATGCCTGATCCTTTGCGCGTTTTATTGCCTTCGTGAGGGCAAGCTTGGCTGTTTTAGCGGCAGTTTCCTCTTCAACGCATGCAAGTGGGCCTAGTCGGCGGCGTTTGCGCTGCAGCACCCGGCGGAGGTGATTTGCCGTCTTGCGTAGTACGCCCAGCTCGAGAGACCACCAGTGAACGCTTCTCCTTTTAGATGCCGAGCTGGGAAGGGGGAGACTGCAAGCGTTGTATACCGCGGAGGTAAGATTGTCTACCATCTGGTCCACGTCGGAGGAGTGCTCCTGGATAGGCAGTCGGTTATTCGACAGAAATGCCCTCAAGGTGGGCGCGTGTAACTTAGGGGCCCTGCGTACGTGAGATATTGTGCTGATTCGGTCCTGTAACGCGAATTGGATGTAAAAGTGGTCACTGAGTGTGATGGTATCCAGAACCGCCCAGTTTTGGATATTAGCTGCAACACGGGGTGAAGCCAGGGTAACATCGATTACGGAGGACCCGGGCCCACGCACAAAAGTTGGAGATGTGCCACTGTTGCAAATGATCAGACCTACCGACTGGATGAGGTCGAGGAGAGCGTCCCCTTTTCTGTTGTTGGTGCGCGAGCCCCAGGCGGAGTGATGAGCATTGAAATCGCCGCAGATGATGTTGTCTCCGTTGTGTTAGCGGATGCTGTGCTCTAGGTTATTTAAGAATGCAAGGTACTGGGCTAGGTTGGGATCAGCCCTGGGAGACCAATAGCACGAATATATACGCAAGGTTCCAGTCTGGATCCATATGAATCCGGGTTCAGGGGGACCGACGACATCAACGGGGTGTCCACGGAGGCAAGCTATAGCCGCTTTTCCGAGTGCGTCGTAGAACCATGTACTTACTCTGGTTGGGCAAGGCTCACTAATGATGAGGAAATCTGTGTTGGATTCCGCAGCTTGTTGGAACGCCAGAGCGTTAGCTGCATTGCAGCAGTTAAGATTTATCTGTAGAAAAGAACTCATGACGACGGAGCTGGAGGAACCGCGCCAACCTGAGCGTTACAGCAGGATGGGGTAACAATTTCTCTGATATCTTCCACGTTTGAGGCAGACGTAGTCGCGACGGCGGGGAGGGGGCAGCCTGCAATTAAATGCCCAAGTTCTTTGCAACGAAAACAGCGACGTCTTTCTACGCCGTTGCAGGAGCCAACCAGGTGCCCTTTCGACTTGCATTTGCTGCATGACTGAGCATTGTCGTCCAGCTTCCTGACTCTGCAGACGGACCAACCGATTTTAATTTTTTTCGCGCCCGCGAGTTTGAGCCCGGCCCTGATTGGAACTCTGACGACTGCCGATCTAATGCCACTATTACCTTGGCGGATATTAACGGGATTTATGTCCTGCATTTCCGGGTCGAAGCTTGTCAAAGCAGCCCGAAGTTCTGACTCTTCAACAGAGTCCTCTATACCAATTAGGAGAAGAGCAACGCTTGGGACGGGGCGTCTAATGCCAACATTGTCGCCGAGCCTATCCCGTAGCGCCAAGGCAAGTGTGTCCGCTTGATCCTTCCCAGGGATTTCGAGGATAATGTTGCCTGATTTAGCTCTCCTAGTGGTGATGTCGAAGTTAAGGTTTTCCGCACGGACCGCAGACTTAACTGAGCGAATCATGTCTGCATATGACGTGGTGCCAGCGGGCTTTTCTATAATGACGGCCTGATGCTTAGGGGCTCTAATGCGCTTTCTAGCAGGAGGGACGAAGGGAACCACTGGTTTTGCCTTCCTGGTCTTCCGCGAGACCACGGTAAAGTCATCCGCTTGATCCGATGAACAGTCAGTCTCAGTGTGGGCGTCGTGCAGAGCAGATGTCTCGCCACAGACCGCATCTGTGCTTACGGCGGTGACAGCTTTGCCCGGCTCACGCGAGTCAGTGCAGCTCTGAGACTTCTTCTTTTTAGCCTTGTTATTGGCCATGTTCCGTTTGTCTATTTCGTTTCCCGTGGATTGTTGCCTGCTGGCGAGATCGTGCAGCCTCTGCAGCTTGTGAATTTGCTTTTGCTGTTCGGAGACCCTGGCGTCGGTCCTGGCTATTATATTCTTGACATCAGCGATGGCGCTGAGGATAGCCTTCTGTGGTCATCGGCACCGACCGGGGGTTGAGAAACTGCGTTTTTTGTGGGAGACATGTACTCTTCCGTTTGGGTAGATGATTCCGTAATTATCGTGGCGTCCTTCTTCTGGATGATCGGACCCTTGTCGCCAGATCCCTGCTTCTTCACTTTAGTATACTGCGTTAGGAGCATACGCATTTTAGGGAGAGTCTCCTTTATCTCCCTGTGTACATTGCGCGTGTTAAGCGCGAATTTCTCCAAGTTTCCCAGGTAATGGAGGGTTTTATCTAATAATTCGGCTTCGCTGAGGGTGGCGACATTGACGACGGTCTTCACGGCCGGCGATTGCGATTTCGCAGCACTAGTAGCAGAGAGGGAAACGGGGGCCTGGCTGACCACCCCCGTACCCTTGCAGTCGTTGGATGACGACCGCCGGGAGCCCGCTTGCTCACTCCCGACTGCCGGCACCTGGGGGTCCGAATCCCCTGATGCGGTAACAATATTGCTGTTTATAACGTTCATATTGGGTTTTTAGAGTGATTTCCTTCACTTGCATTTTACCTACTGCCAGGGGATTTTATATCGGTGTTACCTTCACCTATGGTAGGCTAACCTAACCTAACCTAACCTTACCTAACCTTTTTTTTTTGTAAACCGATCAACAGGGGCGAACTGTTAGCTTGCGAGACACACTACTTGCCCCTGTTGACCATCATTTATTTAAAATAGCATACAACTTAATTTTAGCGGTGGAGGGCCAATCTCCCTAGCACCTACTATTACAATATTAAAGCTACAATGTTAGGAGGCCCTACCCTCCAAATTTGCCTTCGGCCACATTACTTCCCTTAACTAATCTAATTAATTTATTATATTTCCGGATTGCAGTTCCCGTTCGTCTTCTTCCTTTTTTGACAACACGCCAATCACAAATCTCTCGACTTTCTTCCATCTAGAATTGGAGCTCAGCATAATCGCCACCATGGTTTCCGGCTCGAATGTCGATCTGACGGCAACCTCCAGCTCCCTGCGTAGCCTCCACCACTGGTCACACTGGAATATGGTGTGCTCCGTATCGTCTGTAGGATGTTGACAGTAGAAACACACCGAGTCCTCCCTCTTGTTGAAGCGTTTCAGGTACGAATTGAAGCATCCATGGCCTGTTAATGCTTGCGTCAGGTGGTATCCAATTTTTCCATGTTTCCTGTGTAGCCATGGCTTGATCATTGGAATTATGCGATGGGTCCACCGACCGTTTTCCGCAGTATCCCACTTATTTTGCCATCTATCTTCCACGCAACTACGAGATTCGCTTTTGGCAATATCTGCTGGTGTGCTGTTTCCCCTTGCACGTTTCACCAGCGCTCTTTCCAGCGCCAGTAGATGGATAGGGAAGATCCCAGCCACGACTGACGCCGCTTCAGTCGACACCGTCCTGTAGGCGCTACAGATTCTTAACGCCATTTTTCTCTGGGGAGCAGCCAAGGTTTTCTTATTCCTCTCATAAATAAGAGCACCGTGCCATATTGGGGCTGCGTATAGCAGCTGAGAGTGTACCACTGAGGTCAACAGCATCCTCTTGTTGGGTGATGGCCCTCCTACATTGGGCATCAAGCGTGATAGAGCCGAGGCGGTTTTCATGGCTTTGTTGCTTGCCTCCTCCACGTGCTTCCTGAAACCGAGCACAGAGCTCAACTCGATGCCCAAGTATCTGACGGTGCTCTTCATCTCTATAGCTGTGCTACTGATCCTGAACGACGGCATTACGTAGCCTCGCTTTGTAGTCAACATGACAGCAGCTGATTTACTGCTGGATATGGTCAGTCCTTGATTACGCATCCATTGCGCCACCATATCCAGCGAGTCGTTCATAGCCCTCTCCAGCAACCAGGTTGTGTGACCCGTGGCTATTATAGCCGCGTCATCGGCGAAGCAGACAATGTGTACACCATCTGGAAACTCTAGCCTCATGAGTTCATCATAGAAAATGTTCCACAGGATGGGTCCAATCACGGATCCCTGTGGAACGCCAGTTGTCACAGAGCGCCTACCTGCCTCTGTCAGGATGTTCCGCCGTTCGAAGTAGGACCTTACCAGCGCTATGAGGTAGGACGGAAACCTCTTGGTGATGAGAGCCGCGTCTATTTTGTCCCAAGGAGCCGAATTGAATGCGTTCGCCACGTCTATCGATGCCAACGCACACAGCTTCCTGTTGTATAGTTGGCCGCTGCCCGCACGTTCCACTACCTTCATCACTTGTTCGATGGCTTGAACAGTTGACCTCCCCCTCATGAATCCATACTGGTGTATGGAGATACCATCTGCTTGTTGAAGAAGGTGTTGAGTGATAACCTTACCTAACCTAACCTAACCTTACCTAACCTAACCTAACCTCCCAAAATCTAATTTTCATTTGTAAGTCAGATACAACACATGCGGGTGTGATGTCCTCTTAAATATAGGTAGAATGGGATACTTTATGTTCAACATCGATTTTATAGTATTCTACTTAATGTAAGGCTCCTAATTCTTAATCAATAGATGTTTAACAGAATAAATATAATTTCACTTCAATGATGAAATAAAAATCTCAAACATATTTTGATTGTGATAACGTTGTCTATGATAACATGGAGGTAAAACATTATTATTTCAAGCGGGACTTATTTCATTTTATTGTTGTTGCTTGAATAAATACTAAACGGACATATTTGATGGATACGTGCGGAGATCTAAATTGTTATCACGTTTATTTACTTTTGGGAAAATCCCATGTTATTGACAGATTTGTTTATTACACTCACACACTTGCATAACATAATATAGTTTACGTGTGTCATTCATTACGAATCTTAACAAGCATAGACGTTTGTTGCTGATTCATTAAAAATGGCTGGAAGAACTCCAAATGTCGATTCGAAGCATTTAGATGCCGCAATATTATTACATAAAGATGATATCATAACAGACGATTGTCGAGGTACCTAAGTAATTATAATTTATATATCATTTTATTTAGTTCTGTGGCTGTAGTGTTCAAAGTGCGTGGTGTTCAATTTTTTTTTAAACCGTTAAAAAAATTATCAGGGACAGTCAGAGCTGCTCTATACCTACTGTATTATAGTAATTTGTAGATTTGTAATGTATGTTGTTACTGTAATTGATTTGTTAAATTTGAATTCAATGGTTGAAAATCAATAATCATTGTATACCTACGAAAAACGATCCCAAGTCTGTCAGCCTATAATATGACCTACTAAGTACCTATTAAGTATTATTCTATACATTCAGAATACAGCGTACAATATAAAACCTATGATTATTACAAAAATGTCATCGATTATTGTTAACATAAAAAAATAATGTAAATGCTTACTCGGAGGAAAAGGACTAGCGACGTCGTTCGCGAATATTGGTAAACTATTTTGTACTACTACTACTACTACTACTCTGCGACGGTCCGCTGCAGCTGTCTTAATATAATATTGATTCAAGAATTTACGATCATCGGATACGTACGTTTTTGATTTTCAAATTGTTAGATCGTTGAGTGTGCATATGCGTAACACAAATTACATTTTTTTAAACTGCAACTGGTATTTCCAAAATTAATTTTCTTAAATGTATGAACTACATTCACTTTTCCTTCAGAATGATGCTGATAACGGAGTATTTTTATCATCCCAAAAGAAAAAAAAAACATCATTGTATAAATAATAAATTTATTTGCTACGCTCAGAACAATACAAATTTCCTAATTAATTATACCCTTACTGTCTTTACAAAATTATACCGACATTTTGCAAATTTATTGTAAATAATTGCAAATTATAATAAATTTTTTTACCATACATAGATTTTTTAATTAAATACTGATTTTTTTAACTGTTATTTTTAAAAAATTGAATTTTTCAAAACTGATTTTTTTAAAATATTTTCAAAAATTTTCAAATGTTAGATATAAAAAGAAAATATTTTATGAATTTCTAACTAAAAATAATTTGCAAATTTTTGTCATTTTTACATATTTTGTTTCTTAAATACAATTACAGATTAATAATACTTAATTATCAAATTATCAATTTCAATAATAGGAATTTTTGGTACAACTGCAGTTGTGTGGCAAAATATAGCTACGCAGGTTCAAGGTATCAGTAAGACAGGTAAAGTAACGCCAGCATCTGTGCGACTGCGTGTGGCCCTCAATAGAGGTGGATTATTGGAGAAATTGGGTGTGAAGCCGTCATCTTCTAGTTCATCGCCCAGAAATTATAACTGTTCTATGACAGGAGATGAAATAGACGGTAATCCTAACCTCTGGAAATCCTAACCTCTGGATTTCAATTAGGGTTATTGTGTTTTAGACAGTGATTAAAAATAATTAAATGTTTTATCGTTAGTCGTTACACATTGAATTTCAAAATCGTACATGAGTTAATTTTATTCTTAGGTGTTCATTCTGAAATGGATGATATCAGTGAAGCTGGTGAATCCGAGGAATGTTACAATGAACTTAAATTCTCTATAACGTTTTCTGTTGAAGAGTGGAATGCTATAAAACCGCAAAAAAAAGCATACAAGGAAAAACGTGGCATACGATATTATGATATATTAACACCTTATGTTTGGAGCAATGTTGTTCAGGAACATTTTTATTTACATTCCAAATTACCATGTGCAATATCATTTAAAAAGGCACAAGTGACGGTCATGGGAAAAGTGTTTATAAATATACGTGGTAGGTGCACAGATTGCCATTCATTATTTGAGGGTGTTGTTGAAGATATACCCGCTGTTAATGCAAGGTAAAATTTTTCTAATTTTTTTTTCTAAGTATCTAAATGAAAATGATTGTATAATTTAGAGTTGTGATGAACTGTACATACTATGGTGACTATAAAGAGAAACATATAAAAAGGCGCCGATTGATGGGATCGGAATTACATCGAGCTGTATCGTCGATGGTAGAAATGAAAGTGGTTCCATCTGTGTATAGAAAAGATGAAGCAAATCGTCTTATGACTGAAGGTGAGCTGTGTTGATTAATTTAATTTCCATACTTCAATATGTTCAGGGGGGCATTATCCACTTGAATAATAAAAAAAAAAAATAATAATAATGATTTAAAGCTTGTTATAAGTTCGAGGGTAATTCGCCCTGTAAAAAATATTCTTCTATCTAACAAAAAAAAAAATCGGACCAATCTACGAGTTGTGAGAGTTTTTCCTGTAAAGTGTGTTTTGATCGATATAATACACCCTATCAACCCAACCCCCCCCCCTAAATAGGTATTGGGTAGTAGATTAGTGGAAAAGTTTATAATTGAAATGGCAACTAAAATATAAAATTTAATTTGTGGTGATTTATTATTATTATTATTATTATTATTATTATAAATTGTATTATTATTATTACTGTTATTGTGTGTGTAACTGGTCGTGCGCTGTGCCGACCGGCCGATAAGCCGATTATTATTATTTTGTCTACGTTGTCGGTATGTATCGACCTGTCGATCCGGGCCGACCAGGCGACAACGCAGACCGGCATATTTTGTATTACTTATAGATTTTCAGTTGGTCGACACCGCTCGCCAAGATTCGGCGCGTGTCAGTAAATAAATCCTATTCCACTTTATATTATTTTTTTTCTTCATTAAAATTAACCACTCACCATCAGTTTCAGAAGTGGGATCGTTTTCAGATTCAACTGAATCAAATATTGTTATTGTGTAAAATTTTTTTTTTTTTTACCGAATGCTTATTTGAATGTGAATGTTAACCAGTATGTTAAAACCACCGAATGCGAACACCGGAGTTGTTACACGTTCCCGTAGCAACATGAATGGAGAAGAAAATGTTAATAATGAAGGACAGGAGAATGGATCGAATGATGCACAGGGAAGTCGTGGTAACACGTCCGATGAAACGAATGATACGCCGGAAGTGCACGCCAATATACCGAACGAACCGAGTGAACCGAATGTTGATACAAGTAATGTGAATTCGAATACACTACTTTGTACTTTATTGTCACAAAACGCCATGTTAATGGAGCTGTTGAAGTCACAGCAAGATAGGAAATCGTCGAACGACATGACAATCGCTCCAGATTTGAACAAGTCCATACCAATTTTTAATGGGCTAACAACGGGCGCGCAAGCTCAAGATTGGTTGCGGACAGTGAACGGTGTCGCTAACCTACATCGCTGGCCAGACAACTTCAAATTGCAGTCTGTGCGTGCAAATCTAGACGGTGCCGCCCGTCATTGGTTCTTATCGAGGGATATTGAAGACTGGGCCGATTTTGAAAAACAATTTCGCAGAACGTTCGTCGGCGTAGTGTTGACAGGTGATTGTTGGAAAGAGATGAGTCGTCGCGTCCAATTGCGAAACGAGAATGTACGCGAATATTTTCATGAGAAAGTTTACCTGTGCAAACGAGTTGGTCTATCTTTTTACGAATCAAAAATACAAGTTTTGGAAGGACTATACTCGAAGGATCTAAGTATGTATTTATTGAGCCGTGATCATCGAGACGAAGATGACTTATTAAACGACATGGTCGAGTATGAACGGTTAGATACATCACGTGCGACACGTTTTCGCCAGCCGTCAGTAAACATGAAAGACAACGGTGTACAGAAGCCTACACCACGACATCAGAATGATGCATCACCGTCTTTACCGACGAAAAAGGAAAGTACGAAAACCATGACAGATTACGAAGGAAAACCAACAGTCAGATCTTGTTATAATTGTGGCTCGAGAACACACATCTCACCTCAATGTCCTAAACCGAAGAGGGAGAAGGGTGCCTGCTATGAATGTGGTTCGACGTCACATCAGATAGGAAGTTGTCCAAGACGTACGAAACAGAGTTCCGACGCATTGACAGGGAAGCAGCCAGGGCTAATGAACATCGACGTGGCAGACGATGATGTACCACCCGTTGACTATCCGAAGCCGTACGAGGTACAATGCCACATTGACGTCCCTGTTGCCGAACATGAAGTTTGCGAGGTCAAGTTCAATGCGGTGATCGACACAGGTAGTCCCATCAGCCTTCTAAAATGTGAGTTTATTCCAAATAACTATGCCGTAATTAAATCGGCAGGTGATAGTAATTTCTATGGAATTAACGGGGCTAAGTTAAATATATTGGGGATTTTCGAAACTAATGTAACAATCAATAATAATGTCATAGATTTTAAATTTTATATTGTACCGAATAACACCATGTCGTCTGATGCTATTCTAGGTAGGGATCTCCTGTCTAAACCCGGATTTAAAATTGAATTTGTGAACGATAACGTAAATATTATTAATCTTAATAGCGATATTATTATGAAAAAGGTCGATAATAATTTCGACGAAATATTATGTATTAATTATGGTCAAGACGAAAACGACCGTAATAATTGTATGTTGAATATAAATCCGGATTTGGACACGGAGATAAGAAATAAATTTATCGATGTGTATAACAATGAATACCATAATATGTTAAAAGGAAACGTAGAATCGCACGACGGTAATGTAGATTTTGATATGAAAATTATTCTTAATCATGAACAACCCATCTCTTTTCGCCCTAGACGCTTGTCATACAGTGAACAAAATAAGTTACGTGATATTTTAGACGAGCTGTTATCTGAAGGAGTGATAAGACCTAGTAATAGTGCATATAGCAGCCCGATCGTATTGGTGAAAAAGAAATCCGGAGACTATAGATTGTGTGTAGACTATAGAGAACTTAATAAAATAACAGTGAGAGATAATTTTCCGACACCTCTAATAGACGATCAGTTGGATCGATTACGTGGAAAGAGAATATTCACATCATTAGATTTAAAGAATGGATTCCATCATGTCCGTATGTGTGAAAAATCTATCCCGTATACGTCGTTCGTAACACCGTTAGGACAATATGAATATGTAAAAATGCCGTTTGGGCTAACAAACTCGCCCAGAGTATTCGGTCGATTTATTCAGCTTGTTTTTCATGAGTTAATCCGCCGGGGCGATCTATTAGTATATTTAGATGATATGATGGTTGCAACCCAAAATTATACTGAACACTTCGCAATACTAAAAGAAGTTTTCCGCTTGGCGGCAAAACACAACTTACAATTTAGGTTGGATAAATGTTTTTTTGGTTTTAAAGAGGTCGAGTACCTCGGGTATTTAATTAATGAACACGGCGTACGTCCCAGTTCAAGACATATTGAGGCAATGCTCACCTATCCGATTCCAAAAAACCAAAAACAAGTAAGACAATTTTTAGGGTTAGCCAGCTATTTTCGCCGTTTTATTCCTAATTTCTCGACTGTTGCTAAACCACTTTATGATCTCGTTAAGAAAAATACACATTTTATGTTCGAAGATAAGGAACAAAGTATTTTTAAATTTTTGTGTACAACGCTGACCGAGTCACCAGTTTTGGCTATTTATTCACCCGACGCAGATACGGAGTTACATTGCGACGCAAGCTCGTCAGGGTTTGGTGCAATATTATTACAAAAACAAAAAGATAACATATTAAAACCAGTATTCTATTTTAGTCAACGCACGTCCCCGAGCGAATCCAGATTTCATAGTTTCGAATTAGAATGTCTCGCCGTAGTATATGCTATTAAACGTTTCCATGTTTATTTAGCGGGCATAACGTTCAAGGTCATGACTGATTGTGATAGTTTTCGTCTCACTTTGAGTAAGAAAGAAATAAACCCACGAATTTCTAGGTGGGCGTTATTTTTGCAAAATTACGATTTTAACATATTTCACCGCCCGAACAAGAATATGCAGCATGTAGACGCATTCAGTAGATGCCATGCTATTTTAGTTTTAGAATCTAATTCATTCGAACAGGTGCTCGCCCTTAGGCAAAATACAGACGATGACATTATTAAAATTAGAGACGAGTTATTAACGAAAGATAGTAAATTATTTGAGTTACGCAATGGACTGGTATACAGGAAAGAAAATAAAAATGTAAAATTTTATGTACCAAAGTCTATGGAGTCAAACGTCATACGAACGTGCCACGACGATATGGCACATGTTGGCGTATTGAAAGTCATCGAAAACATTTCGCGCGTATACTGGTTCCCGGACATGAAAACAAAGGTACGCGATTATGTCAATAATTGTTTAAAATGTATCGAATTCACAGTTCCTAGTGGGAAAAAAGAAGGTTTTCTTAATTATATTCCGAAGGAAGATAAACCGTTTTTAACAATACACGTAGATCACCTGGGTCCCCTGGAGAAAACGGGAAACAAAAACAAGTTCATTTTTGTCGTGATTGACGCATTCACAAAATTCGTTAAATTATATCCATGTCGTAGTACAAAAACGGAAGAGGTAATAAAACATTTGCGTAATTATTTTCAAACATATTCGAAGCCGCGAAAAATAATTAGTGATCGTGGCACGTCTTTTACGTCCGCAGCATTTAAACAATTTTTGGAAGACGAATCTGTAAATTTAGTGTTAGTCGCCGCAGGAACACCTAGGGCCAACGGCCAGGTAGAAATTGTCAATAAATCTGTCGTACCCATGTTAGCAAAACTATCTGAGTCTACGAATAAATGGGACCGAGTATTAAATGGAGTCGAGTTTGCAATTAATAATACCATACATAGGTCGACTGGTCAGAGTCCAAGTGTTCTGTTATTTGGAGTAAACCAGGTTGGCATAGTGAACGACGAAATACGGCTAATATTAGATAATGAAATAAATACGAGTTGTGTAGACCTAGATGAAGTGAGAACAATAGCCGCCGAATGCATAGAGAAAGCACAGGAGGGTAACGCAGCTCAATACAACTCGAAACGGAAAACTCCGACGGTTTACAGAGAGAATGATTACGTAATGATTACTAACGTAGATGTGACAGTAGGTCATAACAAGAAATTAATACCCAAGTTCCGAGGTCCGTATGTAGTACGTAAGGTTTTGAACCACGACAGATACGTTATCGGTGATATAGATGGATTTCAGGTAACACAACGTCCATTCGAGACTATCGTTGGTCCGGACAGAATGAAAATGTGGGTCAAGTTCTAATATACTAACATTATAAAAAAAAAAAAAGGAAAAGATAAATCTGTTCTTTATTATAAATTAATTTTTTATTGATATAAGCTAGTCGCTGAGATAAAACGTTTTCTTTCCATTTAATTTTATTTGTATTCAATTATTTGTATTTTTAAAAAAAATATTGTTCAATTATTACTACAACCTTGTTCGAGTCGAACAAATGTCAGGATTGGCCGAACTGTGGTGATTTATTATTATTATTATTATTATTATAAATTGTATTATTATTATTACTGTTATTGTGTGTGTAACTGGTCGTGCGCTGTGCCGACCGGCCGATAAGCCGATTATTATTATTTTGTCTACGTTGTCGGTATGTATCGACCTGTCGATCCGGGCCGACCAGGCGACAACGCAGACCGGCATATTTTGTATTACATATAGATTTTCAGTTGGTCGACACCGCTCGCCAAGATTCGGCGCGTGTCAGTAAATAAATCCTATTCCACTTTATATTATTTTTTTTCTTCATTAAAATTAACCACTCACCATCATTGGGGTGAGTGGAATTGAAACTTGAATTAAAATGCGCATGAAATGATTCACATGCATTAGTTGTTAAACACGTATCAACTGATGCACAGGCCCACAAATCAAGTGGAAACATAGCATCTTCTCCTATGTATGTATCGACTAAATAATCAGCAAATTTTGTAACTCTATTATCATCAGGTTTCAATTCCATTAAAGTAAGAGTAAAAAATTCTGAAACATTTTCCGGCTCTAAGTACACTAATCCATAACAATGAATCAACCATTTACTTATTTCTGAATCTTTTGTTTTGTAGTCTACACTTCAGTGGCGTATCCAGGGGTGGGGCTTAGGGGGCTGCAGCCCCCCCCCCCGAAATTTCAGGAAATCTTAAATTATTATTATTTATAAAATATTATTGACGGCTATCGAAGCACTACATCAATGTGATCCACTGATGTACCCAAATATGTACGAGCTTCTTAAGATACTATCAATACTTCCCGTTTCAACTGCAACTGCAGAAAGAAGTTTTTCAACATTGAGGAGGTTGAAAAATTATCTTCGAAACACAACATCTGAATCACGGCTTGTAGGACTAGCTGTATTATCCATTCATAGAGATGTAGACATTACTGATGATATGGTACTAGACAAGTTTTCGAACAGTGGAAAAGCTAGACGACTAAAATTAACAATATGATTAAAATAATAATTTATTGTTTTAAAATTTTAAATATAGTATTTATACTATAGTATATATTATAGTATCAACTTATCCAGCCCCCCCCCCCCCAAAAAAAATTCCTAGATACGCCACTGCTACACTTAATCCATTTTGTTGTATATTCCTATACCAAGCTTGTGTTATGTGGAATCGGCATCCATATATTTTAATGTTTGGCCAAATGAAGTTACAAGCGTGATGGATTGCTTTTTCAAAATCACTGATAATGGCTATTGGTTTAAAATCACAATTAATAACCCTACATTTTTCACGGACGTGTTTTATACATGAAATATATATGTCTGTAGTTTTTCCGGCTAATAAACAAAAAACAAGTGGTATGTAATGACCATTTATATGACCATGTATTGTAAACATCTGTTTAAAAAACTTGGCACAGTATGAGAAAGTTCCGTCAACATATATATATTTTGATGCACAAAGCATTTTTAAATTTGTATCACAGCTAAAAATGATTATTTTTTCTTGTCTTTCATTAATTAATAAAAAATTTGTATTTCTATTTGTTAATATTTCCATACTTTCTAATACCTCATGTACTTCGTCGATCGATTTTGGTAGTGCAGGCATTGACTTTCTTCTGGCGTTGTACATATTCCTTTTAACATACCGAATATCACTTACTTGCAGATCTTGCGCGTCAGGTACATTGTTTACTGCACTACAACAACTTTTATTCGGCGTAGTGCAGATATCCTCAGTTGCTTTACGTTTGGCGACGGTGGTAACACATTGTCGTTGTAGTACTTGGTCCCTGATAGGTTCATGCGGATGATCATCATTTTTCTCCGTAATATCATTATTTATTCCAAACGTTTTTAAAAAAGCTGTACATTTGCGGTTTATACATCGCATATTTTATTTCACCCGAAGCTAACGTACGAGTTACCTTAGAATATTTAAAATGTTCTAAAACAAAAAGTGGTTTCCCTCGTTGGGATTCAACTATGCGGGCCATCGTCACTGTTGTAAGAACACTACTGAAACGTCGTTTCAAAAGTCCAATACGAAAATGAAATTATTTGTCTCAATGTTTAAATATATTTTAACATAAGTTAACAAAAAATTGTTCACGATAAGATATAGATACGTTATTTATTATTTTCAGATTAAACTATGTCATGCTTATTATATTTTATCATTAAATAATCGGGCCGAGATTACAACCGACCTTTCTTACTACCTGAAATTGCCGGGCCGAGTTTACAATCTACCTATTTTATTACCTAAAATTTCCGGGCCGAGTTTACAACAAAAAATGTAATCGCGGGCCCAGTTTACATTTGCCCAACATTTTATCATGGACGGGAATTTTTAAATAAATATATCATTTAAAATTCAAGTATCTAAACGGTTATTCGTTTTTCTATTACAATAAAATGAGATAGTCAATACATCAGAAATCATGTAATATTGTTATTTATTTTTTATATTACCCTGCTACTTAAATAACTGACTAATTTAATTTAATATAAATTATAATGGTACAGTAGAAAAATGATCAATGTATTTACACTTTGCTTGTATTTATTATTGTATAGTAGAATCAAATAACTTACTCTTCACACTTATGTCTCTTGCTGAAAATTCATCAAAATACGTTTGAAGTTAGTACAAAATGTGTAGTTGTACAATCAACATAATAGAAATATAGACGACTTTTAACGAAACATCACACACCCTTAAAAACCCACAATTATACAACATTCAGAATAGCATTTATTCACAGGGTATTTAATTTTTCAACTGCTATTATTACAAAATACCAAAAGAATTGTATTATTGATCTCGCTTAATGACCCAACAAATACAATTTTATCAATTACAGGAATTTTTAAATACGCATATCATATAAATTTAATATGTGTCAACGGTTATCCGTTTTTTAATCACAACAAAAAGAGATAATTACTACACAAGAAATCGACTGAATATCCAATGTTGTAAACATTTAAAAATAAAACACTCATTAAAAATAATTGGATTTTCTTATAGACATTTATTTTTTTTTGATAAAGACAGACAAACTGTATTATAAAATACAGTTATCCAAATTTATTATAACTTATAAGTCTCATTATATCTATTTAATTTTAAATTAAACCGATTCCTTCATGAAATTTTTTAAATGTTTTGTGATCGGTATA